>JAREIK010002985.1:862652-997652 GCA_029783825.1 Sapria himalayana
ACATATTCCTGCAGTTACCAAAACATCAGGATCCACGGATACAAGGCAGAGCAGAGATTATGAAAACAAAAGAGAAAGTTCACCAGATAGCAGAGGATCATGAAAGGCATCGTCTTTTCTTAAATTGTTGTTTGCCCGCCAAATGGCCAGAGAAGAGAGAGCGATGCTCCTCTTCTTCCTCAGCAAACCATTACAGTCCTCCAGGGCCTTCTTCATGAACCTGCAAAAGCTCCCCAATGTTATTACGCAGCTGAAAAGATGAAGAAACAGAAGCAGCAATTAATCAGCCATGGGGGAAAGCATACTTATTGGTGAGCACAGTTTGTTCATCAAACAGCTTTTTTCTCTTATTTGCCCTTGCTCGTGGTTGTGGCCCAACAATCGGAGGGGTCGAACGAAGCACAAGTTCAGGGGACATGAACTCTAAAACAGGGGCAAAAATGGCAAACTCATTCTCATGACGGCGATGGGCCACAGATTCAACATGTCAGAGAAAGAACCACAAGGCATACCAAATGAGGCGCGGGCGTCCATGGCCCCAGGGGCCTCCTTGAGACTAGCGGATGCTGCTGGCCTAGAATGGAAGGACAGCCCTGCAGACTGCAAGGCCTCCTCTGCGATAGGGGAGAGCATATCCCCCCTGTCTTTCAAATCCAGCATTTTGATTGGCTCTGCCATGTTATCCCCGAGATCAGGATACGGCAGAGGAACTTTTTCCAGGCCGAGATCACGTGCGGCAGCACGCATAACTTCGACCCCTGGAGGGGAACTGAGGGGGTCCACATTCTCCGTGAGCACTTCTGTTTGATTACTTGGACCAGGGTCTCTAAACCGTGTTCCAGTAAGCACTTCCGTCTGCTGGCTCTGCTCGCTTTCTGTCATCTTCTTCACCTCACGGCCTGCCGGCGGCGGCGGAAGAATTCTGGCCTCACAGAAGAACATAAATTAACAAGATTTCTAGGGCGAGCGGCAGAAAACAACTCTCAGTCTCTGCTACTAAAACTAATTCAAAACATACTCTTCTTCCACGGGTTCTTGTTCTCGAACTGGCATGCCTGCCATGAAATCCTGCAAGAGACATTATATCTGACAGTATTTCATCGGCACCAACTCTAACAGTCAGATTAGATCAAAATTAAGAGAGATGGCGAGACCTCATCAAATGTTATGGCAACATAAGGATCTCTCCTAAAGGGAATTTGGTCCGGAAGCGTGATTGCGTCGGGGCTGCAGTGGTGCCTATCAGGAGATCTACAAGACGAAAATGGTCGCAGAGAGAGTTTCTGAGAAAGCATGAAGAACACAAAATGAAGCCCGGAGAAGAGCAAGAAACGACCATCTCCTGCTTACCCATTAGACAATAGCCCATCGTCGAGCTCCAGGGCATCTAGATCTACAATCTGGGGCAGAGTAACAGATTCAAATTTTGCCATTGTAGCATTCTCTGGCAAATTAACTTCTACTGCAGCAAAGGCCTTTGTCAACCCAACGAGAACGACATGGCAGTCATCATAGAGGTAGTCAACTTTCTTTGAGTATATCCGAACGACGCCCAAGAGAAGATGACCCGACATCCTCAGTGCAATCGGAACGTCCGGGAACATGATCCGATCTACAGACAGAAAACGCACGCCCGAGCAAACATAATAAGTCATCTGCATCGTCTTCCAGCATGGTTCAGTTTTCTCGAGAGGCAGAGAAAAACGAACGCACTAATGGCAGGCACGAGCACAGATCTTATTCAATAAAGAAAATGTTCCAAATCGACGCAACATCTACGATACTAAGGCAAATAATACTGGCAATAATACGAACAAAAAAAAGTCAACTGAGAAATCAAATCGATTGGCCTTGCCAAGAGACTCCATGGAATCAAACCTAAAACCAACCACCATACAAAAAAAAAAGTTGAAGCTCCAGCAAAAGAACAGACCAACGGTGGAGGAGATATCCGTTGAGGTGTAGTGAGACTTCTTGAGTCTGTGCTGCAGATGAGCCGCGCACCATACTGTACCGAGCGGCCCCTTTCGGGCAAGAAACGTCTGAGAATAAAACATCCCTCACCTTCGAGCGCGAGATAAGCTAACGAATGAAAGTGGCTTCCCTGTTGCAGCAACGCCAAACAGACAATTAACACCAGAGAGACGAACGGGCGAGAAGAGCACGTGGAGAGATCGAGGAACACGGGGCGATAGAGGAAGAAGGAGACGGATAGAGGGGAGGAGTTGGCGGGAAAATTGAAGGCGCCATAAGACGGGGCACCGTGGAGGTGGAGGACGAGGAAGTTATGCAGTCTCACTAACTTCACCGATCCGACTGGACCAGATAGGCTGGAGGAAGGGTAGCAGCCCGGCGTCTCTGTGAAATGACAAAAATACCATTTCGACTAGATAAAACTCTGGCCAAAGTATAACGGTTGGAATTTTGAAATGAATTTTCGCAAAAATAGAGAACTAATTTTTTATAGAATATATTAATTATTAATGTATCAAATATTATGAGTTTTTAATAAACTTATATAAATTTTAAATAATTATAGTGGATTTAAATAATTTAATAAAATTTTTAAACAATTTATTTTTAAAAATTATTTATTTATTTTGGGTAATTTGTTGTAAATTTTAATGAAATCCCTTTTTATCATCTCATCATTAGTCTCGCTTATTATTAACAATATTAAGTGGATTTTTACATTAAGTATTTTTTTTAATAATAAATAATTTGATAATAAATATTATTACCAATCCTCTTAATCAATAATACTATCAAAATATTTATCTTTAAACTATTTTTTATTTACATACATAGGTGGCTTTTTATATTAAGAATTTTTTTTTTACATTGTTACTTACTAAATATTACCAATAAAAATATAAAACAAAAATAATGAAAATCCACTCATACACCCCCCACACATAAATTTGCAAAAAAAAAAATGTTTTTATCGATGAATTTTAATTGTGTGTGTGTTTTTTTTTTTTTTTTTTGTGAGGGGGTAAAAAATAGAGTTAGATTAAGCTATCAGCCCGAGCAGGCAATCTTTTAAAGAAGTTACAGGGAAGCGATGGCATTTTGCTTCGAAACCTAGGGTGCCTTAGATGATAAAAACCAGCAACCAGAGCGACCACTCTGAAAGGGGTCAAGTAGAGCACGACGGCTGCACCGAGACAGAAAATTACGAACAGATTCGTTGCCCTGGGGTCTCTCCAACAGAGCAGAGACTGAAACCTCTCCCCCTGCGTTGCTACATCTCCCATTATCGTCTGCAACCTTCCAGCAATGCTCCTGAGCTTGTCGTATCTCATCCTAACTACATCATGCGGCTTGGAGGTGGGAAACGTATCGAATTCTTCGTCTAGCTCATCTGTGTGCGCCGCGTCTGCCCAGGAAATCTTTGCGTCCATCTGAGGTGGGTGCCTTGGTCGGAGCCTATAGTTCCACGCGCCGATGAGGAACAAATACAGAAACGCCGTCGGCAGGATCATTTCTGGATAGCAGATCAATATCAGGAACAAGACATGAACGAGCACTGACGTGATCGGGCACCTCCACCGGCGGACACCATCGAGCCACCTGTTCACGGAGATGATGCCCGACAGAAGCGATGCGATCCTGAAGAAGTTGGCTTTGCTTCTTCTCATGCTCCACACCTGCGCATCCACATCGAGCATGTACCCCACCACCTCTCTTCTCAGCGGTGGTTCGGCTCGGCCCAGCCTCGCGCCCACCAGGCTTATCGCCTGGTGCCTTAGGCTGTCTATCTGATTGACTGCGAGAGGATGCAGGTAGTGCATTTTGGGAAGCAGCGGATGCCCGTACAGGCAAACCATTCCGGCGACGGAGAGCAAGATGAAGCGGACGGCCAGTCGGAGCTCGCCCATCTTCTCGACTCCCTGCTCTCGGAGAATCAGAAGCGGATACGATTGCGTGTAAACCCTATACGCTTCCAGGGTCGAGAGACGAACTCTTACTTTTCCGATTCGCAGGTCGCGCATGGCGTCTCCATCAACGCTGCCGTTGTGAAAAACAGCCAGCGTCACCACCGTGCAGGGGTCGTAGACTTCCCAAGTGTACTGCTCATTCCATTTGGGATTGGAATTGCCCATGATTGTTCTTGTCCGGACCCACTTCTGCCCGTACTTCGCCACGCAGTATGCGTCTGTCTCTCCTCTGCCATTTCTTGTTTTCATGGGGAGCAATCCTTCGGCACTCAGGATGCCCACCTCCAGTATGCCGACTGGTCGCTTCCATAGCTGCCTTGCCGTTGGCCTCCGGTCGCTGATGTGCGACGTCGCCTCGTCGAGCACGTGGTATCCTCCTTCGAGGCAGACTCGCGCATGAATCCGGCTTGAAAATTTGCGCTCGCTTCTTCTGTCGCCTTCCAAGACGCCGAAACCTAACTTCTCCAAGTTAAACCATCGGGGACGCGTTGGGTGGAGATCTAGCCTCTTCTCGACGATGCTCAGCGGCAGGCTCATCTTTCCTAATACATCGTCTCTCGAAGGTTCCACGCGATCCTCAACCGTGAGGACCAGCTGCTCCTCAAATGGCTCCGCCACCACGAAAACCAGATCTTCGTTCCAGAAAGGATTACTTGTTCTAGGCGCCTGACTTATCCTCGTCCTGAGAGCTTGATTTCCAACGGTGGCCTTCACAAATGCTTCTGGAAGCCGAGCTTTCTCTTTGGGCACCACATCCTGCGCTTCAATTACGTTCACCCTCAGGTACCAGAGCTTCGGCGATACGTAGACCTTTGATCGGACGTTGATAATTGCCTCGCCGGGAACCAGCGCAGCGTCGGAGTGCCACGCATCTGCGAAGGCTTCGTCAGCCTGCGTTCCCATCCAAACTGCGAGCATGATCTGCCCCCTCGCCTTACCTTCTCCTCGCCTGTCTTCCAGCCGGTACCACTGAGGCGCCAGCGGGCTATCCGGAGGAACTCTCGTCGGCACTTCGTTCAAGTCGAACGCAACCCTCCCAGCATGCTCGTCTCGCCCCACCATTTCTTTATCTTTCACAGAGACCTCCAAGGACGACGCCTGGATCTGCTCCTTTGAGAAAGCAAACACCTGGTTCCACTCCGGGTTCATCTTCTTCTCAAAACGCTTCGTTCTCCCCCTGTAGTTTCCAAGTTTTACTTCCGCGTAAGGATCACAGCTCCCACCGATGGCGCTGGGAGGGAGATCTCTGGCCTTCACAACCCGTACGTAGAGATAGAACATTTGCTCCACCAGGTCATATGTGCTTGCAATAGCAAACCTCTCCCCTCTCATCCATCCTCCTCCCCCATTGGCACCACCGCCCTTGTCACCCGGATGGCTTGCCGGGCCGTTTGGATTCGTGCTGTGCAGCCACATCACATCATTGTTCAGCTTCAGCTGCTGATCACTTGCAGTATTTTCACGACATTTTATGCAACAAATCACAAACAAATGAGCTTCCAAGAGAATACTTACAACTCCACGTGGATGCAAAGTAGTTCTCTACCTCACTCAACAAGTAAGAATCCAAAAAAAAAAAAAAAAAATAAAAAAAGAGCTTCAGCTTGCGCAAGTCTTTTTCCTGAAGAAAGGAATATTTATTTGACGAGTTGCACGTGCGCTGCAGGATGAAAATACACATAACTCTGACAGAAACAAATCTTTCATTCGAGCAATCAACCTCTACCTCTGAGATTGATTACTGCCAGTTCTTGTTCCACGAACTGGCCTGCACGTATAGGGGGATATTTGTAGGCAACTTCAGATTCTGCAAAATGCCCTAGTGGCTTTAGGACGGCATCAGACCCTATGTGCGCGAAAAGCTGCACCCAAAACCATGATGCAGTGAGATTGACTACGAGGTCAGACCAGCAGGTCCAACTCAAATAACGGCAAGGTCCATGGCCGGGCATGGTCCAGGGCCATGCTGGCCTGTGTGCCAGAATGTGGCATGGCTTGTGCCATGCTGTGCTGGTGGGAGCAATGCCTCATGCCCACGTGCATGGCCAGATGGCACAGCCCATCGGACCAGTGATTCGAGTACCATTTGTGTGGCTCAGATCCGAAATGGTGTCTGGTCTTGGAGAGTGATGGCTTGTGGCACTGCTCGTGCCCTGTTGGGTTGGATTGATATATTTTGAATTATTTCTTTTCCAATTAATAAAGTATAATAAATTTAGAATTTTTATTCTAAATTTATTATCAACTCTCTCTGCTTCTCTCTCTCTCTCTCTTCAATATGACCTCCTGTCTACATCTATTTTGATATTTAAATATTTGATATATTTTTTTAAAATTATAATTTATGATTTATACTCATTCATACGGGATAGATGGCGGTTTGGGTGTATTTGTGGCCTGTGTATCTTATCTCGAAGTTAGATTTTACAACATTGCAATCTACAATTTGATACTATTTTTTTTTTTTTGTTATTTATTTTTTTTGTGAATTTTATTCTTATTTTCATAATTTTTTTAAATAATACCAAAAATTAGTAGGAATATTACATAATAAATTTAACGATAATGAATATTATATTGATATAATTGTAGAAAATAATGATAATTTTATCAAAAAATTAGAGGTCAAAACTAAGTTTTCTCCAACAATCCCGACTCAAATATATTTGTAACCTAATAATTTAAAAATGATATAAACATTAATAGTATGAACGTACTTTAAAATAGTATATATTTAAAATTTTACAAGTATCCATTAAGAATCAGTATATTATATATATTATAAAAAAATATAAACATATACGAGTGCATGTGTGTAGAGGTGTCAAACAGGCCGGAACGGGCTAGCCCGGTTTAGAAAAACCAGGCCCGGCCCGGCCCACAGGCACGGCGGGCAGTGCCGTGCCTGGCTCGCTCGGGCTTGCCTGTCCGAGTGGTTCGGGATATGGGGACAGCGGGTCGGGTCTGACCCGACCCGCGGTCTTTTTTTGCAGCAGGGGCATCGTGGGGTCGAGCTCACGGGACACCCGGCAAGGGATAAACCCGTGCCGGTGTGCCGTGCCGTGCTGTGGGCCGAACCGTGCCGGGCCTGACATGGCACGGGCCCGAGCACAGAATTTTTCCGTGCCGTGCCTCGTGCCGGGCCTCTACATGTGTGATTGTATATCTAAAGAGATATGTCGATCAATGTATCAAAAAATACAATATATTAGATCTAAGGTAAACTCAATTTAATGGTTAAATCTTTCAAGTTGGATCTAATTAAATCTTATTGACCCTATTCATATACAATAATAATTTTAATGAGGAAGACATGATCAAATTGATTATAATCATAGATCTTTCAACTAAATTTTTTAAAAATCATAAGATAATTAATATTATGTAAATATATACTCAATCTACTTATTGTAGAATTCCTAGTTTCAGAAGTAACAATTTTATAATAAAATATTAACTAAAAAAATAATTAATAATTAATAAAATTAAAAAATTTAATAAAGTACAGAATGTGATCTCTGATATATGGATCAGCCACGATGATACATCATTTGCATGTAGAGGTGTCAAACATTCCGGGCCGGCCCGGCCTGGCATAGCACGGGAATGACTCGTGCATGTGTCGGGCCTGCCCTCGGCACTGACCATGTCGTGTCAGCCGTGGGATTTTGGCCCGCATGTCATGTCATGCCAAACACTACATGAATGTCTGGCATGTGGACATGGCACACGTGACAATGCATCGAGCATGGTCACGATGAGCCAACACCAACTGGTAAGGCTAGCCGAGCCCCTAAAGGGTGATGACGGCACGGTGGCGCACTGCCGAAACCCTAATTTTTTAAAAAATTAGGGTTACATCCCGACCCAAATTTGGCTAAACCAGGCAAATTTCGGGCTGCGGGCGCATGTCGGGCATGACTTCCAATGAACCGTGCCTAGCCTCACTACATAGAATCTAAATAACAATTAAATAAAAAAATTTTAAGATTTACTGAGATTTTATATTCTCATTATGGCTAAACTATATACAAGTGTATGATGTAAATTTTAGGAAATATAAAATTTAAAATAAAATATTTATTATTAATTTCACTAACACTACTAATAATTTAATAACAATTAAAATTTTTAATAGTACATTAGAGAAGAGCCGTTAAGTGAGATATTTTATATTATGCGTATGTATTACATAATTAAGCTAATAGTATGAGTAAAAATAAAAATTATTTCTTTCACATTAGAAAAAATAAGAAAATTACTAAAATATCTTAGAATGCATAGTAGACAAAAAGAATTTAACATGTTAAGTCTGTTTGCATAACTTAAAAAAAATACAAAATGAATGTAAGATACTATTAAAGATACACCTACCTTATGTTGAAATCATTTATTGATTACCAGCACATGATATTTGACTATATCAATAATAAAAATAAAAAACTTATATTTGATGATTTAGATTGTGATATAAAAATTTTATTTATAAAAATTTTTAATGGTACGAAGAACATGTGTTCGTCCATGTATACTCTCGTCATTTGCATTAAATAAGTTGAATATGTAATATTAATAATATGTTTAGCAAGTATAGAGGTCATAGTGTATTTAGCATCATAACTATTGAGATAAAAATTAAATATTTGTAATACTGATTATCCATTCTAACTTTATATTGTTTGGTTGCTTATATGAATCCTAAGATTAAAATAAAACAAGTAAAAAATATTTTGACATACATATTAACATACATTAACAATGTACACTAATCTGAAAGATCTATTCATGAAAAATTAATTGAATTATTTACATATTACGATATTAAGTATGATAGTTATAATCAAGCTCCGAGTACGAACATAAACACCATGTTCAAAGACGATTTCTTCATTCAATTAGTCAGACACAAATAATAAGATAATTCATTAAATAAGAGTGAGATATCTCAATACTTAGATATTAATTACTACTTCATCATATTACATGATAAAAATAACAATTAAAATATTTTATTATGCTAAAAATCATACAAATTCACTTATCACGTATTATCTAAGATGACACGTGATATACTAACCCCTCTAATGTCTAAAATAATATTAGAGTCTATATTTTTTGTAACAGTCAATATCATTTTAGATAAGAAATTAAAATTACAACTATATATCATAGACTAGTATCGAAGTCTTATTTTATGATAGTTAATATCATTACAGATAGGAGATTGAGATTATAACTATATATCATATAGGCACTTACATGGAATGAAGAACTTGAAAGATCCGAATTTGATAAATCAGAATAAGATGCACAATATAATTACATATTGTGATTAATGAGACTTGGAGATCAAGAATATCGAGGACATTAACATCTTCATATGCATTCATGATGATGATAATGATCTACATATTCATCCACAGTATCATACAACAAATACTAATTTAATCATTAATAATTCTTGATTTATGTAATATTTATACTTTGCTACCATGCTAGTGAATGTTTATTTTATTTTATTTTTATTTCATTATAATTTATAGGCTATTGACATATTAGATATTGAATTATAATTTTTATAATTTTCATTTTTTATATTTTTTTTCAATATAATTTAAGCATTATTTATATTATGAATTTGTTTTATTAAAATTAAATAAATATCTTTTATTTGAACCTAACGAAACATAATTTAAAGTCACGAACGCATCATTACGATTTAAAATTAAAAGTAAACCCAAAAACCCAAACCAGCATGGTCTGGTACAGCCCATTTGGCTCCTCTGCAACCATCAGTAAAAGGACCCATGGCCATAGTTTACTAGGTGGATATTATTTTAATGATGTCCTGATCTAATTTATTAATTAACATTTTATTAATTTTATTATTTATATAATTAGATATCACATGTTACTAACTAACATATAAATTCAACATCAAATATGTAGAATTCATTTGGTATTTGATATCTTATTGACTTTTTTTAGGTGGAATAACTTACATAGCTTAAAAAAATTTTATAGTCTGTTAGGTATCTCAATATATTTTAATACATTACATATTTATGTATTTATTTTAATGAATAAAAAATAATTTTTAAGCAAGTAGACAACCGAGCATGACACGAGGCATGGTTCATGATAATTATGCTCAGCAAGAAATGACACAATCTAGAACCATATCAAAATTAAGGTTGTGTCAGTCCATGGCATAGCTTGTGCCATGTTGGGTTGGGTCAAATCATGCCTCATGTCAGGCCAAGCATGACAAACATGCATCACACATTATCATGGACCATGCAATAGGTCACCAATTTTTTTAAAAAAAAACTCCCCTCTCCAATCCATTATGCTAAACATTATGAGTAAGAATCTAATGTACTTACAATGACAATGACAAACACTATCTCATCATTATTATTATTGATTAAAAAGATTTTAAAAATATTTTTAGTTTTGTTTAATTATTTATAGCCATCAAATTTGATTCCAAAGACTATTGGGTATTGGATAGAAATCTAATGACTATTAGAATTCTACCCTATATATATATATATATAATTCAAAAAATAAAAAACTAAACTTTTTGATCAATTTTTTTTTAAAAATTTAAAATTAAAATATGTTGTTTTTCACTCATTTTTATTCTCATCTCATTTCCTTTCCTATCATTTTTTTTATCTTTCTCTAATCTTTGCTCTTACCCTAACTCTATTTTTCCTTTATGACTTATTAATTATTCTCTTATCTTTCTCTAAGCTAAGTCATAACTCTTACATTTGACCTAATTGTAGTACGTAATTTATGATTTTATGTTCATAACTAATTTCTTGTTATTTATATTTTTGAAATTTTTTCTAATTAGTCATTCAAAATTTTAGAATGTATTATTTTTTCATATGGTATAATGAGCTGAATATAAATTTTTTTTAATTACTATTTTAATTTATAAAAACTTTTAATACAGTATTATTTTTATTATTTTGATATTTAATTTTTCTAATATATATAAATTAAATATTTCAAAAAATTTTAATTGAGCCTTTCGATCGCCCATAATTGACATGACAAAAATCGACCCAACATAACCAAGCACGAAAGAGCTTGATAGCTTGCCAATCAGGCTGTGCCAGACTAACCATTAATGAAGTCAATGCCAATATGGCATGGGACGAGAACCCATCTCATACCGAATCAGGTACGACAAGATAGTCTAATCAGGCCACAAAAAATTGAGTCATGCCAACATGACACAACTCATTTAACACCCCTAAGCCAACTTATACTATGATATATATATACCTAATATAAAAAATATTAACTGAAAAATTATATATATTGATTCTCATGAAAATATATGGTCACCTAATAATTTTTAATGTTATTAAATATTATGTTAAATATTTTATTTTATATCTTATATTCAATAAATACCCTTGACATACACTTATGTATGACAGAACTATAACGAGGATAATAATTTCATGAAATCTTAATATTTGGACAAGCCCCAATGACAAAATATTTACATGCATTAAAATATAAATATTTTATCATTTTGGCTAGTCCAAATATTAGATGTCATTGAAAATTATATAATCATTGGGTTGTAAATTCATTAATTACAAATTATTTTGTTATTTTATAATTTTTTATTATGTAATTTTTAATTGGCATCATAAATATCAAATGATAGGCGGGCTAAAAACATATCTACAATACATAAACTTGCATATAATCTTCCAAAAATATAAGCAAGAGATTCATACTAATACTTATTTACAAACTCTTAACGACAAATAAAAAAAATTATAAAACCACAAGAACATTCAAATTCAAGGAGCTCATAGTTTAGTTGGGTTTATTTATGATATAATGTACCATATATTTAGAGCATTATTCAACGTATTCCATAAGATATCCAATTTTACCAATACTCATACAAATATATTTTTTTATAATAAATATTTTATGACTAATTTTCTTTGATACCATTATAATTTTTATTTTAAATAATCTTAAAATAGATTAATATTTCAATCAAAGATTAAAATATCGGTTTCTATAGATATATCGGTACTTGAATTTTACGGATATATCGGATATATCGAAGATATATCGGTGTGTATTTATATATGAGCACCAATCAAGGATAGATATATCGGTCTTAATGAATATATCGATACTTAGAATTTACGAATATATCAGAGATATATTGGTGGATATATCAGAAATTTTTATCATTGATTTCAAATGCTCGCATAGCCAATAGTGAATTTTCATTTAGTGAGATTACCTGCACAATATGAATTCACATAGCCTAAGATGTACTATACTTAAGCCATACAACATCATGCAATATTTAAGATATCATTACCATATCTTATGATCCTCTTCACAATACTCTAATGCTCTTTATAAGAATTCAACATGTGCCGGCCAATAGCTCATACTTCATGTGCAAAATCGAATATGATATAGATCATAATAAGCACCAAGCTACCAAAAGCTTTAGCATAGGATGCTAGAAACATATCAATCTTTTACGTTTGGCCTCTAGGACTTATAATATAGAATAACTTTAACTTAAAGTTAATAGTAAGAGAGAAAAATGATTAACTAGTGTGAAAGTTTGTCGCATGCATCTACCCTGGGACTAATAAGGGAGATTGAGAGAATGGTAGAAAAAATTTTTTTTTAAAAAAAGAGACGCATACATTTTTACAATTTTGCATGTCGAAGCATCTTATGACTTTCTTCATTTAATTCTTCTGCCATATCCAAAGGATAGAAAATAAATATATATTTTTATAATATAAGATAATTATAAAATATTATTTTATAAAATAATATAATTATAAATATTATCTTATAAAATAAAATAAAATATTTTTATTTTATAAAATAAAAATATATATATTTATTTTATAAGATAAAATATTATATTTTATAAAAATACCTAATATTTATAAAGAAAATAATTTTTATTTTTATTTTTTTTATCATGCCGCATCCGCATCCTAATTTTTTAAAATTTACCGTATCCCCGTATCCTGTCGTGTCATATTCTCGTGTCCGTATCCGTGTCCATGCTTCATAACAAATAGTTATATTCAAACAAATTGTGCCTTCAGTTCTATTTGTTAACTAGATGTGTAAAATCTAATATGATATATTTTGATAAATCTGCATCCCTAAAATCTTACTTGTTAAGTAGAAGGCTTTCAAATCAAATTTTTTAGTAACTCATGTCTTCAATTCTTAAATAGTAAAGATTATATCATATTCAAACATTTTGTAATATATACAATAGTCTAAACTAATTCTGTTGAACTCAAGGCTAATAATAAAGAAATCAAACTCTCGCATCAGTATACGCATGCTTTTGTTTGAGACTATACAAACAAGCTCTCTAAGATAGAACATAGTTTTTTAACTTTCATGGGCTACCTTTTTGAGCATGTCCTCTAGCAAATAATTTAGTCACCATGCTCACATACTGAGACGCATGAGACCAACTCTCCACTGGCACGGCTTGGATATCATTTAGTCAAATAATTTTTGTAGCCACAAATTATAGGATTCTTCTCTCTAATCTCAAGGGTGACTCATAATCACATAATTCTTGTAATCACAAAATTTTTCAACTCATGACCACTCATTTATTTAGCCACGTGGGTTTTGGACTCAAATTAATAAACCCAATAGTAAGTAGGCCATGAAATTGAACTAATCAAAAACCAACCATGCATTGGGCCAACAAAGCATTGGGAGAGAAAAGTGTTAAACGGATGTGGATTCAATAATATCAGAAACTAGATGTACTGACAGTTGATGATATTCTCCACAGGCTGCGATTCTGCTCTGATGCTGATATAGCTGCATCTATTGTCATTTTGGTGACCACAACCTCGTGCATGCCAGCAATGCACTCTCCTGCTGTCAGCCACTCAATCTGCCACCACAAGCCATAGTTAAAAACAGAGAAAATCAAAAAAAAAAAAAAAAAAAAAAAATAAAGCTTCATATGACTGCCAATACAAAACCACTAACATACATACATACAAAATCAGGACTCCCTGGATAATCACTGCCCTCCAAATATCATAACTTTGAAATTCTTATGAAATCCACAATATTTATAGTTTTTATGTAATAACACAGTGGTCATTAATCAAAGTCAAGTATTATAAAGCAAATAATAGAGCAAAAAAGAAAATAAGTATGAAGCATTGATAAGAATTATTAACATTTAATTTCACACACCTTCATAAACAAAAAAAAAAAAAATAAAAAATAAAAATAAAATAAAAATAAAATAATAATAAAAAAACTACATGAATGCGGAGGCAAAATTTTTGTATGAAAAAACTGGAAAAAAAAATATGATGTAGCACTTTTTGATTATCTTTATAAAAAATAATAATAAGGCAAACAAAAAATCTATCAAAAATAAATAAAAAATTATGACATAATGACTTCTTTTAAACATATGCCAGAACACGTGATTCTCAAATTAGTTATTTCAATTTTATTTTATTTTATTAAAATAGTGTATTTATAAAAATATACAAATCAAATGTAGTAGATTAAACTCCAAATTAAGTTATTTCAATATGCACCTTTGAAAGTAGATTATTAACATCTATACTACATTTAAGTTGTGTGATGAATATGAAGTATGAATTTATAATATTATACAAATATTATCATATCAAATCTCATAAGAATTTTCATCCAAGAACAATAATGATAAAAATAAATCTCTAATTCAAGAACAATAATTTAAGAACAATAAATATATATATTTGATAAAAATATATATTCCCATAAGTTGTGTGATAAAAATAGTAATTTTACAGTTGATAACTAGCAAATTACTTGCATTGCATATATATATATTTGAGATCATGTCTTAGCATAATGATAAAATACCTTCATCCATGAACAATAAATCTCTAATTCAAGACCCATCAAACTTAACATATCTGATTCTCACATTATATTAACAATAATTTACATAATTACATATTTTCAATTTAAATAATTTACATAATTTAATAATTACATATTTTCAATTTACATAATTTACATATTTTCAATTTATATAATTACATTTTTTATCTAGACACATTGTGTTGGATTTTGGGAACCTTATAGGGGGCATAAACAAGATCAAGAATTAATGTGAAAGTAACAGCCAGACATTATTTTACCTGTTTCCCAGTCTGAACAAGAAGGCATCCTTCTGGAACTCTCACTTCCACTTTTTGGCCATTTCTCAACCAAATGTTTAGGCCAGGGAACCTACTTTTTCCGTGAATTGTTAGAAAGTTAAGGTCATAATGGTAACCTGCAAAGATCGTGCCCTCCTGGCCATATTGGCAAAGGTCACTTCCGGTTGGAGCAAGAAGATGTGGTCCCTGGAGTTCATAATTGAAATTAGATTATAATTATACTATGTGATTTTTGTGTGCAAAGGAAGTACCCATAATAAAAAAAAATATTGATTCTTTCATTTTCAAGATAGAAAAAGAATAAATATTATATAACTTGTATTGAATATCATAATATGTGTGACAAAAAAATTAATAAAAAAATTGAATATAAGTACTTTCTATTATAAACAAGGAGCACACAAATAATAATAAGAATAATAAAAATAAAACAACTCTCAACACTCTCTCAAGATGGAGCACATACATCTCTTAAGTTTTGAGAAAAAAAATAAAAAACATCTTATAATTCCTCCTCCCCAATATCTTTATGAAAATGCCTATGAGTTATCCTAGTGAGTACATCAGTTGTAATGATAAAACCATTTAAATCCACCCCTCACATAGAGAGCTTAGCTGGTTAAAGCTCTTGGCAATGTCTAGGAGGTCACGAGTTCAAGTCTTACCGGTGGGGGGTACTGAAGATATTTCTTACCTGCTAAATTCTTCGGGGGCCCAGGGAGATGTAGGGGCCCACATAAGGGGGCCCTAAAACCCTTGATTTCCAAAAAAAAAAAACATTTTAGATCTTCTGCTAAATGAAAAAAAAATGTCAATATAATTCATCTCATAAAAAACTAATTTGAAAATGATGTAACATGCCAACTAATAATCATTTTACAATTTACAAATTTTAATTTTATTTGTTATTTTGTTGCATTGTTCATTTGAGCAGCCAAAATGTGGGTTGCTTCAATCTGATGGCCTCGTATATAATAGTCTCTCCAATATGCATTTTATGATTGAGTTCTATATATATTTTGGGTTTGTCACTTAGATTTCAACATAATAAGAGAACCAAAACCAAGATAGATATGTTGTTATCATGCACATGTTCTCTCTTTCTTTAGTAACCCTAGAGCTTTGCTCTCATTAAAATTATTACTCTGATACAATGTAGAAATTTAGCTTAAATAAATTCACAAGCATCAATAAAACTCAAATTATAAATAATATATAATTAATATCCTCATATAATTGAGCACTCATATCCATAATAAAAGAATCAAAAATTAAACTAAAAATAAATTGGAAACTAAAAATTAAAATCATAAAAAATAAAATTTATATAGTCAACTCAACTACAATAGTTAAATTAATATTTGAATCGACAATCAAAATACTTGATTAATAAATCAAGAATCAAGAATCAAATTGAATCGTGAATCAAAATTTTTGTAACTTTTTTCATGTTAATTAATTTTTATTTCCTACAGTTAATATTTTTTTTTTGATATTTTAATTTTAATTTTTGTGATTTTTTTAGTATTTTATTATTTTTTCACGTTAAATTTGTAATACTAAATGTTAGAGTTATTATTTTCACGTTAATTAATTCCTGTAGTTAATAATTTTTTTTTGGTATTTTAATTTTTATTTTTATGACTTTTTGATGATTTTAGACCTTGAGAATTAGTATTGAATCGATTCATCAATTCATAATTCAGCGATTCAATCTTCGATTCATGGATAATTTTTAATTTTTTTAAAGAATCAGATCGTTTACCTCCTGAATCATGAATCGAATCATTAATTAAATCATGAATCATATGATTTTGATAATAATGAACCCAACTAAAAGAATAATAACAAGTTAATTGGGAAGAAAAGATAACACATCACCACTGGACATAAAATATTTTCAAAACAATCACAATTATCAATTAGCAACACGAGTGACTATTTAATTACATGTCAAAAAAAATCAACATATAGATATAGGCTTCTAAAAAAGTTGAATATTTGACCATCACCACCATGAGATCACAATCACATGGTGGTGATCACATAGTTGTGATCACAATCACAACTATTTTTTTTCACAATTATCAAGAAGGCACCTTTTTGGTTTGATTTCAAACCAAAAACTAAACAACTAATCAACTAACACTCTACCTGCTTCATGAGAGAGGTGAACGCATCCTTGGCCAATCCAAACCCAACTGCAGCCATTTCAGCAACTATCTATTAAAATGAGTGAAATAAATGATGAAAGTAAAAGATGAGCGTTACAATTCATGCACAATTTTTTATTAACACCTCTATTGCAGATATCATTTGGAATCCCCATGCATCCATTGTCTGCTTCCACTGAGGGAAGCCATCTGGGATAACAGGTTCTGAATTAAGCTCCTGACAAATAAAGAGAGTTCAGCAAAAGCCAATTGCAGAAAAACTTTGATAAGATTAAAAAAAATTGATACCTTAAAACAGGTGTTTGGTGGTCGAGGACCAACTCTCCACATATATCGCCACTTATGATCCGGTCCAGTAGGCGTAAGAGGTTTAAACTCTTCCGGAATTGTTTTGAGTTTCTCCTGCATCTCTTTATCAACCAAACTTCTTGGAACTTCTACTCCCTCAGGCGTGACCCCGACCTGTTTTCTCCATTTTCATCAAAACCCTTATTGCTCTTAATTTAATGAGATATAGCAAACTTAAACTCGAGAAAATGTATACTCTTGGGCAAGGAAGCACGGACACGGCTCACTGCAGCCGTCTCCACGTGTCCGACACTCAGACACGTGGACACGCCACAGACACGGCACGGATACGTGTCCGATACGCCACGTGGCGTATCATTGCACAATCCGTATCCGATACGCCACGTGGCGTATCGGAGGTTGTGTCGGCAGCCATATCCACGTCTATAGTGCCCGACGTCCGACGACGTCGGGTGGCCAACGTTGCAGCATGGGCGACGTTGGCCACTGGCAGCGACGGGAATGATTTGAGGGGAGAGGAAGGGGCGGCGCGATTTGAGGGGAGAGGAATGGGCGGCGCGATTTGAGGGGAGAGGCAGGGGCGGGCGGGCATGATTGAGGGGAGAGGCAGGGGCGGGCAGGCATGATTGAGGGGAGAGGGGCGGGCGGGCGGGCGGGCGTGATTGAGGGGATGGGCAGGGGCGGTCGTGCTTGAGGGGAGAGGCATGGGCATAAAATAAAATATTTTTATAAAATAAAATAAAAAATATATATTTTCATATAATATAATTATAAAATATTATTTTATAAAATAAAATAATTATAAATATTATCTTATAAAAAGAAATAAAATAAAATATTTTTATTTTATAAAATAAATAATATATATTTATTTTATATAATAAAATATTTTAATTTAATTTAATAAATTTTATAAAATACCTAATATTTATAATTAATAATTTTTATTTTTATTTTTATTTTTTTATCATGCCGTATCTTAGCCGTATCCGTATCCTAGTTTTTTAGAATTTGCCGTGTCCCCGTATCCTGCCGTGTCGTATCCCACGTCCGTATCCGTGTCCGTGCTTCAAGAGTCATGGGCATTCTTCTTGCCATGTTCATTATGCTATCCAACATCTAATTTTAAACATTGGAACATAGAAATCAACATATCAGATACTCCAATTCGACTAGTCCCTTATATAAGGGCTATCTTGTACACGTGTTTGGGTGAGTGATTCTTATTATTGTTCTTGTTAATGTTTGGCTTATTTTTATATATAGTATTAGAGTCAAAACCCTAACAATAAAATTAAGAATATTTTATCACAGTATTATAGATATTTTTACCCTAAAAAATAAAACATGTTGATTAAAAAAATATACCAAAACTTCATATTCTACCCATCATATTGATATGAGTAAAGATTTATTCGATCTAATAAACTTATGCATGTAAGGACTTAGTATAAAAATGACGAAAAAAAATTTTAGATATTTAATTAATTTTATTAATGATTGCTCACGGTATACATAAATATTTATTTTTGTAATAGATCACGTAAAGTTTTTATTTTTCAGATATTTAATAAAATCATAAATAATCAATTCGATACAAAAAATAAAAAATTACAATGCATTAGAATATAAGTCATAAAATTCAGTAATTAAATTTTTTATATAAATCACGAGATTATACAAACTTTATATAATTACACACTCATATATAATAAAGTGGTTAAAAAATAAACATGTAATAAAAATTAATATAAAACTCATATTTAGAAGTATTCTAAATTTTTTTTAGAAATATACAATTTTTTTAGGTGTCATGTAGGCTGGGCAGCCAGAGAACGACATGAAGAATATCTTGAAATAGTCATGCATGACACGACACGACATGATATAGAGTAGTGGTTCGTATCGGGTAAGGCATGACTCGCGTGCCTGCTCATTGGCAAGGCACACAAGCACAATGAGTAGAAGACTTGCACGAGTCATGAATCACAGGTCACAAGAAAGTTTTTTTTTTTAATATCAATCCATGCACGGAAGCTGCCTGTTATATTTACGTAAAAGATCCCGACAAAGAAAACAACAGCTTGCACATGTCGATTTCGAAGTTTGAACAAAAAATAGAAAAAAATTTAATTTTTTTCTAATTTTTTGAGCTTTTAGATTTCATTCAAATGGCTATATGGCAGAAATCTATCGAATATCAGATTTATACCCATTTTAATTTTATATATATATATATATATATATATATATATATATATATATATATTATTTATTTACTATTTTTATTATCAAAATTTTCTATAATCATAGAATAAAATTTCTAGATATTAAATCAAATTCATTTTCTCGTGTCTCCTCTTATATCATATTTCTTCTCTTCTGTGCTATGTTTTATTATATAATTTGAGCTTTAGACTAGTTAATTTAGAAAAAAAAGATTAACTATGACTGCTACTCAAAAAAAGTTATGCTATCATGATATTTATTTTATTTTGTATTTATTAATTTGTATTATAATTAATTATTTTTAAAAATTAAATTATTAAATTTAGAAATATAAGTAAACTAACATTATGGTAAATAATAATTTTAATTTATTATAATAATAATTTTGACCTATATACAGATAATAATGATGACGGATAACCTGATTGAAAAGTCCAAAACCAAAATTAAATTGTCTCCAATTGCATTGACCAAATTGCCTAAAAACCCTAAAATTATAAAAAAATTCAATAGTAAATACTCATTTTAATATAATAAAAAATAAAAATTCAATGATGTCGAATAAGAATCAACATAATATATATAATATAAAAAAATATACATATAACAATATAAGTAATACTAATCACCTTAAGAGATATGTTAATCAATACATCAAAAAATATAATATATTAAATTTTAAACAAACTTAACTAAATGACAGAACCTTTGAGATTTGATCAATTTCAACTTTATTGATACTTTATTTACTGAAATTATTTTGAGAGAAAAAAAAGTATCAGATTGATTACTAGCTAAGAAGCACGGACACGGACACGAACACGGGGATATGAACGCTAGGATACGTGGACACGATAAATTTTAAAAAATTAGGATACGGATACCGCTATGATACGACATGATAAAAAAATAAAATTAAAAATAAAAATTATTTTCTTTTAAAATATTAAGTATTTTATAAAATAAATTAAATTAAATTAAAATATTTTAGTTTATAAAATAAATATATATATTTTTATTTTATAAAATAAAACTATTGTATTTTATTTTATTTTATAAGATAATATTTATAATTATTTTATTTTATAAAATAATATTTTTAAATTATCTTATATTATATAAAAATATATTTTTTCTTTTATAAAATAAAAAATATTTTATTTTATTTTATTAAACTATTTTTTTTATTTTAGCGCCTCCTGCCTCCCCTCTCAATTCACGCCTGCCTCCCCCCTCAATTCCCGCCAACCCCCTGCCTCCCCCCCTCAATTCGGGCCCGCCCCTTGCCTCCCCCCCTCAATTCGCGCCCGCCCCTTGCCTCCCCCCCTCAATTCGCGCCCGCCCCTTGCCTCCCCCCCTCAATTCGCGCCCGCCCCTTGCCTCCCCCCCTCAATTCGCGCCCGCCCCTTGCCTCCCTCCCTCAATTCATGCCCGCCCCCTGCCTCCCCCCCTCAATTCGCACCCGCCCCTTGCCTCCCTCCTTCAATTCGTGCCCGCCCCCTGCTCCCCCCCCCCCTAAATTCGTGCCTGCCCTCTGCCTCCCCCCTCAATTCGAGCACGCCACCTGCGTCGAGTGGCCAACGTCGCCCATGCGGCGACGTTGGCCACTAGACAACCAATACGCCACGTGGCATATCGGATACGAATTTATCAATGATACGACACATGGCATATCAAACACATATCAGTACCGTGTCCGTACCATGTCCACGTGTCCAGGCGTCGGACACGGCTGTAAGGAGCCGTGTCCGTGGTTCCTTGATTACTAGCATTAGTCTTTTGATTAGATTTTTAGATGATCTTAGGATAATCAATATTATACAATCCAACATTAAATTTACTTATCATATAATTTATAGGTCAACTAATTATAATGAAATAATAAAATATTATAAATTAGAAAAATAATTATTAATTAAGAAATATAAGAAAAATAAATGAGTAATGTCCATAAAATCAAACATAAAGACTAGTAGTGATGATATATTATTTGCACATCTCACTGCCCATTATATACATTTAAAGTGGAAAGTTAACAAAAAAATTTTAGGATTACATATGATCTTGTATCATCATGATGATTTTGTCATATAAGAGTATATTACAAGATCTTTAATAAATATGATATTTATAATAAAATTTTTTGTATTATATTCGATAATGCTTCAATTAAAAAAGTCACTATTGATATATTTATCATAATTATTAGAGACAAGTCATTAAATAAAATTTTTTATATTTGATATAGGTATCACATATTTAACCTAAAAGCAAAAGCAAAAATAAAAATTATTTCCTCCAAAATTAGAAAAATAAAAAATTTATTAATATTAACTTAAGACACCTAGTAAATAATAACAGTTTAGCAATTTATATTTATCAGTGAGCCTAAAAAGAAAAAATTCTTAACATATATAAAATATAATTAAAATTATACATACATGATATTAGAATCGTGTGCTGACTATAAATAAGTAATATTCAACAACGTCAAGAATAAGAGATTTATTATTAATGATTCAAACTAAATACAAAAATTTTTTTATAAAATTTCAGAAAAAAAGTATTATACAACATGTAATCATATATGTATGCTCTCACCACATGCATTGCACTTTGGGGCATAAATAATATTATTAGCATGTTTAATAAATATAAAAGATATCATGGATTTTTATATCATGACTGTTGATATGAAAACAAATATTTAAAATACTAGTCTTTCATTCTAATTTTATATTGTTTGGCTATATGAATGAATCCTAGGTATTAAGGTGAAAGGAATACAAAATATATTAAGATACATATATACTTGCATAAACCAAACAGATGAATCTAAAGAGTTTATTCACGAAAAATTAACTAACATATTTATATATTATAATATTAGGTATTATAATTATAACAAATAATTGAGAATAAACATGAATATCATATTTCAAGAAAATATTTTTTTCTAACCAATTAGTAATGAGTAAATGATAGGTGGTCCATCAAATTGGAGCAAATTTTCTCAGTACTTAAATATTAATTACTACATCAACCAATCACATGATGATGATAAGAGTTTAGATATTTTAAATTAATAGAGATTATATGAATTCCCATATCTCATATTATCCAAGATGATACATGATCTAATGACTCTTCTAATGTCTAGCATTGTATCAAAGTTTATTTTTTCTGTTGCTACGAATAAAATTTTAAATATGCAATTCAAACTACAATCAAATTTCATTAAGAAAATTACATGCTTGAAGGATAAAAAAATTCAAAATTAGGTATTTTTAAAAAAAAATGCAAAAGTTGCCGACAACAGTGATAACAATTTTTGATATATCTACCAATATATCTCCAAAATATCTATAAATTTCAAGTATCAATATATTCGTCAAAATCATATTTAAATCATTGATTGGTACTAAAGTAAAAATATATACCAATATATTTTTGATATATCTATACAATCCAAATACTGATATGTCTGTAAAAATTAATATTTTAATCATTGGCTGGCTGATGATGACTTGTGGGCTATCTCCAAAATTGATGCCACCATTAGTGTTACCATCGAGAATATTGAGGTCACCACTATCTTTACCTTCAAAATCATATATGATGATAATGATATATAACCGTACTATCATACTAGAGACAAAGATTAATGACTCATACAATAGTAATATATATTTATTTACTCCTACTTCAACATGTGTCATGTATCATATTTTAGATTATATTTTTTTATAATATATTTTATGTTGAGTCAAATGTAAGACATGTATAATTATTTATAATATATTTTAATTATTATTTTGATTTTGATACATTTAAATTTCTAATATATTGCACTTTTATATTATATTATTTTGATATATAATATTTCTAAAAATAAAAAATTAAAATCTCAAAAAATTTAAACTGGGCATTTAAGATGCCCATTTTCAACATGATGAGGCATGGCCCGTAATTAACCCGACATGGAAGTGCCTGACTACAAGTAAATTGAACATTGCCAAGCTAAGTCATTGAGATCTCATCTCATGTCATGTCAAGCAGATCATGGTGGCCCGACTAGGCCACACAAATTTGGGTCTTGCCGGCTCATCACATCCCATTTGACACATCAAAGTTTTTAAATCACTAACTACATCATCAATCAAAATTCCCTCTTTTGAACTTCTTTCAAGTTTGACCTTTCAAATCATGTATTTTGGAGAAAGACCATGTAGCATTTCATCATAACTTTTTTGGAATACATGCTTTATTCATGATTTATCCCTAGGACAAAACAAGTTGGCAATCAAGCATTGAGATGTTTCGTTCTTAAATACTACAATGCCCAAAGAGACTAGTAGCATTTTTAATAAATCTTGATATTATATTTTTTAAAAATGAGTCTTTTTTTAATAATTCTAGAAAAAATAAAAATTCAAAATATATATATAAACTCAACTTTTTCTTACTCCAAAACATTCCCACTTAGACCTTCACCTAACGGAGACAAATTCATCTACTACATTTGAACCTGCTAGTTCATATTATAATGATACTCCTATAAAGTCATCATATATACTAAGTATAGATTTGGTCGATTCTATAAGAAATAAGATTTCCAAAGAAAGGAAATCTCCCTCAAGTTCAGATTGCAAGGTAACTAATAAATATACTCCATTTAAGTTCATAATATAATGATACTCTTATAAAGTCATCATATATACTAATTATAGATTTGGTCAACTCTGTAAGAAGTGAGATTTCCTAAAAAAGGAATTCTCCCTCAAATTCGAATTGCAAGGTAACTATTGAATATACTCCATTTAAGGTTCATGTTTTGCCGAAAACTAAGAAACTTAACTATTTAGAAACTTAATATCTAGACTAGAAGAAATAAACATACTCTACTTACTCAAACTAGATACGAGTCTACTAAGGGGTTAGATAATCCGGCAGCCAATACTTCTAGTTTTGACCAACTGATCACTCTCTATAATAGACAAATAAGTTATACTCAATATTTGATCTTATAGTATTTATTATACACATCTTCTTTATTTTATTTCTTTTATTATTTCTTTTGTCGATATTAAAAAATTAAAATCTTTTTCTAAGATATTATCTTATCAAAAATGACGTCAAACCTACAAGAAGGCACATTATTAATCATAAGTGTGTTTTAAGTATAAAAAAATATCAATATGGGAAAAAAATCATTTTAAGGCAAGGTCGGGAGAGAAATAATGAATGGGTTCACTGAGATATTTGATATGAATTATCATAAAAAAAATTTTCCAATAAACAAGATGATCTTTATATGAATTCTTATTTCATTGGTGAATCTCACACAAGCAAGATACACAAACTAGATATTAAAAAAAATTCACGGTGATCTAAAGGAAGAGAAGCATATTGGGTATCAATTTGAATTTCAAGCTGCAGAGT
The DNA here is from genome assembly GCA_029783825.1 of Sapria himalayana. Classification (NCBI taxonomy): domain Eukaryota; kingdom Viridiplantae; phylum Streptophyta; class Magnoliopsida; order Malpighiales; family Rafflesiaceae; genus Sapria; species Sapria himalayana. The sequence continues at coordinate 887,985 of JAREIK010002985.1, forward strand.
CTAACACATAGTGTAGGATGCAATAAAATTCATATAACCTAATAAAATCACTGAGAAACTAATTTGCAAGATTTTCACAAGCAATCACTTCTTTTGAGTTACATGGATATGTACGTGCATGATATTCAGATTACTTTGGATGGTAAATTGGGAATTAATCAACACAATGAGTTCTTTTCATCATAGCTCCTAATGAATGATCTTTGAAACTTAAATATTTTTTTGATATAAATATAATTTATTCCATGAGAGAAATTGTTATATCATTGATACTCTTACATAGATTGACCTCTTAAATTATGCTCCAGCAAACATTTTGATTGATCTAGGTACAACTTTCATATTCGATGCAACTAAACTAGTTGAATCTAATACTTACAGAAGAATCAAAAAAATATTAACTATATGACTATTATCAAATTAGATTTAATATATACAATCAATATAATTAATTATTTACAAGATTTTTCTCAGTATGATCATCCATATATAGTGATGAGGACATTCATTTTTAATATGTATACAAATTGTAACACCTTTGGATGACATTCAGCATAGAGAGTTACAAAACTCGAGAGAGCCTCAATAAAGTTTATGAGAAAAGCTCACATTGTGTAGAGGTCATTTTTATTATTTTTTCATTATTTTTTTATTGTCTCAATTAAATATTATTATTCAATTGACCAAACCCCCCTTTTTAGAAAAGTGAATTTGGAAAAAAAATTTGAAGAACTAGATCAAAAACTTGTTCAAGCACTCATTTTTGCTCTTAGATGATAGGTAATGTAGACGAGGGTATGAAGCTCAACCTCATTGTTTTCTTTGACCCCTAGTAGGGTTGGGCGTCCATTCGAGCATACATATGGTGGGGTGTGTGAAAGTACATGGAAGTGGAATATTTTACTATCACAACTTGTTATTGTGACAACCATGCAACAAAGTATACAACTTCTATTCATGTGTTTCACGAGCAAACAAAACACATTAAAGTTAATAATTTCTTTCTAAAAAAAAGTACATGATGAAATTACTACTATAAAATATAATTCTTTCCCAGATTACACTTATTTTCATCAAACTTGATATTCTGAACACGTGCACATCAACTTGAAGAGAAATATTTTAGTTTATAATTAATTATTTTTATGTTTTTTTTATTTATATATTATGAATGAGAGTACTCAACATATGTGACATCCCAATTTGCCAAGCCTCATATATACGAGCTAGCTTGTGCACATATTTGGGTGAGTGATTTTCATTTTTCTTATTAGTTTGGGCTTAGTCCTCGACATTCACAAACAAAATATATAAATTCACAATCATACAACACAAAAAGTAAAAAATTAGATGTTTCTCAGATAAGTAATATCACCATTGAATAGAATGAGTATGGATATAACTTAATATAGATTATTTCAAAACAACAATAATGTATAACTATAAATTGAATTTAATAAATATTATTTGGTACAATTATTGTCTACTTTGAGTTTGATGGATAGCCCTAAGAACACGTGTAGGAGCTAATGGTCTAATAGCAAAAACCTATCTGGAAGTATATGGCACAAACTAATTAACATGTTCGGCCCTTCATGTCTTTCACTGGATCCCCCAAACATGTAGGAAGGAGCACATCCATTGCATAAAAATAGAGCTAATTTTAAGGCTAATTTCCACCACCTTATCAAGGAGGAAAAGTATTGTCGAAACATCTGCTACATGTGAATTTGTGTGATGTTACCATGTCCTACATTTTGGACCATTCATCAACATCTCTAAAATTGTACTGTAATAGAGTATTTTTCTAAATTCACATGTACTAATTTTTCAATCATGTTTTTTCGATGACCGACATACTTTGTTTCCCACCAATTACGGATAACAATGTCCACCATCTTACTGATGAGCAAAAACTATGATCCGCAAGCATAGAGGCAAGCACCCTTATATATAATAGATGACACTTAACGCACCCAACATGATGATCCACATAACATAGGCCACAAAAAACTAGGACATGTATATCATCATTCATACGTGACCCTTTTGACACCACTAGGTATAACACATCTTTTGTTCCTTTCAATGAAAAATTGAAAGATTCAATTCGATATTTTGAATCAAATCAAGGAACATGTGGTTGGGGACTCACCTGAGAAACATCTCCAAAAAGCTCCTCTACCTAGCAAACATCTCCAAGAAATGTCTTGTTATTTTCCATTAAATAATTGTGTTTATAGTATCATATGCATAGATTGGATCACCTATCACTTGCGAGAAATAACAATTGAACAAGGGAATAACCCTAGTCCCTACCACAATGGTGTCCAAATATATGTTCCCTTGGAACTAGTTATTAAAATACTTGTCCACAAAAAATATCATATTAACAATGATAAAGATCATTTTAGCCTTTAATGAGTCACACAATAACCTATTTTGAGTATTAGAGCACCTGGGGAATGCACACATGATAGCACAAACAGTCATCTTTTATCTATTTTAAAAAATATCATGAATAAAATAAATATACTTATAAATCTTATATGATTAAGTATAAAAATATCTAAAATGGTTAATATTAGAAATTGAGTTTTGACCAAACTCATCCCCAACAATTAGTTGTGGGGACTAAGTTTGGCCTAAGCTCAATTTATAATATAGTATCTGTGCGAATATGAGCCACTAGCAAATGTCAAGTCCTCCATCTGAATTCCAAATAAAATAATAAATTTATTAATAAAGGTGTAATTTAGCCGAGCAACCCAACCCTCGCCTGAGGCACTACCCAATCCATTCAACACGACCAACATGAACAGGCACAATGTGGTATGGTGAAGGTGAGTGCATGTCATATGCCTACAATGCTAGCGAGTTAAAAAAAGGAAGCATACATCCATGCACCTTTTTAAATTTTTTTTTAGATGGGAAAAATGTTTGCCATACTCCCCATTTAAATGTGTAGCTTATTTTATCATTGAGCACCTTTCAACAGTTTCATCAACAATGACAGTGATTGTTGCTCTCGTTGTGACAAATATTAATAAAAAAAAAAGAATAAATTAACATAATATTTATTATCCATTGGATTTCGCCCAATAGCTATGAACACAAATCAAACAACTGTTAAATTTTTGTCAAAATAAATATTAAAATAAAATTTTAATTATTTTTATCATATTAAAAATTTTATATAATAATATTCATATTTATAGTATTTTACACTGAGACTTAATCTTTTCTCACTCATTCTCATAAATCACATTCACTAATTGAGACTTAATCTTATTTATAATTTGAATAAACTAAAACATAAAATTAACATTGGCTAACAAACATTCTCTTTGGCATTGAACATTTGCGCACTTGTTTGACACATGATGGCATGCACACTTTATTATATTTTAAGTTAATTTTTTTAATTTATAACATAATAAAAATTTAAAATACAACTCTCTCCTACTCAAAATTCGTTAAAAACAAAACTAAAAAATAATAAATATTATAAAAATAATATAGACGTAGACATGGAGAATGATGTCGATCATGGGTCAACATCAACCACTACAACTAACACATTAATAATAAATGAACAAATTATAGTATAAACCTATTTTAAAGATAATTATCAATAAAAATTATAAGTGTAAAAAAATTTTTATGCAATATATATTTTATAAAAAAAATATATACATGTATAAATACTAATATGTATATATTTTCAGTTGTAGCATGCTTGTATAAATATATACATAATATAAAACTATTTTAAAATAGTTAAAAATAAAAAAAATAAGGGTGTCAGAGAAAATTCAGCACTAGGCATCTTATGAGACTCACTAAAAAATACACCAAAAAACATACTATATTAGATCAAAATTAAAAACTCTCTAAATACAAAGTTTAAAAATAGAAAATAATAACTATTATGAAAATAATATAAACCTAAATATAAATAACAACAGTTCAACCAAAATGTCAGAAACTGAGTTATCTCTCAGTCATAGGTCAACCTCAAATATTGCACCTAAAAAACATAAGAACAAATGAATATATATAGTACGAACATAATATATGATAATTACCAATAAAAATTATAAGGGTATTAAAGAAAATTTAGTATTAAATATATAAAATAAAAAATATATACATATAAAAGTGATGATAACATGAAATCTTAGAAATGACACCGAACAATACACCAAAAAAATAATACATTGAATCCCAATTGAGTCTTTGAATATGTATCAACTTCATTATTATAGACCCTTTTTATTTATCTCCAAATATTTGCAAGAAAAAACACAACTAAATTTATTACTAGCATTAATCTTCTAAATATACATTTTTCTCAATTTCTATTTTCCTACTAATTATAGATATAAGATAGTAAAATGTTACACTTTTACATTATAAAACCTTTCCATCATCAAAAAAAATTATAATCTTCGTGCTTTTGATAAAAATTATGATATGTGTACTCTATTTTTGTTATATTAACTTCGAATCCTTCATTTTTCTCTATTTGAAAAATATTATTTGTTAATTTATCATTTTAGAAGTAATATTTTTAGGGTGACTATAACTACTAAAATTTAATTTTAAATGCAAACCAACAAAATAAAAAACTCTTGAATCATTAGTTAGCTCCATATGTTAGTTATTCATCATATGTGTGTGTGTGTGTGGGTGTGTGTGTGTGTGGGTGTGTGTTTGTGTGGGTGTGTGTGTGTGTGGGTGTGTGTGTGAGGAAGGCAGAAGCAAGAACTACTGATTTGTGTTATTATTATGGCCACTTGATTCTTTGATATTCCTTTGGTTATTTCATTAATATGACTTTCTACCCAATTCTTGCTTCTCGGTAATACAACATTGAATGCAATAATAATACAAAAAATCGAGCTTCCGATTAAAATGTCCAGATCTATCTTCCTCTTTCTCACAGCATGCACGACACAAAACAGAAGAATACCTGGTAGTGCAGATGCGGTCTCGCCTGTTGTATTTTGAAATTGAATGGACTCTCAAAGTACTGCTCCATCATGTCTATGAACCTGCCGTTGTCGTCTGCAGTACATCTCGGGTCTTTGACTATGACTGCTCCCGTTTCTCTTAGAATCCGACTCATCTCACTGCATGCCTTACCGAGACTTGGCCATTCTCTGATTTGATTTGAAGTTGAGATCGGATCGCTGCGGCTCAGTTTATCAGCGTTATCCAGATACTCCTTCAGATCTATCACTGGTAAACAATCCATTGTTCATGCACGCTTTTTTGACAGAGTATCTTCTTGTTAAGGCGTTTTATTACAATTAGGGTTCTCTCGTAGTTAATCAAATCAAATAATCGTGTTCCGCCAAAACCTGAGTTGTGACCTGTGAGGCTGATGAAGAAGCCGAGAGTAAAATTTGATCATATACGATGCGATTGTCGATACCTAATGTTACAAATCATGTGCCAGGGCAGGGGTCCATCCTGCTGCAATGTTCGCGTGGCGCGCTGGTCAAGTGATCGTTCTTCACACGGTCATTGCTCGTGCACGTGCACTATTCAACATGGTGTTCTATTCTTTCACATGTATAGTACTCTCTCATTTGAATGAGCATCATAAAACTTAGAGAAATTATTAATATTATTTAATTAAAAACCTAATTGGAGGTGTCAGATTGGCTGGGCCGGGCTTGACCAGCCCATTTTTTTAGGCACATCCAAGCTCACGTGCAGTGCCGGCATGACACAGTGAACTGGAGGCCAAGCATGGCCCACGACCCTTAATAAGCTTGGGTTTGGGCCATGTCAGGCTGGTTTGGGTTTGGGCCATGTCTGGCCGGTTTGGGTTGGGCCAATTTTGGGTTAAGCTGGAATTAGGAAATTAAGGTTGGCATAGCACGAGCTCAGGCATGGTCCTAGATCATGCCATGCCGGGCTTTGGGCCGGAACCAATCTGCCTGCTCTGTTTGATGCCTCTAAGTACAGTGCATTAACTTCAAATCATGCTCTCCCTCATATTAGCATCATATGGCTGTTACTTTTCAATCTTATATATTAACTTATTGAATTTTGAATTTTGCAATACAGCTTGTGTATATCATATATCACAAATCCTAACCATATAAAATCACGATTTACCTCGTGAATTATAATATTTTCTGAATGATTTGATAATGCGATTATTATTATTTATTTAAGATCTCTGTGATATGTAGAGATGTCAATCGGGCTGGGCTGGGCCGGCCCAGCAATATGCACGACACGGTTCAACTGGGCGCATCTATTGCACGAGTCATGTTATGCCTAACCGAAGTTTTTGGCCTGCGTGTCGTGTCGTGCCTGCCAAGTGAAGCTCGCTGAGCCTTGAAAGGATGAAGACGCGTGGCAGCGCACTGCAGAAATCCTTTTTTTTTTAATTTAGGGTTTAGGCCCGACTCAAATCGGGCCGAACCCAATAGATTTCATGGCGGGCATGACCTTGGCGGAACCGTGCAGGGCGAGACACGACACGGTATGATAACCATGCCTGGCTTGGCACGGCAGCCCGATTAGGCGCCCTAAAACCATGTTGGACTAGCCTGGCACGACCAATTTTGACACCTCTAGTGATATAGTAGTTTCATTAAAACTAAAAACATATCTAAGTTGTGATCTAACTTTATGCTGATCTAAAAGATAGCATACATTTGTACATCAGAGTATTTGTTACTTTGACTCACTTAAGTAGAATAAGCACGTATCAATAATCTCATAGATACAATGTGCCACATACTTGGTTCCATTATAATGCCTTTTAGTTAGTGTATAACTATAACTAGCTAATAAATTAATAGAAAAATTGACATCTCGACGAGTATAATTAGTAAGATAAATAAGTCAAACATTAGCAATAAGATATGATACTTCGGGGCCAAATATTTATTCATTCTTTTTGTAAGGTCAAAATAGATCTTATTTGTATCAAGATATATAGGACAGACTTTTATTTTTCTAAAATCATTTATTTTAAATTATCTTTTCAAATATTATGCTATTTTTGTGAGTTCTTTATGAATTTTAACAATATTTAAATCATTAATATAAACGGTAATAATTGTAAATCTAATTTTTGATTTCTTAATGAAAACACATTGACATATAAGATTATTTACATATCCTTCTCTTATATAAAAGTGTAGCTGCATTCTAGAGTTACAACCATTTTAAATAGTTACAATCTAAAGTTTAAAAGATAAAAGTCAAAGTGGTAATATTCTTTAAAAGTCATACCTTCCTACTTAGAGTAGTGTAAAATTATTTGATTATAAAAAGTAGAAGAGGTAGAAAATTTTCAAAATCTCTAATTATTCTTCTTTTCTCTCCATGCTATGAGCAGTACCATAGCGCAGCTACCATACTTTAGAAAAGAATTTTATACCCCATTGGGACTCCTTGAGCAAGTAATGCAAAACTTAATGCTAATCGTTATGATTGAGGGATCTGGCTCACAATCTCCATACCCTAGAGTTGATTCATACATTTTTATTAGAATAGCATGTAGTTTAGGGTTTGTATACTTTGATTTATATGATGTGATACTAGTTTTTATTAATGCATATATTTGATTTATATTGTTTCGTGTATATTGATGAATTGGAGATCTAACAGAACTCGAATTAGAGTTTTGACTATTGGTAGGGTTGTGTGATATTATTATTAAGGACAGTGATAGGTAAACCACGAGGCTTACTGTTCATATAGTAGGAAGAAAGAGATGATCCATTCAACTATGATGCATGAGATAAACTCATATGTTAAGACTCAAAATTTATATATGTTAATAATTTTGAGTACGACACTTTAAAGCCAAAAATGCGAACATTTTTACAAACCATTATGTTATACACATCTTAAAATAAATGATTCTCAATTGTGATGAATATTATATATATTGTTTTCAAAAGGGTTTTATCTTTTATATATAAGTCACGTCATCACATAGAAGGATAGTGACAAAAAATCATTGGGACATACCTCAGTAAGATGTGACTCATAATATGGTGATAGCCATTGTGAGTTGCTTTTCACTTATATGATTCTCACGGATGAAACCTAAGGGAAAATAAGTTAATTATACTAGTATGACACTTACGAAACTGAAATAACAAATACTCATAAATCATGTCAATTATTAGTGTTTATGACACGTGAAATTAGAGAATATGAGCGTGCATATGAAATAATCTTTAAAGAGAGATTACAGATTTACCTAGAAGGTAAGAGATTGTGATTGAATCTTAAGTAGGACTGTACCTCACAACACTCGAGTTATCGATGTTGTTGTGATAATAAGATTGGTGTTATTGATAGTAAACTAAATTGAATTGCTAATTTTTTATTTTTTAAATTGTTAATTGAACGGGTTGTGGTTTTGGTTTGTTTTTATTATGTCGACTCACCGTGCATTGAATACAATTGAAATTATTGATCTTTAAAAATGTAGAATGCAATTTAATTATTTCAATAAAATAAAATTCGAGCATAAATTATATTATTAAAAGGTTGACAATTATGAAAAATAAAAATTAAATCTCATATGAGTTGGTAGTTATAATAGTTTTCATTGGACTATATTATAAATATTATATGATACAAATTTGTTAATTTTTATTTTTTAAAAAATTGATTATTATTTCTTACAAATGTCATGGTTCTACAAATTCTTATATGTTTAATGACCCATTTTATAAAAATGGAAAAAAATTAAGTGCTAAGAAATATGTGCTGAAAAATTAAGGTTAAATTTTAATAAATGTTGAATTTGTATTTAAAAATTGTTTGATAAAATTTTTGTTAATTGAATACTGAATATAAATACAGTATTTGATAACTATAAATACTGAATGCTGAAAAATGATATATTTTACATATTTACCCTTATTATTATTGTATTTGATATTATCCAATATAAATAAAAGTTCTAATGAATTTTTTTTTCTCTACAATTATTAATTATAAAAAAAATAAAATCCATAAAAACATATCCATAAATAAATCACAAATCCAAAAAACAAAAATAAAAATGTTTAAAAAATAACCAATAAAATCTAAATTCTCTAAACTATCCAAATTTATATAAAAAAATAAAAATTAATGAATAACAAGTCAATTTTCTATCTTTAATTAATCATGAAAAATAGTTATGGTTACGGTTTGTGGTAGCGGAGAAAAGAGGAGTAGAAAATAAGTTCACAAACTAAACTGTAATATAAATGATAAAACGAAAAAGAAATAATAAAAAAAAAAGGATAAAATGGTAATTAAAAAAAAAATTGTGGTAGATTTTCATCATTCAACATTAAGTAGATCTTTATTTACTTAGCAAGTTCAATATTTTTTCACTAAAAATTTTAATTTTTCAACTCTTAATATTTTTTTTATATTATATACATAAAATTTAAAACAATTGAAAATTAAAATTTTCAATTGTTTTTAATTTTAATTGATATATCAAACAGCCCTTTTACCATTTACGCATGAAACTTCAAAGTAGACGACTGGACGGTGCAGGGTGCACGCGATTTCTCTTTTCATCTTGCTCGTCGTCGGTGCCGCAAGGAGAAGCTTTTTAACATGGCATATTTCCGGTCGATGAAATCAGTAATATTTGATAGAGAAGAAAGAAAACAGTACTGTTTTAAGCGAGATCGCCACCATCGCCTCACTAGATTGGTGTTTTCTCACCTTAATGTTGTATTTTCCATGTGCAGGCAGTATCAAGCTCACATTCGAGGTCTGAATGCATATGATCGGCACAAGAAGTTCGTGCAGGACTATGGTAACTAAGGCACACACAGTAATCATTCACAGAAGAAGCAGATCATTACACAAATTTGACGTATATATTTGATTTGTGTATTGGCATGTGTTCTAACATATCGCAGTACTGATTCAATGTATCGAGTTCACATGGCATAAATTGAAGCGATATGACATCGCATTCAGAATTCACACTCTTGTTTGCCTGGATGGCACCGAGAAATCAACGGTCGGTGTCACATGATGTCGTATCTACGGCTGAGACGGGGGCACACTCAATTATTGCAAATGCGGAGCTATGTACTTGCAGACTCGTCGAGTGCTAAAGCAAGCGGGCGATGAACAGTCTCCTTCTCAGAGAAGGACAGGAGGCTACGATTGCCCGTACATAGTTTGTGATGGGCGCGTTGATTCTTTCTTTTCTTTTTTGCAGTTAAGTTCTATGGGAAAGAAAACTACAATACCACAAAGTTGTTGGTCAAGACAGACAATGACACTCTCAGAGAGGGATATCGGTAATTGTTACATGAGAAGATTGAGTTATTTGCCTACTTATCAAGCAACAATAATTATATTTTCTCCTTCAATTTTAACTTTGCGCTCCTGCTTGAATTTTTTTTTTTAATTTAATTATAACTCTTCAATGCTTCCTTCATCATAATGTTGAAAATTGGTTCTATCATTCAAAATTAGACACATATCAATGTATTCTTCATATTGCCATTCTTTCATTTTCAAACAAACTACAACATAAAGCATAGACATGTGCTATGGCTTTTCATTACAATCTAAATCATGGGTGTAAACCAAATTACAATATTAGTGGAAGTTCTATGGATATTTTTTTTTGTCGATATATAAAATAATAAAATTTAAATAAAATATGTCTTAAAAAATTTTAAAAAAATTAAGATATGGATACGATTAGTACACTATATAATAAAATAAAAAAAATACAAATATGATCTTAAAAAAATAATTAACTTATTACATATTTAAAAATTGAAATCATGTATTTAAACCTCTCACCCCACTGCTCAAGTTTCACAATTTTATATAAAATTTTTGTCTATTACTTTTGTATATTAATTATACTTTTTAATAAATAATTATATTTATTAAATATAAATAATATTTTATTTATTACTTTTTAATAAATATAATTTTTAATTTAATATTATCTTTGACACTCCCCCCACTTACTGCTTCGACACCCCCCATTCATTTATTGCTCTGTACCCCCCCCCCCCCCCATTCATTTAATTTAATTTAATATTATCTTTGACGTATCTATGCTTCTTAGTATACTAATTTATACACTCAATAATTGTTCCTATTTTTATGGTGAGTTGGTCTACATCTAGTAAGACTACCTATAATGCATAAACTTAAATACAATGTAAAAATAATAAATAATAATTTGATTTCTAGTATTATCATATGTGCTAAATCATCCTAAATTTTCATTTTAATAAAATATTAATCAATTTTGATGCTCTTTGTTAGCTCAAGACAATGATAATAATACATTCAATAGTATAACACTTACAAATGTATAAAAATTTTTATCAAATGAAAATTCCTATACTACATTATATAAAAAGGCTAGAGCAGTAACTTATATGTCAGGTACTCATGAAAAAAATGGAATGATATTAAGAAAGGAAACTATAACACTTACATCTCAAGATCATGCATAACTATCTAGCATACTACACTAAAAGGAAATGAAAGCAATCAAATCCTTTTAAAAATATTTATACATATTTGGCATACTACTCTATGTGCTATGCATGCTAATGGAATAATGGATTAATGGCTGTAAGACTCGTTGCATGACTATTGTGACAGTGACTTGTAAAAAAATGATAAAAAATTGTATCTTCCATGTAGATTTTTGATTTTGAGTCTCACATGTAATTGCCCTTGTTGTTTTGTATACTACCTTTATATTGGATTTAGGAATAATTGTTTATTTTTTAATTTTTTAGAAAATAAAATTATTTTTATGAAAAATAGTGTAGCATGTATTAAATTTTATTTCTACAAAAGTTGATGCCTAGTTGATATTTGAATATTTGACTAGATGAAGATGATCAGAATCATTAAGCTCATGAGATTTCTTTTAGTTTGGAGTATTGTAAATGACTAAGTCAATATTAATTTATCATGTTAAATCTAGTAAATGATTAAATATATTAATTATATAAATTATATATAATTTAAAAATAGCTAGATTATTTTTTTTGTTATTATTCTGTGTTGCGACTCAACCAAAAAACTATTATTTGATAAATGATAAATACATGATTAAACAGACATAACTACTATAGTATAATATGAAAGACCAAATTCTCAAAGAATATTTAATTTATATCTTTCATGTGATAATACTTTATCTTTTTGATCACGTGCCATCTAAATCACAAGAAAATATTTAACTTAAAAAGTTTTTTGTATGAAATTTTGATTGAAAGTAATTACTAAATTAGGTGATTCATAATTTTTTATCATTTATAATTAGAATATCATTTATATACATAATCAAAAAAATAAGTTTATATTTTGAGCTTCTCTAGAAAAATAAGTGGTGGGATTTATTATTATTTTTATTTATTTATTATCTATTTGTTCTATTCACTTGGGTGAGAGAATTTAGAATTTAAGATTTTGTAACCACGGTGACATATCTTATGTATGACTTTTTTTTTTGATTTAAATGAAGATTATTTGTTTTTTCATAGATATGATATCAAAGTGATATTGATAGCAAAAACTTTAGGCACATGTTTATGTGTGTGTGTGCATTGGTATTGCCTTAATTCCACAGATAGTGCATGTGCATGCAATGACAACAATTATTGGCTTTGAAATAGCAAATCATGTGTGAGAGACATTGATGTCAACTATGTTGACATGTAAGTAGTGTGTGTGCATCGGTACGCCCCAATGACATGCCCTAATGAACTTGGCTCGGGCTTGCCCAGTCAGCCCAGGCCAATGCTAGTGGCACTGTTGTACTAGGCAGGGTGTAGGGTTGAGGGCAATGATAAAAATTTCTGATATATCCATTAAGACCGATATATCTATCATTGATTAGTGTTCATATACAAATACACACCGATAAATTTTCGATATATCCGATATATCCGTAAAATCAAAGTTTCGATATATTCATAGAAACCGATATTTTAATCATTGGCTGAGGGGCAATATTGGGGCTTGGCACGTTGGCCATCGGGCAAAATGGATGCCGATGTCATGAAATATTTTTAAAAAATTATTTTTTAAATTAAAAACATGCTATAGTGTAAATTAAAATGAATTAAATTTATAAAATTATTTTATTATACTCGGTGTCATATTTTGTTGTTTATTATACTTGATTTACATGATTATTTTATTTTAAAATAAGATTTGAAAAATTTTTAAAGGTAAATACTATTTAAATATAATATTAAATTGTTAAGAAGTGATAATTATTTAAAACCTATTCTACACAAGTATTTTATTTAAAAATTATATTCATGAGAATATAATCTCATCTGATCGTTCATGCCGTATATGATTTTTTTGAGTATTTTTAAGAAATACAAAATATATAATATAAATTTATAGTATAATAATTAATTATATTTTTAATTATTGTGTTGCTCTTTATGTTTAAAAATTATATGGCTTATGTTTTGATCACCTTGGATACTCTTTCATGTCTTTCTCCTTAATTGGGCAAGGTTTATACGAACCGAGGAAGATGATATGGAAACATCCTGGGAGCAAAGGCTTGTCAAGCGCTACTATGACAAACTCTTCAAGGAGTATCCTTTCCAATTTTCAAGAGAATCTTTAGGGGAATGAATATATTCTCAAATTTTGTTTTCTTATCTTGGTTTTTAAAAGATACTGCATTGCTGACATGTCGTTCTACAAGAGTGGCAAGGTAACTAAACTGTAGATTCTTTCTTTTAGTTGTAAGTTCCTCGCGCTTCGTGAATTTTATTTCTTTTTCTCATAAAATAAATAATATTCTCATTCTTTGTTGCATCAATTTTTATCCCAATCCTAAACTGAACCCTAGTTGATTTTCTTATTTTTTTTTTTTACTTGGGTTTTGAATGTTAACCAACGTTCAGTCAATCTCTCTTAAAATTGGTAGTCATGCATGCCAAACTGCCGATCCTACCTAGTCAGTATGCTCGGCTACATAGCTGCTTTGTTTGAACTGAAAAATTGTTATTTTTTTAAAATGGCTGTCCAACTACTTCAACTATTATGGCAAATACAATTTTAATTTTTTTTTTCATTCTATTATTTTCTCAATAATTTTTTAATTTCGATTTTGTCTATTTTTTTTTATTTTAAAGTTGAAATTCTCCTTGCTTACAAGTACCCAAAGATATCTAGCAAAGTTTTAAAAGTTTGTTAGATGAGGCGTAAGCCTCTAGGCGTTAAGGTGTAAGTTTTTTAAGCATCATAATATATAATTCATTAATATTTTTTTAAAAATATAAAATAACATAAATAAGAATATGAAAAATTAATGTTTTTAAAAAATATTTCTAAGACGTGCATTGATTATGAATATAATTAATACATATTTTTATTATACTAAAAATAAAATAAAATAGTATGAAATACTTTAATAAATATTTTATAATATATCAAATTTAAATAAATTTAAAATAATTTTATCATTATCAAATTAAAAATTTTAATTTATTTTTTTTATTATTATATTATATGGAATATTATTTATTAATGAAATTTAAGATGACTCTCTCTCCATTCTCTCGTCACTGCCCTTGCTCTTCGCCCTCTCTCCTCTCCACTGTTCCACGAAAAGCTCGATAGGGCTTTCTGGAGGTCCCCTTTTGCTATACCACTTTTTTTATGGTTTAGAATAAAAAAATAGATTATAATATTTTATATGATGATGGTAATATAAGCACATTTGTTAAAATGAATATTTGAGAAAATTTGTAAGAATTTAAAAATAAAAATGATTTAGAATTGCTACCTATTTAGTATAAAATTAAAATAAATAGAGGCTTAGAACTTATATAGAGTAAATAGATAATTATATAAGTAAATTATATAATTATATAAGTAATTAAAATAAATAAAAAAATAATCATAGACTCTGAACTTATATAAGTAATTATATACTTTGAACTTTTAATTATCTCTCATGATTTGAACTTATAAAGAGACTCTGAGCACTCAAAAAAATAATTATTTAAGTAAATTATTGGAATGCATAAAAAAATAAATAGATAACTAAAATTGTAGATAATAATAATAATCGAAGAAGATATAAATGAGTTGAATTTGTTTGATGATTTCGGTGAATCATATTTCATAAAAAAATAAAATTCTTATGGTTGATTCTAATTATTTTGTAAATTAATTTTAATGACGACGATGCTATGAGGTTCTGCTATGTTCTTGTTCTACAATTCTTTTATATTCAGATTCGATGGTCATGGAGATAAATTTCTTGTCTTTTTTTTTTTGTTTTATTTTCAGATTTGTTTTTTTTATTTATTTAATTTTGCCTGTCGTTTGAATGCTCTGGGTAATCATCTGTTAGCGCAAGAAAAGTTGATATAAACGCCATTTGGCCATAAAAAAGCCAGTTCTCATGCATTACCTGTTTGTTTTTCAACTAATAGTGAGTTGCTTTACTTTGGAATACGTTCTCTTGTTTTAAAGTTTTCTTGTAGATTGGGCTAAGGTGGAGGACTGATAAGGAAGTCATATCTGGAAAAGGTAATTTTTTTTCATTCAATGGTTGTGTTTCTTAAGTAATTTTATCTCCATATGTGCTTTGTTATTCAATAGGAAACATTTGGCCTTGGAACAGAGGGAAATACACTGCATATATGATAAAATATATGGTTACCAACCACATATACCAATCATCTGATAACTTTTTTCATTGCCTTGCTCACATAATGTCTCAAGTAGAGGTCTGTCACTCTAGGTCATGCCATGCAGTCAGGGGTGTAACCGAGCCGAGTCAAGTCGAGTATTAGGCAGGCTCGGCTCGGCTCAGTTATAAAGGAGTAGGCTCGAGCTTGTTCACGAGCTTGTATACGGGCTGACGAGCCGAGTTTGAGGGTGATTGCGCTCGGCTCGTTTAACTTACGAGCCTGTTCACGAGCTTGTTCACGAGCTTGTTCACGAGCATGGTTAATGATCTTGTTCACGAGCCTGGTCAACGAGCTTGTTCATAAGCCTATTCACGAGTCTGTTCACGAGCTTATTTATGAGCTGAACGAGCTGAGTTTAAGGGTGCTCGTGCGCGGCTCGTTTAACTTACGAGCCTCAAAATGATGTTCGGGATTAAAAAAAAATATTCATCTAAAATAGCTAACCTACAACTAAATTAAAAAGATAAGATAATAAAAGTTCAATTAATTTGATTGAAGTTCAAGAGTTAAAATAATTATCATGTTCATTTCTAGGAAAAATTTATTGTGCATCAAGTCTTTTTCATGTTCATGAGCCTGTTCATGAGCTTGGTTAACGAGCTTGTTCACAAGCCTGGTTAACGAGTTTGCTCACTAGTCTATTTACGAGTCTATTCACGAGCCTATTCACGAGCTGACGAGCCTGGTTAATGATCTTCGGGCTCGGCTCGTTTAACTTAAAAAACGAGTTCGAGCGTGCTTCTAATGAGCCGAACGCCGAGCAGCTCGCGAGTAGCTCGGCTCGGTTACAGCCCTACATGCAGGCATGCCAATGCATGCTTGGTCGGAGTCATGCTAGCAAGATTGGGCCCGGCGGGATTTAGTTCCTGGCCTAGCGTGAGGCTCAGCCGACTGCCCTGGCTTGGCTTGCCCCTATCAGTGCCAGTGGTACCAGGCAGGACGGCTTCAAGCAAGGCACCAATTGTGACCCGTGATGGTGCCGGGGCTAACCAAGTGGTCTTGTTCTAGTCCAGTCACCAAGTGCCAGCTGTTGCTGGCACTTGGCACTTGGCAATTTCCCGTTGGTAGTGGTGACTGCTGAGCTGCATTGCACATCACATGCACTGCACCTCACATGCACTGCACATCACATGCAGTGCATACTTTGCAGCGCACTGATTAATAAATAAAATTAAACAAAAATATTTTGTTTTTTAATTTAAATGTAAACAGTAAACTGTACTGAATAATAAAAAGTATAAATAAAACTCAAATATTTAAAAAAAATACAAATGTCTAGTACTGAAAATATAAATTTAATTAAAATTAAAAATAATACATCAGTATAATGTCATTCTATATGGTTCGGATCAGCAGTCATCACAATATATTGGTTTGGTATTCTTATTTTTTTTTTGATGCCATCATTTGCTTGTAGATCTTTTATTTTTTCTTGAAATATCCTGTTTTAATTCTGTCTTTTAAGTAGGTCAGTCATAGTTTTGTCCTTATATTTGAAATCATATTTACAGTTACAAAAAAAATACTCTCATGTAGAGGTGTCAACCGGGCCGGGCCGGCCCGACACGAGGCACGGCATGGAAAAATTCTGTGCCCGGGCCCGTGCCGTGCCCGGGTTTGGCACGAGCCATGTCGTGCCGGGCCATGAATGGTTCGGCCCGCGGCACGGCACACCGGCACGGTTTTATCCCGTGCCGGGTGTCCCGTGAGCCTTACCCCACGATGCCCGATAATTCAAAAAAAGACCGCGGGTCGGGTCGAATCAGACCCGAACCACTCGGACAGGCAAGCCCAAGTGGGCTAGGCTAGGCAAGGCACGGCACGGCCCGTCGTGCCTGCGGGCCGTGCCGGGCCGAGCACGGCAAGGTACAGTAACCGTGCCGAGCCTGGCACGGAAGCACGATCGTGCCCTACAAAAATGGGCCGGGTCGGCCTTTCTCGGCTTCGTTTGACACCTCTACTCTCATGTTATATACAAAATTGAAGGAATTTATAAATTAATTGCTATCTTAGATGACACGAGAAATGGAAATAATATGATTTTCACCAACTCATTATATTAAAATTTTTAAAGTGAATTAGAAATTAGTTTATGAACGAGGGATTTAATATCGTCATAATAACCGGAAGTAGTTTTTGAAAAAAATGATAGCTTTTCATTTTTAAAAGCAATTTTCAAAATAATAAAAGCTAATTTTCGTTATTTCAAAATCAAAACTTTTATATATAAATATATTTACTTATATGTAAAAACCTATATATAAATAAACTAATATATCACATATATAAAGGTTTATGCATATATAGTCCTATATATATACATGTTTCTTTACACACACACACACATGCTATATATATATATATATAAGTATATATGTATATATGTTATTTTGATATATATATATATATGTGTGTGTGTGTGTTTATGTGTGTATGTAAATTAGTTTATGAATTAACATAAGAGTTTCAAGTTCAAAAAATATTATTTTATAATTTTGTTTTATATGTGAGCTGTAAAATTGATTTTATATGTTTCAATGTACCAAAATTTGTGAGTGTGTGTGTGTATATATATAAATTTATGTATATAAATATAAAAACATATATATATATATATAAACCCATATAGCATATATATATACAGATTTATACATATATATAGCCTTATATATATGCGTTTGTTTATATATATGCATATATATATATATATGCTACATATATATGTGTGTGTATATATAGATATATAGGCTTATATATAAGTATATACATTTATATATCTATCTATATATAAGCATATATATTATATTGGTTTATATTTATGTGTGTATATATCAATGTATATATACATAAAGATAACATATATATATATATATGTGTGTGTATATACATTCATTTATACACACACATATAACATATATATGTTATATATACATGTATATAAATAAATGTATATAAATAAACTTATATGTTATTTTTATGTATGTGTACACACACACAAACACACACACACACACATATATAAATTGATATAGCATATATACTTGTATATAAAAATATATATTTGTATATTTTTATGCCTATATATGTATAAAACTGTATATATATGCTATAAGGGTTTATATATATAGTTTGGTCATTTTATCTGAAATAATATTCAATCATAGAATAATAGTTATCAATCCTATATTAGACATATGAGGATCAAAGATCTTGGGTTGTTGTGCCAGGTTGTGCATTGCCTCGTGAGTTTTCGCATAATTAGAGCCATGTTGTGGATGATAAGCATATTTTCCGCACATGGTTGCTTTTCTTCTATGTCGTGCTTGAGTTGGTGAAAATGAGACCTGCTATGGGTTGAGGTAGAGGTGTCAAACAGGACGGGCGGCCCATGCCTAGCCTCAACCCTTGACTGTGCCATGGTCCGTGCCGTGTGGATTCTCAGCACAATTCGTGCCGTGCCGTGCCGTGCCGTGCCGTGCCGAGTTACTTCAGCCTACGTGCCGTACCAGGCATGACCCGGCAACCAGGCATGTGGGCATGCCATGTGCCACGGCTCTACGGGTGATGCATGACGGTTGACGGGGCGACACACAACAGGCGATGGCTCGACACGCCTGTGGCCTGTGGCCCGTGGCTGAGTAGATTATATTTTTATTTTTTTTTTTCATATTACTCTTTATTATAATAGCAATACCGAAACATATAGTTTTTAAGTTGATATTTTTATAACAAATGAAGAGTCTATTATCACAGTCAATGTTCAGTGAGCATATCAGAAATCAGATATTTTTTTGAATGCTTTATTAATAATGAGAGTACCAGCACCTGATATGTGGGTTCTTTAGAGATGTCAAATAGGTAGTGTCGTGCTTAGAGGTGTCAAATGGGCCGGCCCGGCACGACACGGCCCATTTTTCACGAGCACGATCGTGCTACCGTGCCCGGCACGGCACTGTTTAAAAAAACCGGGCCCGGCACGGCCCGCAGGCACGACGGGCCGTGCCTCGCCTGGCCCGCTTGGGCAAACCTGTCCGAGCTGTTCGGGAAACGAGGGACCGCGGGTCGGGTCGAATTTCACCCGACCCGCGGTCTTTTTTTGCGGGAGGGGAGGCATGTGGTCGGTTTCACGGGCCTCCCGGCACGGGATAAACCCGTGCCGGTTTTCCGTGCCGCGGGCCGAACCGTGCCTGGCCAGGCACGGCACGGGCCCGGGCATGGATTTTTTCCGTGCCGGGCCGGCCCAGGCACTGTTGACACCTCTAGTCGTGCTGACACGACTTCTTTGAGTGTGGCATAGGCGTGCCACATTGCCTTGCCGGACATACACTGGAAGTAGTTGCCAGGCCCGACACAACATGGTTGGCCTGCATAATGCAGGGTTGTGCCCCACCGTGCTAAACCATCCTCGTCGGAAGCTTGTTGCTTGAAAACTCAATTGGTGACCGGCTTACGTGACTGTATAATTACAATCGGCCATGTAAGCAAGATTCAGCTTATGTGGCCATATTAAAAAAAAAAAATAATCTGCACCATCAAGTGGTAATCTAACTGCACTTGACCAATGACCCATAGCTCGTCCCGGGTAGAGGTGTCAAATGGCCCAGCCCAGCCCATTTTTTAGCACGAGCCTACCTTTGTGCCGGGCCCGCTCGGGCCAGGCTTGCCGTACGGTTCGGTCCTCGTGGAACCGCGGGTCGGGTCCAATCAGACCCGACCCGTGGTCTTTTTTGCGGGAGGGGTGATCGTGGGGTCGGGCTCGGGGGACACCTGACACGGGACGAACTCGTGCCTGTGTGCTGTCCCATGGGCCGTGCCGGGTCAGGCACTGCATGGCACGGCTCGTGCCTTACCCGGGCACGGGATTTTCTAGTGCCGGGCCGGCCCAGGCACGTCCGAACTGTGCCGTGCCTCGTGCCGGGCCGCATCGGCCCTGCCCGGTTGACACCTCTAGTCCCGGGTCTTATGGCCAGTGGACCATGTCACCAGACCATGACATGCCGGGTCAGGCATGGCTGAACCATGCTGTGCCGTGGGACACACGTAGCAATATGTATTGATTGCTTATTGCTTTTGAGATCGTATAAGTAAATATTTTACTTCCCATTGTCAGGGCAGTTTGCATGTGGTAACAAGCATTGTAACGTGGATGAAGATTTGGCAAGCTACGAGGCAAGTGATTTTTCTCTTTAGTCCGGACAACAGAATGTTTTTGTTATCGTCCTCTTGCTTTGATTCCCAACTCTACTGCAAAGATGTAAAATGCAGCGCCTCACATGTAGCAATTAAACGGTTAGATTTCTAAGGGAATACCGATTCCAAAACCGCATTCTTCATATAATTTTCTTCTTTAATTTGTAATTAGTGGCTTCTTTAATTTACCATTCTAAATATTTTTTAATTTTAAACTATGCATCATTTTTTCTTCACATATTCTAACTATGTTATAACTTTAGAAATTCTCTCTCCACATGCTAAGTGTTGATGTGACTGAATTAGGGTCTTGGCCATAATATTTTCATGAACAGAGCTGCCGAAAAGTGAAAAAGAGAGGAGAAAAAATAGTCAAACTTTAATTATTTAATTGAAAAAAATTATTTAATTATATAGCATAAACCCTAGAGAGAGAGAGAAAGAGAGAGAAAGAGAGAGAAAATGAGGTGGTATAGATGTGGTTGAATTATTATAGAAAATATTATATAATATTTAAAATATTGGCTTTTGGTTTTGTGGTACAGGTTAATTTTTCTTACATTGAAGCTGGAGAAGATAAACAAGCCCTTGTGAAATTAGTAACTTGCAAGAGGTGAGCAATAGAAATTGTAAAAAAAAAAAGGATGTTCATTTAATGAGAGTTTTAAGTTTAAAAGTTAGCTTTAGTACAATTGAACCCTGGTTTAAGGTTAGTCAGACAAAGGCCATACAATTGAGAGTTTCTTTTGAAGCATTCACTGATAAAATTCTTATAAAATAAATAATAAATAGTTTAGCTTGTAATTATTAAATCTAAAAAACATTGATTTTTATTTTTGTGTAAAAACCCAAAAAAATACATATGAATATATATATATATATATATATATATATGTATATATATGTATGTATGTATGTATAGGTATATAAATATTAAAAATGAACATACATTCTATTTTTGCAGGTGTTTTTTTTTTAATCTGATGTCTGATGAATTATCTCATGACCTTTAATATGTTAAAGAGTATTTACCAGATGTATATTTGTGAGCATTATAGTTCCTCGAGAGCTAAATATCACTATTAAAATATATTTTAATCATTTCATAAAAATTCTAAAAAAATTTAAATAATTCATAAAAAATCATATAAAATCATAAAAAAATGTAAATAAGATTTTATTTCATTTAAATGTAAACATATAAATCATATATATATATATATATATATATATATATATATATATATATATATATATATATATATGAAAGTAAAAGAATAAAAAAAATTACTGTATATGATGGCATATCATTGATCATTAAAATTTTATGAACTAGATAAAAAAGAATTATGCCAATAAATATGAATATATGAATATGGTCTATGCCTAGTTAGCTCTAGGAGTTTTAGCAATTGATGATTAACTGTTAAGAGATCTATCCTACTTAAACATTTCATCATCAAGAATCACTAATTCTACAAATAAATATAAAAAATAAAAAAAAAGGGTAATAATTTAGTTATTTAGTAACTATAATTAAATTAATATAAGTTTTATTAAAATTTTAAAATATTTTTTTCCTGAACAATTGGGTGCCAAGGTGAGATTTGAATCCAATACCTTGCTGTAAAATTCCGATCTTGGAGAAACCAGCCGCATGATAGCTTGATCACTAATTCTAATCACGAGAACACAAGTTTGATCCTCATGAAAACCTATCACGTGGTTGTGTCGGAGTCCTTACCTGTCGTCCTGGCCCGAGTCCCGACTCCTGACTCAGGGGCATCATGGTCAATTCATGTGCCAAGGGATTGTATTGGCTAGAGGTGTCAACCGGGCCGGCTCGGCCCGGCACGAGGCACGGCACGGAAAAATTCTGTGCCCGGGCCCGTGCCCGTGCCCGTGCCGTGCCTGGGATAGGCAGAGCCGTGCCTGGCCCGGCATGGTTCGGCCCGTGGCACGGCACACAGGCACGGGTTTGTCCCGTGCCAGGTGTCCCGTGAGCCCGACCCCACGATGGCCCCTCCTGCAAAAAAAGACCGTTGGTCGGGTCTGATTCGTCCCGACCCACGGTCCCCCTGAATCCCGACCCGTACGGACCTGCAAGCCCGAGCGGGCCAGGCAAGGCGCAGCACGGCGGCACGCTCGTGCTCAAAAAATCCATTATTATATCTGGTATGTTATGTCATGTAGGTGTGCAGAGAAGCTTCATTACAAAAACAGGAAAGAGAAAGAAAAGATGGAGAAAAAAGAACTCAAAAGAAAGAGGTACTCCTCCTCCTCCTCCTCCTCTCCTTCACCTTCCTTCATCAACTGCTCTCCTGGAACTTAGCTCCAAACTTAACATCTCCGTGATGGTGCTGTTGCTGAATTTGCAGAGAGCTGTCAAAAGCCAGCTCGGATTCTGATATTGAACTGAGAGCAGGTATGTTGTTGTTGTTACGTGTCTTCTCTAGCCGCAAAAAGCTGCTGCAAAAACAGCAGGCGTTCTGTTTCTCGTTGCAGATGAGAAGGATCAAATTTCTAACAACATTACTCACTGTGGTGACGAAGACAATTTTGAGCAGTTTCTCCAGGGTTTGTTCCCTTAGAACGGTACTGCTACATTGAACATCACAGCTTGGCCGTGTGATCGTGTTACGCTATAGAATATTATGATCTTATATATGCAACTGGCTTGTGTGTGTGTTTGTGTATGTGAATATGTGTGTGCGCGTGTATGTGAATGTGTGTGCGCGTGTATGTAAATATGTGTGTGCGTGTGTATGTGAATGTGTGTGCGCATGTATGTGAATATGTGTGTATGTGAATGTGTGTGCGTGTATGTGAATATGTGTGCGCATGTATGTGAATATGTGGGCGCGTGTATGTGAATGTGGGTGCGTGTGTATGTGAATATTTGTGTGCATGTGTATATATGTGTGCTGTATGTAGTGTACAAGAGTTGTCCTCGGTGAAGATCCATGGTTAACTACTACAATATCCTTTGGTCTGGGTATATTTGTGTACATGTTATTTAATGGATTTGGATCAATTAATACATATTTTTAATTATACATTGGAATTAATTATTTATCTTATCTTTAAATAAATATATGTAATTAGGTTCATATTATATCTCATCAAATATGTTTCTTTTATTTTAAAACTTTAAAATAAAAGAAAAAGGGGAAAATATTCACTAAAATTATAGAATAACAATAATACTATCAGAGTGTGAAAATAAAAGTAGTGGTAATTCTTTTTTCTTAATCTTCTTTTATTTTGATGTATTAAAATATATTTTTAGTAAACTTGAATGTCATAGATATGTTTGAATAAAATTTTTTACTATATGCATAAGTAAATGAAATTAATTTTTAATATTATTTTTATTTGCATAACGAGTAAATAATATACACTAAATAAAACTTTTAATATTTTTTGCAATATGCATAATAAGAAAATAATGTACGCTAAAATATAATTAAATATATATGTTTTAATAGAACTTTTAATACATGTAATACTTAAATAATATTTCAAAATTTATATTTATTATTGATCAAGATGTTATATCGCAAATTATATAAATGATATTTTAATTTAAATTTTAATTTCAAAATATTTATTGTATTTTTATTATAATATTATCTACTGATATTTAATTTCAAAATATTTTTCGATATATCTAGTTATTGATATCATATATATATATATATATATTTGTTTTAAATCATATTTTAATTTGTTCTTTATATTTTGATATTTAATGTCAAAATAATGCATACTAAGCAATAAAAAGGTGAGCATGTGAAATATAATCTTGTATTACATTTATTATCTTATTATTTTATTATATTAATATTGAATTTTTTATTTTTTAATTATTAATGTTTGTTTTATTATATATAATAGTAAATATATAGATATCATTTTGTCATGTTGTATATTTATATAGGTATAGATATAGATATATATATATATATGTATGTATGTAAATATATATAATGATATATATATATATGGATATCATTATTTATATATTATTATATATACTGTTATATGTTAATACAAATAATAAATATTAGAAAATTTATATTTATACATGTAATGATATATATATTAAAAATTATATCTATATATTATATATATTAACATCTCATAGTCTAAATATATATAACATATAAAAAATGATATCCATATATTTTTATTTATTGATGTACTTATTTATTTAGATGTAATTTATATATTTACATATATTAATTATATATTTACCCACACACACACACACACACTCACTCATAATATGTCCGGGAAAAAAATGCACAGTATATATGTTTTAAATATAATTTAAAAATTCGGCGGCCAGTACTTTCGATCTCTTGGCGCCGTTTTTTGCCACATCATGCCGGCCGCGCCGCCACTATCAAATGCACGTTTCCGCATATTCGGATCCTTCGCTGTGCAAGCCCCCCCTGCGCCGACGCCGACTGCTGTGTCGTTTCTATCCTGCATCCCTCCATAATTGAAACGCGTTTTTCTAGTGAAGTTTCTTCTTCAAAATCAAAATCCATTGAAGAACAGGGTTTGCTTCGCCCCCTTTTTCATTTATAATCGTGTCTACACGAAGTCTCAAGCCTCCGTCTCACCAGCAGCCACAGCTTGTTTTATATTTTGTATACTCTTCTTCTAGATCTATCCACGTTGAGGAATTATTGGAGAAATTGTGCTGTGTAGAATTAGTTTCAGAGAATCAATTTGACAGCGACGGCGAACGGGATCGTTCGTTTGCGAATATACTCGTGTTTTGGATCGTAGCCCGATCCTAATAAACCTGGTTATGGCGGGTTAATAGTAAAATTAGTAGCCCGATCCTAATAAACCTGGTTATGGTGGTTTAATAGTACAATTAGTTTACTGTTTTCCAAAAAAGTTATAGGCTGCACTATAAAGATTCTGTATCAAATGCATAAGTTTAATAATATGCTAGTTAGATTGGCAAAGAAACAAGTTTCCTGATGTTGAAGACATAAATTTGAGTTGATCACTCTATTCATAATATTTTTTGTTAATCACTCTATTCATAATATTTCAAAACGGGTCTTACTTGCTCTGATTATGAGGCTCCAAGGTTTATATATGAGTTGATCTATAATATGCAATGAATTTAAGCAGGAAAAAAAAAAAAAATCAATAAATACTTTAAGAATATTGTAGTTTTTATTTTTTCTATATGTTTTTTTGATTTATTTTTATGATGGGTGCTCTTAATATATGTCTTGTTCTAATATTTATTTGTTTATATCAAGGAAGCATGGACATGGCTCCCTACAGCCCTATCCACGTGTTCGACACCTAGACACATAAACACGGTACGGATACGTGTTCGATATGTCATGTGACTTATCATTGATCAATCCTTATCCGATACGCTATGTGGCATATCGTGTGGCTGCGTCGGCTATCGGATCTATTTTTAGAGTGACCGTATCCATGCCGTATCCACTCGATGCAAGCGGCGGGCACGATTTGAGGGGGGGAGGAAGGGGGTGGGCGCAATTTGAGGGGGGGGAGCCAGGGGGCTGGCATGATTTGAGGGGATGGCAAGGGGCGGGCACGATTTGAGGGGGAGGCAGGGCTGGCATAAAATAAAATAAAAAATTTTTATTTTATAAAATAAAAAAATATATTTTTATATAATATAAGATAATTATAAAATATTATTTTATAAAATAAAATAAAAATATATATTATCTTATAAAATAAAATAAAATACAATATTTTTATTTTATAAAATAAAAAAAATATATTTATTTAATAAAATAAAATATTTTAATTCGATTTAATTTATTTTATTTTATAAAATACCTAATATTTATAAAGAAAATAATTTTTATTTTTTAATTTTATTTTCCTTATCATGTCATATTCTAGCCGTATCCGTATCTTAGTTTTTTAGAATTTGCCGTGTATCTGTATCCTGCCGTGTTGTATCCCTGAGCGAGTGTGTAGGCATTTGGGTGTGTGTGTGTGTGTGTGTGTGTGAATTTGTTATTTTCATATGTGAGTTATGCTTGCATTGTCGGTCCCCAAAATCTTGATAAAAAGAGGAGGGTCAGGTCAGGCTGATATTCGATTTTAATAAACTTGTAACAAAATTTTATATAGATCATGCAGATAACTGATTTCAAGTAGTTGACATAAAATTTGATCAATAATGATATAATCTTAGGAATGTTATTTTATTAGTGTGAATTTATTCTCTTATTATTCTTTATTATCATAATCAGACATCAAGACACATAGTCTCTAGTTTGATATACTACAACTAGACAAAATAAATAGTGGTTAATTGTTACCTTCTCAAGGAAAAAACTCAAGATACTACATATATTTAGACAGTAAGGTAGTCAATAGATATCTTAATTAAGGCTTTAAAGAGGTTTTAAAGCCTTAATTAAGCTATTAATATTTTCAATTGACTCTTTAGTGAACAAGCATAAAATGAATACTAATCTCAACAAATTGGATAACATAGTTTTTGCCTTTTCGGGCACAAATCTAATCCCCACTTTTATTTTCACTAAGAAGTTCTATAAATTTAGTTTTCTCTGTTCCTCATCTTGACATCACAGTTTCTCTCTCTAACATAGAATTTCAGGTTTGTCGCTAGCATACATTAGACGGGTCAGCCAAAGCCAAAGTATCTGCCCGCATAAAGACACCATCTCTAGTACCCAAGTTCTCTCAGGAAAGAAGGGATGGTTTCTAGGCCATATCTCCCTCCATTGTTTAGGTGTATTTTTGTGTATATTTTATTTTCACCTTCCTCTGCGCCAGCTGGAAGAAATCTAATTCTTTTGGTTGCTCAATTGCTAGTGTTGCCCCGATGATGGACTGGACTGATAACCATTATCGGACTCTTGCTCGACTCATATCAAAGCATGCATGGCTCTACTCGGAGATGCTTGCAGCCGAAACCATTGTTTATCAGAAAGAAAATTTGGTAATGGAAGATTTGGCTCTATTAGCTCTATTATTAGATATATATATTTTTTGGAAAATGAAACATTTATATAAAATGGAAATTTGTGCTTCTACTTTTAGTGATTTCAAAAAGGTTTTTTGAATTTTTCAAAAAATTATTTGTCAATAAAATTCATGATCGGAAAATTATTTGTCAGGCTGCTCTAATAATTATATGTATTCATATTTAGTGTATAAGGCTCTTGCTCAACATTAGGTCTAAGAGATATATTATATTCTTGTAATTATTCTATAATATTGTATAATATAAATGTATTTTTTAAAATATTATAAAATTATATACTTATTTTTTGTCTTTCATGCTTTCAGAGAGATTTTAGTATAATTTAATCATTTGTGTGTGTTAAATGTCGTACACTATTGATTTGTTGATTTAGTATTTTTCATTTATATTGTTCATGACTAAGAAGCACGGACGCGGACATAGGGATACGACACGGCAGGATACGGGGATGCGGCAAATTCTAAAAAACTAAGATACGGATATGACTAGGATACGACATGATAAAAAAAATAAAAATAAAAATTATTAATTATAAATATTAGGTATTTTATAAAATTCATAAAATTAAATTAAATTAAAATATTTTATTATATAAAATAAATATATATTATTTATTTTATAAAATAAAAATATTATATTTTATTTTATTTTATAAAAATATTTTATTTTATGCACATCCCCACACAAATACACCTGCCCCTGCCTCCCCCTCAAACACGCCTGCCCCTGTCTCTCCCTTATATATTTTATATTAAAATATTTTATAAAAACATATATGATATATATATTAATATATGTGCTAATGCTCATATAATTGGTAATCAATTTTTTAAATATATATTTTTTATTTCTTTAATTTTATGTTATCAATGATAATCTTTCAAAATTCATCGAATATAATAATTTTTAATTGGGTCTTTTATTTTTTTTTCATGTATTTTGTGTTTTCCTGATTATTCTATTAGTATTTTTTTTGCTGATTTGTCTTTTTAGATAATTTAATTTTATTTTTATTTTTTTTCTAATAATATATATTTGTTATTACACAATGATAATCTTTCAAATTCATTGTCTTTTTAGATAAATATAATAATATTTATTTTTAATTCTATGTTATTACACAAATTCTTTGCTAAGAGAATCTCTCTTATTTATTCTTACAATATAATTATTGTAGTACTATTATTTGAAGCATTATTAAATGTTGTGCTGTAAATTTTATTTTTTTATTTTCAAAAGAATCATATATGGTAGAGTCATCATGAAGATTCAAGATCTCACGAGTTCTTAATATTTTTTTATTTAGTTTAATTATAATTAACAAAGTGATTGATGATGCATGTGAAAGAAATATCACTACGACTAATTAATATATTAGTAATATCATTAATTTATTTTTAAGGATGATTAGTCAAATTACTACAGTAACTTTTTCACATTGTGACGGTGAGAGAGTTGTGAGGGATGCATTGAAATTTGAGGAGGAAGAAGCAAGTGGTGACTTCTTTTTTTTAATGTTGTACAACAGACTACCCGATCCACTCAAGTTGAATCCAAATCCAATGTGACCATGTATGTGTGATAATTTCTAGTTTTTAATTAATAAAAACATAGAGCTATTTTCTTTTCCCTCTCCCATTTGTTCTCTCTCTCTCTCATCTCTCTCTCTCTCATCTCTCTCTCTCTCATCTCTCTCTCTCTCTCATATATATATATATCTCATATATCTCTCTCTCTCTCATATCTCTCTCTCTCATCTCTCTCTCATATCTCTCTCTCTCTCTCATATATATCTCTCTCTCTCATATATATCTATCTCTCTCATCTCTCTCTCTCTCTCTCTCCAATTCCATAGAGCTTACCCAACTTTTACCCTTGTGTGTAAGACATTTACTTCAAAATTGATGGTTAAGGGTGTTTTGTTCATATATATATATGTGTGTGTGTGTATGTGTGTGTGATGCAACTAACTAAATATGGTATACTCTATACTTAGTTACAATCAAGACTGATAATACATTTTTTGTTTAATGTTTATATTGCTCAGAACAGGTTTTTGGCATATCCTCCAGAGCAACATCCAATAGTCCTGCAAATTGGTGGGAGTGATTTAGAAAACATAGCAAAAGCAACTGAACTTGCAAATGCTTATGGATACGATGAGATAAACTTTAAGTGAGTAAACTTTTGTTTTCCTCTCTCTTTTTTTTTTTTGATATAGCCATCTCCTTGCTTTTTTTTTTTTGTTTTTTTTTTTTTGTTTTTTTTTTTGGGTTTCTCTGTTTCTGCGTGTTTGTATCATCACCTTCGTTCATCCGAATCTGTCCAGCTGTGGATGCCCCAGTCCCAAGGTTGCTGGCCATGGGTGCTTTGGTGTTCGCCTTATGCTAGATCCCAAGGTCGATAAATTATGCTATTCCATCTAGTTTTCCATGTGCGCATCTCTTGACATTCTGGTCTTCCATACGTATAGTTTGTTGGGGAAGCCATGTCGGTAATTGCTGCAAATACAGATGTTCCAGTTAGTTTGAAATGCCGTATTGGTGTAGATGACCATGATACATACAATGAGTTGTGTAAGCCTTTTTTTTTTTTATCTGCTTTTTTTCTTGGTAACCATGATACATATTATCAGTTTTTACCTACTGGCCAAACCTCCACCTAAGTCAAAGCCAGCGACGCTCTTAACATAGAAGCAGAAATTGAACTTAGATCCTTAACCCTTGTGGTGGATAGTTTTTATTTTTTTTTTTAATTTTTTTTAATTTTTTTTAATTTTTTTTTAATTTTTTTTATTTTTTAATTATTTTTAATTATTTTTAATTATTTTTAATTATTTTTAATTATTTTTTTATTATTTTTAATTATTTTTTTTAATCCTAGTGGTGAAAGGTGAATAGTTCTCAACCAACCAAGTGCTTTAGGTAGCAAGTATGAGATAATTTGAGTGAAAATCAGAAAAAAAAAATAGGGGTAGGCCTATGAGAAAATGAGTAGAAATTATAAATAATAATTTAATAACGAAATAATTGAGAGTATACATTAATTGGAAAAATAAGATTCATATAATAAATTCTAAATAGTTTAGATAAAATTTTATTGTCGGTAATGATGAATGAATTACTAGTATGTGTGGAGCAGATATCAATTTTATTTTGTTACAATAGTGAGCTTGATTCATTTTATAATCATAATTATTAACTAAGCAAATCAGTTAGTAAGTATGAGACTATCTATCGGATAGATTTAGAAGAAATTAGATAGAAATTATGCAAATAATTTAATAATCAGTAGACATGGTTGATTGGAAAAATAAGATTCATATAGCTAATTTTAAATAACTGAGATAAAATTTAGTTGATAATTATGATTAGTGATCTACTAATCTTCATGTAGTAGAAATCAATTCTCTTTTATCATCATAGCTCTCAACCAAGTGCGTTGAATTGTAAGAGAGAGACTATGCCAGTGGAGGTAAGAAAAAAACTAGAGATTGGGCTAAGAGGAATTGAGTAGAAATTATAAATAAAAATTTAACAACTAAATAATTAAGAGTAAATATAATTTTTAACATGATTGATTGGGAAAATAAAATCTATATATTCAATTCCAAGTAATTGAGATAAAAATTAGTTGATGATAATGCTGAATAATTAATCAATCTTCTAGAGTAGAAATCAATTTTATTTTGCCAATTACATCAGTTAGTAAATGTGAGATTACTCAACAATAAAATAATATTTTCAAGACATTATATCCATTGGCATTTAAAAAATAAAAAATAAAAAATAAAAAATAAAAAATAAAAAATAAAAAATAAAAAATAAAAAATAAAAAATAAAAAATAAAAAATAAAAAATAAAAAATAAAAAATAAAAAATAAAAAATAAAAAATAAAAAACAAAAAACAAAAAAATAAATAAAAATAAAAAAATAAAAAAAAATAAAAAAAAATAAAAAAAAATAAAAAAAAATAAAAAAAAATAAAAAAAAATAAAAAAAAATAAAAAAAAATAAAAAAATAATTAAAAAAAATAAAAAAAATAAAAAAAAAATGTGAGATTATTCGAGTGGAGGAAAGAGAAAGAACTTGAGGCAGATTTTGAAGAATTTATAAATAAAAATCAAATAACCAAATAGTTAAGAATCGTCATGGTTCTAACATGATTGATTTGAAAAATAAGATTTTTATAGTTAATTACAAATAGTTAAGATAAAACTTGATTGTTGATGATGATGATAAATAATCAACCATGCCTTATATCATAATATAGCTAATTAATTTTTAATATATGGTAATTATTAAAAAAAATATTTTTAATATAAGTTATATGATTTTAACTCAAATTCAACTCACATGTATTATCTCTTATTGTCAATCTAGAGATTGTGTATTATTCTACCTTATAGCAATTTATTATAAATTTACAAGCCCTTGACTATGAAAATTAAAGAGATTGTATTTTATGAGTCTTGAACTAGATGTTTTTTTTTATTATTATTATTTTTTTTTTAATTTTTTTTAATTTTTTTTAATTTTTTTTAATTTTTTTAATTTTTTTAATTTTTTTAATTTTTTAAATTTTTTTAATTTTTTAATTTTTTTTTTTTTGAGTCTTGAACTGGAGGTTTGTTATAGTTGGATGAAGATATTTTTTATCACACTAAGTCATAGATCTATAAATATACAAAGTCTCTTTTTTGTGGGGTACAATTTCAGGTGATTTTATGTACAAGGTCTCTTCGATGTCACCAACCAAGCATTTCATTATACATGCACGGAAAGCCATGCTCAATGGGATTAGCACAACTGAAAACCGAAGAGTCCCCCCCTTAAAGTATGGGTTTTATCGTTATACAGTTTTTTGTCTCGGCTCACCTGCAGATGCGAGTGTTGTGCAGATATGAGTACTATTTTGCCCTCCTGAGAGACTTTCCGGGCTTGAGGTTCACAATAAATGGTGGCATAGGCTGCATTGATGAGGTCGATCTTCTTGTGTGAATATATCACTGCAATTTTCTTTTTTCCTTTTTTGCCCCTGCAAGCATTAGATGATGATCTCTAAGAGATTAGCTGCATGCACTCTCCATATTTTAGGTCAGCGCAGCTTTGAAGGAAGGAGCGCACGGAGCCATGGTTGGTCGTGCAGCATATAATAAGTATGTGCTCTGCCTCTGCACTATTTCTGATGGCTTTAGAGGTGTCAAACGGGCTGGGCCGGGAATTTTTTGAGCACGAGCGTGTCGCCGTGCCTTGCCTGGCCCGCTCGGGCTTGCATGTCCGTACGGTTCGGGATTCGGGGGGACCGCGGGTCGGGTCGAATCAGACCCGACCCGCGGTCTTTTTTGCGGGAGGGGCCATCGTGGGGTCGGGCTCACTGGACACCCGGCACGAGACAAACCCGTGGCGGTGTGCCGTGCCGCGGGCCGAACCGTGCTGGGTCAGGCACGGCACGGCACGGCTCGTGCCTAACCCGGGCACGGCACAGGCCCGGGCACGACTGAACCGTGCCGTGCCTCGTGCTATAAGCAACAGGGCTTGAATCCAAGATTTATCATTTTTAATTGAAATTACTGGTCGTCGTGCCAATGCATGAACTCAAGACCTATCATTATTAATGGAAATTACTGGTCATCATACTAATTCATGAACTCCAACACATGCATGTAGCCTTAGGATTTTTTTTTAGGTAATGAGCGATTAATATTTCAATAGTTTTATTTTCAAAAAATGAGAGAAATTATGCCTGCTAAGTCTCGAATTCATGACTTATTATTATTAATCAAAATTACTAGGCATCATACAATTACTTGAATTCCAACATACACATACGACACAAACATTTTTCATGTAATGAATTATCTTGATGCTATTTTATGCGCAAATATATTAAACTTCATAGTTCTTATAAGATTCAGTGTGTTAGCATAATAAAACATGATATAATGCTAAATTGGGCAAACCCATTTTAGGGTTTTTAGGGATAATTGATCCTTCAAAACTTTTCTCAAATCAAAAATCAAAATGACAAACTTATGATGGTAGCCAGTAATAGTTATAATGGAGAGGGTTGTGCCTTGGTGTGATGATGACAAGTGTCTTTGTTCAAGTGTAGTAGGTCTAGGATTTGAGATTCATCTGGCACAATCTTTTTTGATTTCTAGGGACAAAATTGTCAAAAAATTAATCTCTACCATATCACATACTAAGTGGGAGCATTGTGCACCTAGTGCAATACCCTTCTGATTAAAATTGGATTTTTTTTTTTTTTTTTTTTTTTTTTTTTTTTTTTTTTTTGTTTTTTTTTGTATTTCCTCCTCACAAGTTCATCTCATATTAGGGCCAGAGCAGGTAAGAGTCTCATCCCAATAGTATGAATAGGGTGATTGGCAAGGTAACCCTAGGGCTCAAACTCTTGTCCCTCTGCTAATCGAACTATCATATCTGCACTTATTGAGCATTATTGAGCCTGCTAGTAGATTGGTTACTTGACCCAGTGAGGAACTTTGTGTCTGGCCAGCATTTGGAATACTCTGGGACACGTGGACACCATTATCTATGGCGCACCAAGCAATGGCCTCACACGCCGCCAGGTTCTCCAGCAATATCAAGCTTATGGGGATGACATTTTGGGAACACAGGGAAACAATAGACCCAGTGTTAGAGATGTGGCTAAGGTAACTTTTTTTTTTTTACTTTTTCACCCTAAATTAAATGTACATTAATTATACTCGCACAATTCATTACAGCCATTATTTGGTTTTTTCTATTCTGTGCCCGGGAATGGCCTCTGGAAGCGTAAGGCTGATGCTGCTCTTCTACGCTGCACGGTATGCTGTACTCTCAATGCATGCTCATACCCTAAATTTAGTAATTTATTAATCTTTACAGCATGGTATGTAAAGGTGTCAAATGGGCCGTGCCAGCCGGCCCGGCACGGAAATTTCCCGTGATCGGGCTCGTGCCGTGCCGTGCCATGCCGAGGTCAACCGGGCCTCGTGACGTGCCTAGCCTGGTTCAGCCCATTTGACATATCTAATTAGTATACTGTAAAAATTGCATATATTAATCTCTTAAAATTTTAAATAATATAAAATTAATAAATGACTAAATTTTTAATTTACTCTTGCCAATTCATTGCCCCCGTTAATGTTTTGCGATGTTCACGTGCACGCCAATTTGTTGTGTGGTTTGGGAATTGCAGACCGTAAAATCCTTTTTGGAAGAGACCCTCGTGGCCATTCCGGACACCGCCTTGGACTGGCCCATCTCCGAGCCCCTGCGGGGTCGGCCAGGACTTTTCGCTCACGTGCCGAGCCTGCTTCCACCTCCTTACAAAGAATAATTTTTGTTCATTAATTGATAATAAATGCAAATATGCTACCCAGCAAAGTATAAATTTTGTTCATTAATTGATAATTAACATATTGAACATTTAAGCAATATATCCATAATCTAATTAGGGTGCAGCCGTGCTTCATTGAGGGATGATGGGTCTTGTCAAGATACAAATGGTGGCTAGCCTGGTTCAGCTCTGTGCCCGAGGTCTGGCTCGCTACAATGCTAAAAATAGACCATCAATGTAGACCACTGATCAGGCCAAGAGATTGAGGGCCACTCAAAACTCAGGAGGGAAAATATGGTGCTAATGAGGCCAATGATAGCTAGCAAAGGGAGCTAGTCTTCGCCAAAACTGAATAACAGAAGATAATGGCTGATTTTGCAAAAGTCAGGAACATAACAAGCAGAGGTAACACATCAGAGAAAAACTGCCAGGTTCTCCTGAAAAATTACACTGTGGGAAATGATGCGGGAAAGACGATTGGCCTGGTGCTGGCATTTGTGCTGAGCCATCTCCTCCACCATCTCCTGAAGCCTCATTCCCAGGCTCGAATTGCTTCCGACATTGCTGTAAGTTCACAACAAAACCAAATTCACGTGCCAACCATGCCACATCAAAAAAGATAGTTTTTTTTTTTTTTTTGTATTAGTTCGGCCTAAAACGTCCCACATTAGAAATTTTTTTGGTAAATTGATGTTTACTTGTGATTTAGGCTCTCCTCCTCTTTGAAGTGTTCTCTTGGGAGTAGTTTTTTTTTGGATAAGTTTGGCCCAGACTCAATTTCTTAGCATTGTATCAAATTTAGACTGCCAAAGTATGAGCCACCTATAGAGGCCCAATTGGGACCAAAATCCTACCATGGTATGAGACTTAATAAAGGCCACTGGCGTAATTGGGCCTAAAATTCTAAAAATGGGCTTCATTTTGGCTATCCTTCACATTGAGCCCAATATCATACCATGGGACGAGAGACTTTAATATGGGTGACCCACGTGATGGAGGTTATATTGGGCTTGAGTTCTCATGAGCCCACTCTGTCAACTCGGTGCAGGTGGGGCTGGTGATTGGGAACATGCCGTGGATCAGGGACTCGTTCGACGGGAAGTTCGTGACGACGGTAAATTTTGTGGTGGAGTTCGGAATGATATGCTACATGTTTGTGTTGGGGCTGGAGATGGACCCGTGGGTTCTCCTGCGACCACCGACGCAAGCAGCCGTGGTGACCTACGGAGCAATGGCGTCGACCTTCGTGCTGGCCTGCGCCGCCACCCCCTTCCTGAACTACGCCAGCAGCAGCAAGCCGGGCATCGGGCTCACTCTTTCGCTCTCCATCACGCTCTCCGGCAGCGGGTCGCACGTGCTGACGCGCATCATAACGAACCTCAAGATCGGAAAATCAGACATCGGAAAGCTGGTGGTTGCCGCCGCCGTCCACGCCGACATGATCTCCATGCTCCTCGTCTCGATTGGGTTCGTATTTGTTCCGCTCGAACACAGCGACGGCGGAAGAATATCAGCGTACGCAGCCAAGGCGATCCCCATGGGCACGGCACTGATCCTCCAGACGGTTCTGGCGGCCAAGGTTTCTCCCGTCTTCATGAACTGGGTCAACAACGAGAACCCGGATGGGAAGCCAATGAAAGGGTCGCACCTGGTGCTCTCGATCGCGTTCATGGTGGTGCTCTGCGGCGCATCCCCGATCTACAAGTACAACCCGATCCTCAGCGCCTTCATGACGGGAATTTTCTTGCCTCGGGAGGGAAGGCTGACGAAATGGACAGTCGGAAAAATCAACTACCTGCTTACGACCATCTACTATCCTGTCTTCTTCCTCTGGATGGGCTACCATGCCAACCTTCGCAGGTTCGAGTATGGCAGTTTTGGATCTTGGGCCAGGTTCTTTTCCCTGGCCGTCATCACGATAATGGGCAAGGTGATGGGCTCGGCCATCTGCGGAGCATTCCTAGGCTTTCACTGGCGGGAATCTGTTGAGCTCGGTCTCCTCCTCAGCGCCAAGGGCCATTTTCATATTTTCTTGGCTACCCTCGCAAGCATTGTAAGTTTCTTCCAGGGGCCATTTTCTCTCTCCCATCTATCGAGCATCTTTGGCTGCAGATTATGAAGTCATCATTGTGTGCGTGCGTGCGTGTTGTGGATCACATATAAGGTCATCCAGAGATCACTCTCACCATATATTGATTATTGGCTGACAAATGCAGACCAACATGACGAGCACTTCGAGCAGCATCATGGGCATCATTGTCATCTTCATCACAGTCGTCCATGCGCCGTCAGTTGTGCTGCAGATCATAAGCCGAGCAAGGGAGCGTGCGCCCACGCACAGAAGAGCGCTCCAATGGCTCGACCCGTCGACCGAGCTTCGAGCACTGATATGCCTTCATGGGATCCACAACACGGCCTCCACAATCAACTTCCTGGAGATCTCCCGAGGGAGCGGGGATCCAGGAATCCTGGCATATGCGACGGACGTCATCGAACTGACGGACAGCATCGCCGCCACGGCAGTTCGGAGCAAAGAAATCGATGCCGTGACGGTGACCGACAGGGAGGTGACGGGCATGAGAAGCCAGATCACGGGGGCAATCCAAGCGCACCTGGAGAGGAACGGCGAAGGCATCACGCTCAGAAGAATGCTCACGCTCTCAACTTTCAACGACATGGGGCAGGACATCTGCAACCTAGCGGAAGACCTGATGGTCTCCCTCATCGTGCTGCCGTTCCACAAGAAGCTGAACGAGGACGGGACGCTCGACAACGCCCTCATCGTGCTGCCGTTCCACAAGAAGCTGAACGAGGACGGGACGCTCGACAACGCGCACCTCGGGTTCCGCTACGCAAACCGCAAGGTGCTTAGAAATGCCCCCTGCTCGGTGGGAATCCTCGTCGACAGAGGCTTCGGGCTGGTGGAGAACATATCGTCCATGGACC
The DNA here is from genome assembly GCA_029783825.1 of Sapria himalayana. NCBI lineage: Eukaryota > Viridiplantae > Streptophyta > Magnoliopsida > Malpighiales > Rafflesiaceae > Sapria > Sapria himalayana. The sequence continues at coordinate 926,225 of JAREIK010002985.1, forward strand.
GGTCCTTCCAGGTGGCGGTGATCTTCATCGGCGGGGGAGATGACAGAGAGGCACTGGCTTACGCGGGCTGTGTTGCCCAGCACCCAGGGGTGAAGCTCACGGTGATGAGGTTTCTACTAGACGACAACAATGAGAACGGAAAGAGAAGAACTGGGACCTACATGAGCAACCGAGATGAGCAAGACGAAGAGATGAAGCTTGACGACGAGTGTTTTGCCCAGTTCTATGGGAGGCACGTGCCTGGCGGGCAGGCAACATACATGGAGAAGCATCAGGCCAGCTCTGCAGAAACGTACGCCACTCTGAGGGCGATGGAGGGGCAGTTCGCCCTGGTGATCGTCGGGAGGGGCGGAAGGGTAAACTCAGCACTAACAGCAGGGATGGGAGACTGGCAGCAGTGCCCAGAACTAGGCCCAGTAGGCGATGTCCTGTCAGGATCAGATCTCACGCTCACCACCTCCATCTTGATTCTGCAGCAGCACTGCCCGAGGGGAGAACTCGATGGGGTTGATGATGAGTTCTCAGTCATGTGAATGGCTGGCTAGTTTGGTATCGATAGGATAGAAACTGGTAGAACAGAACAGAACCTTCAGATTAGATGGCAGGGAGGGAGGAGATTTGAAGTGCACCTTGCTTAAATATTCTTTGTAAAGTTCGCCATCTCCGCCTGCAACGAATTTAAGAGAATTACAAGTCAGATGCATGAAACATGATAACAATGCAGAGGAAGATGGCCACAAGACAACAAGAGATTCAAGCCTTAACTCCTAAAGAAGGAGGAACGCTGGCGATCACAAACATGAAGATCGATAGCAATTCAACCCAATATAGGCCACAAGAGCTAAAGGATTTATGAGCAATTTTGCAAAGTTTTTTTTTTTTTAATTTTCACCCTCCCACCTTTCCCCTCCTACCAATCTCATGGTAAATGCATACGACAAACTTCCATACTGGTCTATCATCACAGTAGTGATCGCGGCCAAGTGCATTAGTGATGATTTAAACACATTTAGAACAATTTTACAAAATCACATCCCAAGTTATTAGTGAATTTGCTACTTTTATTTTGATATTATAGTGTTTGACAAAATGTATCCTATATTTGAAAATTATCCTAACATATCAAATCTCATCAGAACTTCAAAATTAAATATATTTGGAATAGAACAAAAACATCTGTTTGAGATCATATCTTGATATAATAAACCATGTGCTAAAGCATAAGCCTCGAAGTTTAATACAAATTTATTAGATACAGAGTGAAAATTACATTGCCACTACTAAAAGTCCTTGAACATCATCATCAAAATAAATATAATTTTTTACATCAAAATAATTAAATAAATATAGATTAAAATTTTTCAAAAAAATGTAATTTTTTTTTATATTTGATCAAAGAAATCCAACTCGGGTATTATATCTTCTATTATTATCATTTTCATCCGAAGTAATAATGGTCGAGCACTTACAACTATCATTAATCAAACACAACATTATAATCACATGATGACCCCTCGTGAAGACGTCCATGGGCTTTGTTTTTAAGCCCAAGCCCAAAATGATATTTTAGAATTTTTTAGATTTTTTTTTTTCATATGATATATAAGAACACAACACTTGACGTGATCTTGATCATTAATATAGAATGTTATCTCTATATAAAGAAAAATCTCCCACTCATATTCATTTGAAAGTTTTATAACCATTTGTGATTTTACTCTCTCTCTCTATCTCTCTTGCTCTCTCTCTCTAAAATATTTCTCCTTATTTAACTTATGAGTGTGACTCTCTTGCGTAGGGCACAAATAGACTAACACTAGAGAGTACTCAGCACAAAAAAGAGAAACAAAATATAAGCTGAGATATTAGCATATTTCAAACCCTACTTTAAGCAAGAAAGTGTAACTCAACAAACACTTGATACCCTTTTATAGTTATATATTTTAGATTTGATACTTCTAATATGTGATCTTTCTAGTTCATCAAGGATAAAACTTGCCAAGAACAATCTCACACAAACCCACGTGGCAAGAACATAATGGACTAGATATTGCCTTTTTAATATATCATACTATTGGAGTAGTAATTGTAATGTCACCTCAAATCCAATCTTCAAGTGGTCGAGTTCCTTGTCAAGATCACTGATTGCCTGGTTAAATGCCTGTATAGGAGATGACTGGCTGGTAGTGTGGATCTGCAAGCAAACGAAGAGACAGGCTACATGGGAATAGAAAGGCTCGCAAATGGTGATAATTGCATGGTTATAAGGATGAAAGTTCTATTTCAGATTCCCAAGCAGTTCAATGTGGAGCAAGATTCGCGTTGCAGAAGAAATAACAACACGGTACAAGTTGATTTTGGCAAGGTGAGAGCGGATTAGCATGAATTTAATGGAGGAATACTAACCCTGACGATTATTTTGTACTGGAGAGGATGAGGAAGCTTGTATCCAGCGAACAGAACATTATCGTCTCTGTGCAGCTGCCTGACCACGCGTAGAATGCAAACAGATGTATTAAGTTAACTGAACTAAAATCTATCAGGACAAGATAAACCAGCTGCCGGAGCGGTTCCGACGCGTCTTCGATGCCCCGATCAAAACACCGAACACAACCAGGTGTTTAATTGTGCAGAAATTCAACCATGACGAGAAGAGCTGTTGCAGTGAGCATACATGCGAATAATGTTTCCGATCGTGTGATCCTCCCTCTCTATCGTGAACGAAGCTGCGTTTAGTATCTTCGTCTCCCTCTCGTACGAAACCCTAGAAAGAAAAAAGAAAGCATAAACGCACGGCGCAGCTACAATTGCTTGAGGCCGAAGGTGAAAATGAAAGTGCAATCACTTTTTAGTGCCTTCCGGCACGACGAATCGCTCGTATCGATCCGGAGCATTCATGGCGCCTTCTCTCTCTGTTCCTCGCGGATCGTTCCGTCGTGCTCACCGGTTGCGTGGAAGTAAGTGGAGAAGCAGCAAGCACTTGGTGGCAGAAGTCCGGTTGACCCCGCGAGCGACCCGTCCATTTCTTGAAATCAAACCAGCCCAGATTCCAATTTCAATTTTTATTCTGATTTTTAGAGCATTTTATCAAAAAAAAAAAAAGAATTCTTTTTTTTCCCACCAATTACAGTGCGTATGCAAATCTTTTAAAAGGGTTTAAAATACAAAATATATTTTTATTTTAAATATTTTAATAAAACCAAATCAATATTTTGAAGGAGAAGAGGAGAGAGGACTCAACAAAAGAAAATTAAATGTTGTTAATCTAATATATTTTATTTAAATTCTAGCTACGCATTCTTGCTTATTTTTTAAAACAATTTTTTTTCTTTTATTAATATTGGAACTTATTTTTCAAGAAAAATATTTACAATCTTAAATAATGAAAAATAACACGTGGAGTCGTGCGAGGCTGGTGCGTGGGGAGGGGCATGATATGGGATTGGGACAAAATTAAAAAAAAAAAAAAAAGATATTAGAGAGAATTTTATTTATTTTTATTTTTATTTTTTGACGAAATCCGATCTCCAAAAGAAAACCGATCTGAAAACCCGCAAAAAATTCAAAATCTCAAAACCCCCCCTCGCTCGCAATGGCCTTTCACGTAGCTTGCCCAATTACATGGTCAGTAGAATTACTATTAGGAATTAGCACATCTAACACACACAACACGAACGCTATCGCTACTACGCTCTTCTCCGTCTCTCTAAGCGCTCGCCATCTATTTTTTGTCTTGTTCAATGCAGCCGGCGAATTTGCAATTGCTCGCTAGGGTTTGGAAGGGCGCTCCAGAGTGCAGAGTCGAGGGCCAGGTTCTTGGTAGAAGTTTCCAGAATCGAGCAGGTTCTGAGAGATCCGTGCGGAATTAGTGTTTCTCATGCTGGAATTATTCAAGTCGGCGTTCCGAAGGTGGTTCCTTCGGGTGCTCATGACGGTTACGAAGGTGATGATGCGGAAGAGGAGAGTGTATTGGCCAGGCGGCTGGCATTCCACAGGAAGGCGGCTGCGGATGATGTTGCCTGCCGATTCCAATCTGGTGACGTGCACGTGAGTTTTCTGTATTGTGAATCCTGTTTTCTGCTGGGTCATTTTAGGGTTAATGGAGTTGGCCTTGGGTATCTATGGGGGACCATGCTTTTTGGTTGATACGGCGGCGTCATCAAACTCTGTGATTATCATGATTTTGCTGCGTTTTCTGTCAATTCTGGGAGTATTCTCGAATGGGCAACAATGGCAGAATGGTTGCTGGGCTATCGAGCTCATGGAAACCAACTGGTGATGCTGACTGTTGGTAACATGTTGCGTGGAGCACTGTGACCAATTCATTGAACGTACTAGTTTTTGGTAGCTTGGTTTCTAGCATTCAGGGAAGCTATTTGACATCTGTGGGAACCAAATTATGCGTCTGCACATATTTTGGTCGCATAGTTTGAAAACTAAATATTCGTTCTTGTGTTTAATCATCAATTGTTAAGTGAGGTTCACGATGAAAACCAAGATTTTGTGTTTTCCATTTTCCAATTGATTAGTTGGATTGAGAGGTCACATTTTGCCATTGATTTCCATTTTTTATATGATAATCATAAGATTCTAACTTTTTTTATTTTCTTTTTTGGATCAACTTGTTCATTCAATGCTTGCAAACACGCACACACTCATGCTTATATCTAATCAACATTATTATTTCTCATTCCATTGATATATATATATATATATATATATATATATCTGTGTGTGTGTGTGTGTGTGTTTATATTCGTATCAATATATGTATTTGTGTGTGTGGATAGAGATACACGTGTGAGTGATTTCTGGTTGTGTTTTTAACAAATCATGTTTTTTAGGCTGGTTCAAGGCACACTACTGAAGAACAAGGGCTCTTCAATGCAAATATAATTTGCCAAATGTGTTTTTTGGGTGAAATTGATGGAAGCGAGGCAGCTAGGAGGATGCTACCATGTAGAAATTGTGGAAAGAAATTCCATAGAGTATGTCTAAAAGCATGGGCTCATCACAGAGGTAAATCACAAGCCAATAAAAATTGAAGATAGTAATGCATGTCTTTTTTATGCTCAATGATAAAAATTTTTGATATATCCATCGATATATCTTCGATATATCCTTATGTTCTAAGTATCGATATATTCATTAAGATCGATATATCTATTCTTGATTGGTGCTCATATATAAATACACACTGATATATCTTTGATATATTTGATATATCCGTAAAATTTAAGTACCGATATATCCATAGAAATTGATATTTTAATCCTTGTTTGTGCTTGTGTTGGGGATCACTGCAGATTTATTCCATTGGAGCTTGTGGACTTGCCCTTCTTGTCGTTGCTGTGAGGTATTGATTGATTTGTGTCTTGATATCACTTATTTGTTGTTTGATAGGAGCTAAAATTGTTAATTGGTGAGGTATTCCTAGCATGCTCATGTGGTTGTGTTGCTCCAAGAGGTCCTAGAATTGTTTCAAGGAGCTTATGTAATAAATAATAATGCTCTTGAAAAGCATGGGGCCCCCTACCCATCGGCACATGGGGGCGTTTGTGGCCTATGTTTTTTACTCAAGTTTTAAATTTAAATCGATAAAAGCAAATTTAATAATTAGTTATTAGTATTAAAATATTATTAAACTAAATTCATATAAAAAGTAAATTGTAAATACCATTAGAGCAACTCCAATGGGAGTTGCTATAATGGGTGCCATCTCCATAACCGTTAAAATGACACCCAAACAATAAAAAAAACTTACTCCAATGGAGTTGGTATAAGAGGTTACAAAATATTATCAAATGTCTTGGGGTGTCATATTTGACAACCTTGCATAGAGAATATAGAGGATGCAAAATAGCAGTTATGGCTACTGTGCATCTCAAATGATCTTTCTCATAGGTTGAAAAAAAAAACTTTAATTAAAAAAATATTTAATTATTAAAATAGCACCTTATTTTGGCACCTACCATTGGAGTAAAAATCTATTTAGGGGTGCCAAAAATACTGTTCAAGTTTGCAAAATAACATTTGACATTCCTTTTTTGACATCTCCAATTGGAGTTGCTCTTATAGAATAATAATCACGAAGAATAATTACCACTCATTTTTGTATTTTTTTAATTTGATTAATTGCTTGGTGCCTTTATTTTTTTTCAATGAAAATGAAAACACAATTATGACCTAAGATACACTATCTCCCTCCACCCTCAAACTCAACTCATAATATTCTCTGGCTCATATATGAGCCTTGGGCTCTTGGGGTCCGAGCTCGCAAGGCTTAGATTCTAGCAACATGATATGGTAAATTGATATCTTGGAGATCAAACTCGTGATTCCATTGTAAGAGCATCAATTCCCTTTTTCCAACTAGATTATTGTGTTGTTGGTAAAGAGTCTGATGTAATCTCTTTAGATATAGATTGTGATGTTGAAGTGTTCTCAAGTTCTATTATAATTATTTTTTTTGTAATGCTTCATTAGTTTCATGATCGTTCATATTGATCACTAATTAACTGTGTATGATGACTAGAAGGGAAATGAAACTCTCATTCATAATAAAATGTGTATAAGGGGGGCTATATTGAACCCTAACTTGGATTGGATTGGAGTAGTTCATATATTAGGTTCTCCTATCCATAGAATATAAAAATGAAAAAAAAAAAATAAAAAACAAGTATATATGGAACAAAATACTTCTTTAGCTAGTGCGTAAATATTCATAAAACTAAACTTTGAGAATAAAAAAAGTGTGTTGATAGTTTTTTAAGGTCTTTGTGATGATATTTGCTTGCTGATTTGTTTGGCCCATCTGGGTTGTTGTTGTGTTGACACAATCACAAGGAAGGAAGTCTTGGCAAGGCCTTTTTGCCCAACTGGGGAAATAGTGCATGCTAGCTCATGTTGGGTCACGTTGAACCCATGCCACTTCTTGTATGATTGGGCTAGGCATGATTTCATGCTCGTCCTTGCCCCTGGCCAACCTCTGCTAGATTGGGTTAGGTTCCTCCCGCTAGCCTAGCTTGCTTTAGCTAGTAGCTCCTTGGATAGGGGCCTACAGATAGGGCACTCGGCCATTTTTTGTTAATATGTGACGTTTGTAGTTTGGACAAGTGGGTTTCCAACACCATGGGTGCTTGGGGGCCTTGGACTATTGCCTAAGTATGCATATATAGATATAAATGAAATTTTTTAGAAATTAGAAATATTTTTGAAATATAAACTTCTAATATAATGTGTATGAATTATTAAATATAAACGTAAATAAATATAATAAAAATATAAATCTGTGTAAAAAATACAAAAAAAAAAAAAGATTGAAATGAAATGTACGTTATTATTGTGTCAGTAGTAACATAAATAAGATGTCATTCTGTTTGATTCGGATCATGATAACTCTAAGCCTCACCATTTTTATTTTTATGTATATCATCATTTATTTGTTATTTTTTAATTTTATCTTGAAAATTTATTCGTGTATTCTTAATTTTTAAGTATGGCAGATATTCAATAATATTTGAATATAATGTATTTTTTTATTTGAAATTATATTCACAGTTATAAAAAAAAAATAGATTTTGATGATATGTTAGAAATCGGAGTAATTAGTATATCACAAGTTATTATAGATAGCATGTGAAATATGAATTAGTATGATTTTCATTAATTTAATAAGTTAAAATTTTTTTATGTCATTATTATATAAAATTTATTACGTGATATATATACTTAATGTGGAAAATTTTAATAAATAGTTTATAATGGTTTTGACAAAAATATTATTTAAACTGTTATTATTTGTTATCATGATAATTAAAGGTCATATAAAATTTTAATATTTTTTTATTTAGTTTCTAGTTATATCAATAAATACGTAATAACGTATGCAAATATTGTCATCGTGACTATAAATTTGAGAAATTATCAAGATTATTTTATTTTATGTTTTAATTTTATTAATTATTTCTTATTTTATATTTTTTATTATATCATTTCAATAAGATATCATAGAGATCTTATAATAGAAGAATTGGAAGTATTTCTATATTAAATGCACCAGTCTATGATCTTTTAAAAATATATAAAAAATGTATGATAGTAATAAATTTAATTATGTATTTTCTTTTAAAAAAATAAATTTAATATATAAACGTGGCTATTGCACTTATAATTGATCTAAATTCAAGTATGTCATCATTCTCTTGTTAATCAATGTAAATTCTATACATACATATATATATTACACACACACACACACACACACACATATATATATATGATGTATGATTAGAGAAATTCTAATGTATTAAATATCATATGAATTTAAAAGTTAAATATATTTGAACGAGAATAATTATGTGTATATCTTAGTGCGATGACAAATAATTTTGTTGTATCCATGTGGGGCAATCGAAATATTAATCTTTTTATTTTGGCATTTCATATATTATAACAAAAAATTGTAATTTAATTTTGTTCTTCGTGTGCAAATTATTAATTTTTAATTTTTTATACATGAAATTGACTCTTCGCTAAACACGTCCAGAATATTTTAAAAATTTATTAATTTTTTTTTTTAAAAAATGTTCTCGAAGATGATCATGCTCGTCGATTCTCCCCTCTAATGATTCTATAACAAAATATGCCTAGAATTTAATTATGTGGTGCCGTCCCTTCTCTCGATAGGTGTGCCAAAGAACAGGAGATCCGAATAAGCTTATGTTCTGCAAAAGGTGCGATGCAGCTTACCATTGCCACTGCCAGCATCCTCCACACAAAGTGAGGCCTTGGATTTTTTTTTTTTTTTTTTTTATTTTCTTGTTTTGTTGGTGTTCTGGAACGAGTAGCACTGCTAATGTTCTGTACTCGGGCGTTGCAGAATGTTCCTTCTGGACCATATTTGTGCCCCAAACATACTAAATGCCATAGTTGTGGATCTAATGTCCCTGGAAATGGCTTAAGCGTTAGGTACATCTTTATCATTGTTCTTGTTCTCTTTTAGCTTCATCTTATCTTTTCAAATTTTCAATATTATAGTAGCTGCTATATAAATGACTTGCTTCTTTATCAAGTCCTCTTTTTCTTCTCTCTCTCTCTCTCTCTCTCTCTATATATATATGTATATATGTATATATGTATATGTATATGTATGTATCTATGTAACTATGTACACACACACACACACATAGACATTTTTTGTGAATTCATTGTCTTATCTCTCTTCTCTCTCTCTCTCTCTCTCTCTATCTCCTTTAACATCTCAATGATGATTTTCAAGAATTTTTGTGTCTCTTGTCATAACATTGTGATTTCATCAAATTCTTTACCTTGGCCATGCCCCTCTCTCTCTCTCTCTCTCTCTCTCTGTCTGGGTAAAAAAAAAAGTTCACATTTTTCTCCCTCTATCCCTTTGCTACTTTCTTCTTAGCTCCCACATTCTCTTTCTCTCTCTTTACACACACACACACATGTATGTATGTATAACGAATTTTCTTCTACCTCTCTTTGTCTCTCTCCCACCACACACACACACACACACGTATGTATGTATAACGAATTTTCTTCTACCTCTCTGTCTCTCTCCCACCACACACACACACACACGTATGTATGTATAACGAATTTTCTTCTACTTCTCTTTGTCTCTCTCCCACCACACACACACACACACACGTATGTATGTATAACGAATTTTCTTCTACCTCTCTGTCTCTCTCCCACCACACACACACACACACACGTATGTATGTATAACGAATTTTCTTCTACCTCTCTTTGTCTCTCTCCCACCACACACACACACACATACACACGTATGTATGTATAACGAATTTTCTTCTACCTCTCTTTGTCTCTCTCCCACCACACACACACACACACACACACACACGTATGTATGTATAACGAATTTTCTTCTACCTCTCTGTCTCTCTCCCACACACACACACACACACACACGTATGTATGTATAACGAATTTTCTTCTACCTCTCTGTCTCTCTCCCACCACACACACGTATGTATGTATAACGAATTTTCTTCTACCTCTCTGTCTCTCTCCCACCACACACACGCACGTATGTATGTATAACGAATTTTCTTCTACCTCTCTGTCTCTCTCCCACCACACACACGTGCACACACACACACACACACGTATGTATAACGAATTTTCTTCTACCTCTTTGTCCCTCTCCCACCACACACACACACACGTATGTATGTATGTATTACGAATTTTCTTCTACCTCTCTGTCTCTCTCCCACCACACACATAGACAGACACAGACACACAGACACACACACACACGTATATATGAATGTTAAAATAATCTTCTTCTCCCTCTCTTCAAATCTCTCTCAATCTCTTTGTATATATATGTATAAAGATTATTGTTCTCCCACTCTTTCTGTTCCTTTGTTTGTAGACCTCTCTATCTCTCCTCTCTCTCTCTCTCTATATATATATAAATATATAAATATATAAATATATATATAGATGAAGGTTTTTGCTTTGTTTTGATTTGGTCAAATCCAATCATTATAACAAGTTGATGCTCAAGGAAAATGTTCTAGATTGTAGGTGGTATGGGTACGCATTCTGTCTAATGCGAGTGACAATACATTTGGCATGCTAGTCCATGTCTGCACCCACGAAAGGGATCATGTCGTTGGCCTATCTCGTGAGGTGCGATTTATTGTTTAAATTTTCAGGTGGTTTCTTGGCTACACTTTCTGCGATGCATGCGGAAGGTTGTTCGTGAAGGGAAATTATTGCCCTGTTTGTTTGAAGGTAAGGTAATCAAGAATCAGGAAAACATCTGATGATCATATGCCCTGCGATCTTAGGGTTTTGCTCATGGCTCACCAAGTAATTCTGTTCCCCACGATTTCAAGGTCTATAGAGATTCAGAATCAACTCCCATGGTCTGCTGTGATATCTGCCAGCGCTGGGTCCACTGCCTCTGCGACGGCATCAGGTCTGCTGTTAATTACAGTTTTCGGCCCGATTCTGATGAGCTCCCAGCAGCTCATCAAAGATTAATGGCGAAGTGATAATGTGCAGCGATGAGAAGTATCTTCAATTTCAAGTCGATGGGAATCTTCAGTACAAGTGTGCCACATGCCGCGGCGAATGCTACCAGGTCCGTACGCACCGAACGTATCGAGATCCGTCACACCAGAGCGTGTCTGAATGTGGCAGGTAAACGAGTGTATCTTATTTCTTACCAGGTGCAGGATCTGGAGGATGCGATTCAAGAGATATGGAGGAGACGAGATAGGGACGATCGAGATCTCATCAACAGCCTAAGGGAAAGCGCCATGTTGCAGGCCGAAGAAGATGCGTTCTCTCTCTCTCTCTATTCAGAGGATGAAGATAAAGGACCTCTAATGGCGAAGAGCAATGGGCCTGGGCATTCTTCTCTGAAGCTCTCTTTCAAAGCCCTGGCTGATGGGAAGAAACCACCCGCCAGGAAGAAACCACCGAACCAGAGCAATCTCGATGGTATTCACCATGGTGACGAGTGTGGGCCCAGGACTACGATCATCAAGAACGTGCAGGACGACATGGATGATGGCGAAAATCCTGCAGGCATCTCGAAGTCTTTCGTGGCGAAGAAGCTGGTGATCAATCTCGGCGCGCGTAAAGTGGCGATGAACTCTCTTCCATCTGATTCTTCGAGTTGCCAAATGGAACAGCGCAGGTCGATATCAAATGGTACGTGAAAGCGAAACTCTTATTTATTGAATCATCACGTGATCGTGGCGAACGTATTCTGAGTTCTAACGCTCGTCGCTGCCAAAACTGCTCGCGAACAACAGGAAGCGAAGATGCACGGAAACTGAAACCGCCCTGTGATGGTAATCATGTTTCGATTTTGGATCTCGATTGTTCAATTTTTAGGGCTGGTGCTCGACTCGGGAATTGGAAATCTGCAGGAAGGAGGACGAATCACGTGCTCACCAGCATGGGGGGCAGCACCGAGCCGTCCAAGACGATCTCGCCCGACCCTGCGCCTGCTTCGTCGAGCAGGCGGAACACGGAGGCTGCCGCCGGCGGATCATCCAGGCCCTCCGCAGACATAATCGCGTCGGAAAGCAACTCTCATTGTTTTGCCGGGCGGCCGCCGGGCGCGCGCGGCGACGGCGAGAATGGTTCGAACGCAAGTTCTCTCGCTCAATTTCCGATCAAGCTGAAGATCAAAAAACCAGTGTTCGAAAACGAGAACCCTAGGTTTCTCTCTGGCCGCACGCAAGCCGCATCCATACGCGGCCAACGGTCGAAGCGAAAAAGATCGTCCGTCTACTTCACTGATAAAGCGCTGCGCGATCAAGCCGCGCCGCCAATTCAAGACAGCGAGATGGTGGAAGCAAGCTGGGTGCTGAAGAAATTGGGGAAGGAGTCGATGGTAAGGAAGACCGGCGACGAACATTCCGATCGTTCATGGTGATTTTTCAAAATTTTGCTGCTCCGTCCGTCTGATGATGACGTGGAATCAACGGCAACAATTCGCCTCGTGTACATTCCAAGAGAGGCAGTCATCTCCGTCGTAGATCAATTTTTTTCGTGAAGAAAGGAAGCCTGCGGTTGCAGGGTTTCTATCTGCCCGTCGTCGGTTCGAGAAGGTTTTGACCAGTATCGGGTATTCTTAGCCGGTTCATTTAAGTAGAAATCCAGTTTTTTTTTTTTTTTTAATTTCTCGACTTGTATTGTAAACACAAACTCATATAGAAAATGTTCTTCCATTTATTGTTTAGAAGTGATTATTTTTTGGTCGTGCGGAATATTGAATATAATTTCAACTACTATAAAAGTTTATTTTTTTTCAAATTTTAAATTTTGTTTGTGTTCAACATATACTTAATTTATCAATGTTGCTCTTTCTTAGTTTGACCTGTTTTTTTATAAATAATTCTAGTTCGATTTTCATTAGCATAATACTTTTTAATGGAAATTATGCAATTTATATGTTATTAGAATGAAAAATAATAATAAAAATATATAACTAATAAAAAAACTCATTTGTTCATTTAAATAAACACAAACACACATACATATATGATTTTTACAATATTCTGCAAAAGAGTGTATATGTATATAGTATAATGACTTGATGTGTGTGCAAAAGAGTGTATATGTATATTTGATTTTCAAGTCAGACAGGCACACACCACGCACGCACATGCAATCACAGGCACACACGCACATGCAATCAAACACGCACATGCAATCTCACAGGCGCACACACACACACAGGCGCACACACACACACACACAGACACATACATATATGCTATTCATATTTGGATGAAACAAAACAAAAGTATTTTCAAAGAATCCAATTGCAAATGTCAATGTTTGGAACACGTGTGCATCTTAATTCTTACAGATATGTAAGTGCATATTTATCTAATGTGTGTGCATGTTTAGAGAGGGAGAGAGAGAGAGAGAGACACACACACACACACACACACATATATATATATATATAATGTGTGCATGTTTACACACATCATCTTACAGAACATATCAACAGGATCTGTGTATATTTATGTAATGTGTGTGCATGTTTACACACACACGTGCATATATATATATATATATACCACAATAACTAAACCCAACAGAGTATATTAGTTTAGAAAGTATAAACAAATACAAATCCAGTCATTGGTGTGTGTGTGTGTGTGTGTGTGGGGGTTGGTGGACATAAATTACGCAAGATGGTGCAAACTTGTACCAGGCTTGGGACGGCAAACGTGATTTCTTTTTCGAGCATGATCTTCACTGTGAAATTGAGTCCGGCATGCATGCCCATACCAGCAGTCTTGCCTGTCACTTGCCTCTGGTGGGAGCAACTGCAGCAGCAGCAGCAGCAGCAGCAGCAGCAGCAGCAACCACAAAACATGGCTACAATCAAGCCGACCAAACCAAACCCAACACACAGCTCTCGCACAGGAAAAAAAAAAAAAAAATAGTTGAAGGCGCGTACAGATTTTGGTAGAGAAATACGGAACCAGTACAAGAGGAAGGAGACGACCTTGTCGTGACACTCGCTGCATTCAAAGCAAGAGAAGGAAAAAGTTAAAAACTAAGAAATAAACAAGGAAATCACCAAAAATCAAAACTTACTTGCAAATGAATGTTCCAGCACATAATCTCTCTGCATGATTCAGGGGTAAATTCGTCCGATCTGCGCGCAATAAAAATAGTTTAGTCCCGGTTTTCTTGAAATCGTACCCAATTAGAGGTGTCAACCGGGCCGGCCGGGCACGGTTCGGCCCATGGCACGGCACACCGGCACGGGTTTGTCCCGTGGCGGGTGCCTCGTGAGCCCGACCCCACGATGCCCCTCCCGCAAAAAAAGACCGCGGGTCGCGTCTGATTCGACCCGACCCTCGGTCCCCCCGAATCCCGACCCATACGGACATGCAAGCCCGAGCGGGCCGGGCAAGGCCCGGCACGGAAGCACGATCGTGCCCTAAAAAAACAGGCCGGGCCGGCCCTTCCCGGCCCGTTTGTCACCTCTACACACTGCTAAAAAAAGTACACTAAATTACAACAAAAAATAACAAAAAAAAAAATAAGAATAAAACATGATATATCCGATAAACGCACCAATTTCTCTGCTGTTCAACTTCCCTACCCATTCTGATATAACATCCTGCAATGTTCTTCCCATTTCCACGATGCTCCTCTCCGTAATCTACCCCAGAAAAGGACAATTGCATGTAAACCCACAAAAGCAGTTATCAGCGAGGAATCTCGCAGCTACTTATATTGCAGAGAGAAGTGCCTACATATTGTTCATGTCGGTTCCTCTCATGTGTCAAAAATGGAATCGCAGACACCATTCGTTCTGCAATCTGCAAAGAAAAGAAGACTCCAATTTTTACATCTTGAAAAGGCAAACTTTTATGTTTAGCTAGCCTATTATTTTTCAAAAAAAATTGCACATAAAATACATAAAATAATAATAATCAATATTAATAATTAAAATCGCATCCGGTGACCAGTGCGGAAGGCTCCGCTTTGGCATGAGATCTGAGAAAAATTAATATAATAATAATTTATGAACATGTCTTTTATGTGAAGAAGAGTGGAGGTAATATGTTATTTGTTGTTCTTTATGTTGATGATCTCATTTTTATGCGGAATAATAATGAAATGATACAAAAATTCAAGAACACAATGACACGGGAATTCGAGATGACAGATTTGGGCTTGATGAAGTTTTTCCTTGGTTTAGAGATAAGGGAAGAAAGGACATGTATATTTGTATTCCATGAGGCATATATAAAGGAGATTTTGAAGAAGTACAAGATGGAGTCTTGCAATCTGGTTTCAACACCAATGGAACCAGGTGCAAAACTCTCTAAGTTTGATGGAGGAAAACGAGTCGATGCAAGTAAATATCTGAGTTTAGTGGGAAGCCTTCGCTATCTCACATGCACAAGGCCAGATCTTACATTAAGTGTCAGCATTGTAAGTCGGTTTATAAAGGAGCCAGTCTATTCACATTGGAAGGCGTTAAAGTGAATTTTTTGATACATCAAAGGAACAATGTCACTCGGGTTATTTTATACAAATGCAGCATATTACAAGTTGGTCGAGTACTCAGACAGTGATTGGTGCAGAGACTTGGACTATCGAAAAAGCACATCGAGTTGTCCGTTTTTTATGGGTGACACGCCGTTTACTTGGTTTTTAAAGAAGCAACCAATTATGACACTCGTGACATGGGAAGCTGAATATGTGGTAGCATCTTTGTGTGTACGTCATGCGATATGACTCAGAAATTTATTGGGCAAAATAGAGCAACAACAACTCGGTGCAACTGAGATACGAGTTGACAACAAATCAGCAATTGAGTTGATCAAGAACTCAGTAAATCATGAGAGAAGCAAACATATTGACGTTCGTTTTTACTTCATCCGAGATCAAGTGAAGGAAGAAAGTATAAAATTAGTATACGTGGCAAGTCAGGACCAAGTCTCTGATATCTTCAAATCTAATAATTACTTATAATGCTAACACATTATAAGTAACCTTTATAAATGATTATTCTTCCCATACTAGCCCATTTTTATTTTAAGAAAAATCTTAGATATAAAAATTTATCTTCATAAACAAACTTATAATTTAATTATTGTATAAAAATCATGATTAGTTATACTATAATATAAATAAATAAATATATATATATATATATATATATATATATGAGAGAGAGAATAAAAATAATTACAATTACAAAAAATAAAAGTATTATTTAAATTTATGAAATAAAATAATATTAATCATAGATTATTTAATTCATTAAATATTTTTACCCATCTGTTGAAATCAAGTGTCGCAAAACAAATCACGTATGAACTAAATGAATCTTAGCTCTTCAACAGATATTTTTTTGATATATTTGTTCTGTTCAATTTTTTATCAGTTATTTTAATACTCAAAATAGATATAAGTATTATTATCTTAACAAGTAGAATAATTATTAAAATAAAAATTTCATTAAAATAAAATTCTCTTTTAAGAATTCATCTTCTCATTCATAGTAAACTCACAAAAAAATAAATTTGTGTAAGGATCATTATATAGACAATGAAATTTTATTTTTGAGATATTATCTCAATCACAAAGATGAGAAGCCACGATAAATAATTTTAGGTCTCAAAAGTCTTTTTTGTCCCTCCTATCCTCTCCCTACAAATCATACTCACACAGTTACTTAGTTCATATATGAGCCAAGGGGCCGCAGGGTTAGAGCAGGAAAGGCCACGGCCTCAACTACATGAAAGGTAATCTAACAAACACTCTGGGGAAACACAATCAAACCCTTAAGGTCTGAGCATTCGTCCATTTTTGCCGATCAAAATACTACTTTGTGTTTTTTGACAACAATTATATTATGCCTCCCACTAAATAATTATTATATGAAACAATAAAATTTCTAGCCACAGAGGCCAAGTCACAAAAAAGGTCAATTATCTTTGGCCTGTTTGATGGCAATGAGAAAAACTCTAATTTAAGATGTTGATTATCTAGCCATATTTTCAAATATTCCCAGCCGAGGGTTTGTTTCACCTAACGGCTTCCAATTATTTATTTATCTATCAATTATATATGAATAATATATTTATCATTTTAATCATATTAAAAAATTTATACTAAATATCTTCTATATTTATATAAAGGTCTCAAACGAGCCGTGTCGTGGCGGACACGGCCCCACATGAGAGAGGTGCCGTGCCTAGCACGGCACGATTCTAGGCAGACTCATTCATATCGTGTAGGGTTTTCTCGGGTACTGTTGGATGCGATTTAAAAAAAATTTAAAAACTCGACACATGAAGGTGACTACTACAACAACTAAAAAAATGCTCATTTTTTTTTAAAACAAGTTCGGGTACAATCCAGGGTCATGATGAACCATGAGGCCATGAGCCGTGACACATTCCTAGGACACGATCCTAGCACCCAGGTCAATACCACCATGCCAGTGGACACTACCAATGGGTCAGGCATGCAAGTCATGCCAAGCCCCGCGCAAGGCACAATAGTAGTGCGAAATAGATCTAGGCATGATTCGGGACCGTGCTGGTCGGAAGCCCATTACGTAAAAATACAATGAGTTATCAGTTTACATAGCCAACAAATTGAAATCGGCCGCATAAGCAAGATTTGGCTTAAATGGTCGGACTTTAAAAAAAGCACACCCCATCAGGTGGTCACTCGACGAGACATAGAGGTGTCAAACGGGCCGGCCCAGCACGGCCCGCCCTTTTTTTAGGGCACGAACGTGCTACCGTGCCGGGCCGGGCACGGTTCCTGTACCGTGCCGTGCCCGGCCCGGCACGGTTTAAAAACATCCGGGCACGGCACGGTTCCTGTACCATGTCGGGAGTCGGGACCGCGGGTCGGGATCCAATCAGACCCAACCCGCGGTCTTTTTTCGGGAGGGGCCGAGTCACGCCCACGCGTGCCCGCGTGAAACCGGCACGAGAAGAACCCGTGCCGCCGTGCAGTGCCTCGTGCCGGGCCGGGCCGGCCCGGTTGACACCTCTAACGATATATCTCCGAAATATCCATAAATTCTAAGTATCGATATTTCCATCAAAACTGATATATCTATCATTTATTGATGCTCATATACAAAAATATACCAATATATATTTGATATATCCGATATATCTGTAAAATCCAAGTACTGATATATCCATAGAAATCGATATTTTAATCCTTGTTTACCTATGACCTATAGCCAATCCCAGGTCCCCAAGCCGATGGAGCTTGCCAATGATCTAGACATACATGACATGCCTGACCTGGCACGAGGCATGGCTCGTGCCAGCCTAGCACTGCACGAGCCGAGATGTGGGGAGGTGCGGTCTAGGACCAGGCACGATTCCGGACCATGCTATTCCATGAGCCATGCCCGGGATGCCTGGCCCGGTTGACACCTCAAACTCTAGCACAAAGTTCGAGAAGAGTTAACATCATGACAATCATACCTCCAAAAATTAGAGAGATTAAATTTCGATAGATCTCAAACCTAAGGCCTACCGCCCTTGGACGAATGCATGTATCATTAACCTCCAATACATGCATGCAACACAAAGACTTCTATAGTAATTAATCACATCAGAATTATTCTCACCCAAACACATTTTCTAGTGCAACATATGCAAAAGAAATGCTATATTAGTTTCATTGTACCAACTAGTTAGTAACCAATGACCATTCGCCACTTGTCAGGCTTCCCCTCTTTCATTCTACACTATACATTGCTGCCAATAGCATGAAGCAAAAAAAATTTGCAGCAGAAAACTAAGCATACGGGTCTAAAGCTATCAGGAGCACACAGCATGTTGCTATCGCTTCTGGTGACCCCTTGGGCATGCCAATAAGCTCCACAAAATGCTCTATCACAACCCAAACCTGCAAAATAAACAAATATTGTCATGTTCATCCACACACACACACACACACACACACACACACACACACACACACACACACACACACACACGTAGAAACACACAAGCATATAGGTGACTGATACAGAAGGAAGCATCTTAAAATGAGACACATACAGTGCTGTGGAACACCAATATCCGTTCTTGAAGGCATCATTCCTCCACAAGCATGACATTGTAAGTGGGTAGTGTGTCGGTTGCAGCGAAAATTCCCAAATTCAGTGGCTGAATTTGCGAACAAATCAACAAAAATAAGATTTTATTTAATTAAAAAAAAAGTCATAAATGAGAAGGAAAAAACAAAAGTAATTCTTGAAAGTCAATTATGACTAGCCAAGCCTATGTGAAAACCCGGCCCAACTCGTGTGTCTGAAAATGTGGCCCAGCCCAACTATTTATTTACTTGTTGATATTAGTTTTCTAATTTAGTTCTAAATAATCTTTACTTTGACAACTTGATAGCATAGAGAGGCGCCAAACGGGCCTTGCCTGGTGGACACGGCCCGAAGCCCCACCCTCTTCATCTAGGCGTGTCGGTTCGTGCCCAATCAAATCGGGTCCTACAGGACTGGCCACTACTAATTTATTTTATATATATATGTTTTATTCATGTCTTTGTCTAATTCATTTTTATAATATTTACTATTTGTTATTTTTATTATCTAGAAGGCTGGAGTAAAAAAAAATAGTAGTATTTTTTTTTATTTTTTACTTTGTTATTACTAATTTATTTATTTATTTATTTAAAATTTATTAAATAAAATAAAATATATACAATGCCATATATTAGAAATAAAAAAAAACCACGGACACACAAAAAGCACTATTGAGCTCTTAGAATTTAAACTGTGGAGCGACAATTTAAATCATATTTACAAATATAAAAAAATTGTGAGCATAAATTTAAATTTTTATTACAAATTTAAACTGTGAGCACCAAATACTTCTTCACCTCTACCTCATATTCTTGGGCCTCTACCCATGAAATCACAACTCATCACGAAAGTTTCTCCGACGCTCACATAAATATTAATTATAAATATAAAAAAAAAATTGAACACAAAAAAAACATTAATGAGCTTTTGTAATTTAAATAAAATAGGGGAGCCAAGTGAGAATAAGAGAAAAAATTATAGATAAATTATGAAAAATATAATATATCATTATATTATATATAGAAAATTTTTTTAATTAAAAAAATATTAAAATTATTATTATTATTTTCTGGGACATAAATCCAATAGCTATTGAATTTCATTCATTGAGTCGTTGGATTTAATCCAACGGCAGAAATAAATATAGAAATTTATTTTTTTTATTTAGAGTAATAGGACAATGACAAACACCGTATATTGTTACTACAACTCAATTCATAATATTTAATATTAATTAGCAAATATTTTCATAAAAATGCTTTAAAAATCAAAACTTTTTTTTAATAAAATCTAAGTGATAATGATATGTATATACCAGCTTGAGAAGATATATTAAGTATCAAAATTCAATTTTGATTATATCATATATTTTTTATTGCGAGTATCTGGTTGCCATATTTATAAAAATTTAAATTTCTCCTAGTTATTTGGTTGTGCATATATGATATAACTATATATGGAAGTTTGTTTGATATTTTTGAGCATGTTTTATTTTTTATTATTGAAATATATTAGCCAGTCTAAAGAAAAATATACTTCAAAAAAAAAAAATACAAAAATCATTACCACATTGAGGGCATGAAAAGTGCGAGTCATCACTTTCCTCATGAACGGGTTGTCGGCCCCTCTTCCTCCGTACCACTTTTCCACCATCAAGGACCTATCATGTATCACTAGTAACGAGTCGACAAAAGTAATATATTTTCTTAATTTAATAAATAAGTTCAAATAATATAAGAAAATTAATGCAACTCCATTTCTAGCAATATCACCGAATATTACATATAATATGCATGAGTAATAAATAAAATTAATGTCTAGGGTGATCGTAAGAGTCTCTCAGTTACACAAGCATATAATCATCACAATAATTAAACACATCATAGGGTCAATTTAGTAATTTGTATATATTTTATTTTTTTGATACTCAATCATAACATATGAAATTAATGTTTTAAATGGCATCTACTTTTCATTTTCCGTTAAAATATACTTGGCACTAGAATTTTATAATATATATTTTTTAAAAAATAAAATATAAAACACATCCAACGAGAAGACAATGAAAACAATTAACTAAGATTTAGTGTTTTTCACAATAAATAACTTTTTAACATTTAAAAAAATAAATTTACAAATTTTTGTTTTACAATTATTCAAAAAAAAAAAAAGACAATAAATACAAAAAATACACATATTCTTTATTATCACAATCAAAGTAAATTTTCAATTCGATATAATTGGGAACGATTATATGAATTATTGTTTACTAAAAAATATAATTTTCACATAAATTAGCATATAAATTTAATTCATGCAAGTATTTTCATACTATTTCCATCCAACTTTTTAATGATCTCTGATATTTTATATTTTCACTAATTTAAAAATTTAAATATTCTTTTTAATGAGAGTTGTGCATGATCAAGATGTCATATCTTTGTGCAATAGCAAAACAGGTGTCAATCAGGTCATGCCTGGTCTGGCACGGCACGGTCTAGTACCTTACCTAGTCCTTGACAATGTCGGCTAGCGGCAAGGCTCATGATGTGTTGGGCTAATGCGAGCCATGCTTCACACCGTGGCTAACACGACCTACGTGCCCGGCGGAGTGGCACGGCCCACCAGCCCGGTGATCCAGAACCAACTACGATTGGCTCTCGGATCATGGGTCTAGTCCCATTGGGAGACCGCCTGTCGTGATAGTTGTTTTTTAACAAAAAAACTAGCAAAATGGCCTCCCCTACCCCACTCATTGTGTCAAAATGCGGCACGGCTCAAATGTGCCGTGCCGAGATGGCAGACTAGTTCCAGTTGGGTCATGGCACGCCCCATTTTACATCTCTAGATAGCAAGTGTATTTGTTGAAGAGCGGTAGGTCTCAAGTTCAAAATTTATTAAATAGAGTCTCTCTAAATTTTTAGAGCAAGACTATATTAACATCTCCTTGTGCACTAGCCACACACAACTATTATAGTTGTGGGCGAACTCTTCATGAAACATATCCTAAGTGATCAAAATGTAATTTTTTAGATCAAAAATGTAACTACCAAATTTGATTTAACCGATGCAAGAGAGTCCAACAGAGCGATTTCTTCTTCTGATCGCTTCAGCAAAGAATCGGCATGCAATATGTCCTAGAGACATTGAAGGCAACATTTTAGCTGTGAAAATCTGAACGCGAGATTGACATGATGCAGATGCGAATCAAGCAGGAGGTATCATCACCTCTTCGAGCCCACGCAGAAAGTGGTTTCTGGCAACAATTTGTACAGCTGCCCGGCACTGAGGACAGAGCACGGTAAAATGCTTCTTCTGTGATCTCCTAAGCCACTCGGAGAAGCAACCATTACTGTTTTAAGGAAGACAAAACACAGTGGAATCAACAGTTAGGAAATGTAATTCCATCCTTGAAATTGAGAGTCTCATGCAAATGCAAATCGCACCAGAAATTGTGAAGGCAGGGAGCTACAGTAACAACATCATGCCACAGGTTTAGACAAATGCTGCATTTTGCTCGCTCGACGTCCAACATTACCTGAAGGAAAAGAAATGATGGCAATAATTTACAACTAAGAAGCACGGACACAGACACGGAGATGCGACGCAGCAGGATACGGGAATACGAAAAATTCTAAAAAACTAGGATACGGATACGGCTAGGATACGTAGAGGTGTCAAACGGGCCGGCCCGGCCCATTTTTTTAGGGCACGACCGTGCCCGGCCCGGCACGGTTTAAAACCATCCGCGCACGGCACTGCCCGTAGGCACGGCAGGCCGAGCCGTGCCAGGTCGGGAGTCGGGACCGTGGGTCGGGATCCAATCAGACCCGACCCACGGTCTTTTTTTCGGGAGGGGGCGGGTCACGCCCACGCGTGCCCGCATGAAACCGGCACGGGAAGAACCCGTGCCGGCGTGCCGTGCCGTGCCTCGTGCCGGCCCGGCCCGGTTGACACCTCTAAGGATACGGTATGATAAAAGAAATAAAAATAAAAAATATTAATTATAAATATTAGGTATTTTATAAAATTCATTTAATTAAATTAAATTAAAATATTTTATTATATAAAATAAATATATATTATTTAATTTATAAAATAAAAATATTTTATTTTATTTTATAAAAATATTTTATTTTATGCACATCCCCACACAAATACGCCCACCCTTGCCTCTCCCCTCAATTCACGCCGCCCCTTCCTCTCTCCTCAAATCGTGCCCGCTCCTGCCTCTCCCTCAAATCACATCCGCTCCCTGCCTCACCCTCAAATCACGCCCGCCCCCTGCCAGTGGCCAACGTTGCCCATGCAGCAACGTTGGCCACCCGACATCATCGGACGTCGGGCACTATAGGCATGGATAAGGCTACCATCTGCCGACACAACCATCCGATACGCCACGTGGCATATCGGACACGTATCCGTGCCGTGTCCATGTCGCGTCCAGGTGTCGAACACGCGGACACGGCTGTAGGGAGCCGTGTCCGTGCTTCCTTGATCTACAATACCATATAAAAGAATAAAAAAAAATGAATTGTTTACCTTCAACTTTAAGTTCCTCTCCGAGGATTGTTGGGCAGGCAGCATTACTTTAAATTTGTAGGTCACATACCCTACATAAATATAGATCATAGAGATTACATAGTAGAAGAGGTCCTGTATTGGTACGATGAAAATGACCAGGCTCGAGTTCGAGACTCATAAGACAGTTTTTTTAATTGTTAAAGATAAACCCACCAAGATATTAACATCTCTCAGACCTTGCAATAAGCAAGAATCTTGTGTACTAAAAATTAAAAAAAAAAAAAAACAATTTGTCCGATCATTTTGTAAGATCGAATCTACTCAAAAACTAAAAGTTTAAAAAAAATTAACATGATAATAATTACCAAAAAATGTTTTATTCATTCCATTTAACAAAGAATTTTCCAAAATAAAACAAAACAAGAAGCAAGTATTTATGCCATAGATTCCGATTAGCTTCTGATTAAGCTATATTGATGTTGATGATGAATGATAAATAAAGCATGTTTTATAAAGTTTATATTAAGATTAATTAATAATTATTAAATAATCATGCACATTAGAATGAAAAATTTAATTAGGATTTCAAAACACAAATGAAAAGTCTCAAAAATTAATTTAAAATAATTTTCAACAAAAATGATTAAGAAGAGAGATGAAAAAATAAATAAATTAATTAATTAATTAAAAAATCATAGAAATAACAACGTTAATGGCATTCACCAATAGTGGTGTTCATGTGTATCATGTTCATATATCACGTTCGAGTGCGCGTGTATATCATGTTCATATAAGAATATGAGTACGAATATGAATATCTCACTAATTGTCATTCACATTATGGTGTGTGTTCATGTGTGTGTGTGTGTGTGTGTGTGTGCGCGCAAAAAAAAAATAGAAGTGAGCACTCTTTTAACAATTAGGAGTAATGTATGACGAGAATATTAAAAAAATACATATAACATAAAAATTATTACAGGCAAGCATCACCACTACGCATGTTTCAAATTGTGGAGTAGGTGTTTTTAAAAAATATTACTTTTTATATTTTGTGTGTGATTACATAAATATTATAAATCTCATAAGAACTATAAAATTAAGTATATTTGGATAAATATCATACTGAAACATTCTTATGCTGCATATATCTATTGAAAGACATAACTTGATACATTAACAAATATTTGTATACAAGGATAATAGAGAAGAACAAAGATATCAACATAAATCCTAGAAAAAATCTTAATTTATCACTTAATTATAATTAATTTAAAATAAAAGAATACAAAATTAATTTGTTAAGCAAATAGGGAAGAACGAAAAACATAAAAGAATACAAAATTTTAAAATAATTAATTTATCACTTAATTATAATTAATTTATCAGCCTAAACTATTTTTTTGAATTTAAAAAAAATTAAAAAAAAAGATTCAACATAGGTATCTAAAATAAATTACTAAAAAAAAGAAATTTATCCACCATCCCGGCATTCTACACCACAACCTCGATGGTATCTCTAAAAACCCACCTTAATTAATTAAAAAAAAAAATGATGCAAAACAAAAAAGTAATTTCAAAATCAATGCATAGATTCCAACCTTCTTTACTTGGAGCAGGAATAATTTCACTTCCACCGTGGATTACAATATCACCCTCGCATTGGACAACAAGCCCATCAACAAATATTGGATCTGAGCTACACTAGCAACCCCAATCAGAAAAAGCAAAACAAAACCCATGAATCATAATCAAAAACCAAGTGTAAGAGTCGTGAACACGAGGAATAGATTGGCCTATAAACCCTAATTCAGAATTATAGTCGGATATTGATTTTGTGGTTCAAGTTGGTTATGATTTTGATAAATTTTGTGAAAATGAAATACAACATAGATGAACTGATAACAAAATAAGAACGAAATGAGATTGAAGAAACCAAGACCTAAACTCTCTCAATAAGAAGTAAAACCTCGTATTTAGCATAGTAGCAGAATGTTGATTGGGATTTCTTGTTACCCTGCACCATTCTTTCTTATCAGCAAAGCAAGATGAGACTTCCGAGCAGATCACCGTGTCATTGCACCTTATCTCAACATCAGAAACAGTTGGATCAGATGGAACTGTATAAAAGAAGAAATTCATCAACAACATAATCATTATCATCATCATCATCACTTTTGAATAAATGAATAATTATAATTTACACTAAATCACTTGCACTTGATAAAAAAATGCCATATTCAGTGAACAAGTCTCATGCTTAGGGCAAGAAGTCTTAAAAAATTAATATTTTGACAGTTTTATAATAAAAAAATCAGAAAGACTGCATCGGAATAGCCTCAAACCCAAGACTTATCATCCTTGAAAACTTATCATCATATTAGATCACATGAACTCGATGCATTGTCAAATTGATATGTTGCAGGCAAAAGATTTAATATGAATACAATGAAAGGTGCATAATGAGAGAAAAAAGTAGAAAATAAAAGTGCTTAGTGCAATTCTATAATTAGCAGATCATAGACACTACTAATAATTCAAATCAATAATATATCAAAAATTATTAATAATAGCATCAACACTATTTTTCAAATTGATACTTGAATAACAAATATCAAACCTAAATATGTTTAAATTATTACAAATGTATTAGATCTTATAAGAATTCTAAAGTTAAATGTACTTGATCGCAATCACTACGGAGATGATTGATCAATATAAAAGTTTGTCATATACATCTACCATGAAATTGACAAGGAGTGATTGGAGAGAGAGTGAAAAAAAAAACATATATAAAACTAAAAAAAAATAGAAATTCTCTCAGCAACTTTGAAAAATTATCAACAAATATATTTCTAATAATCTCATAAATATTATGTTTTGGAACAATCGCATGAATATTATGATTTGGAAATATCTAATATTCTAAATCATTAAATATAGATGATATAATATTATCTTGCATTTCATCCAATTGATGTTAATCATAAGAGCCACATCTTTTTTAAATTCACTATCATTTTGAATTTAAAATAAGTTGTATCCAGTGCACAAGACTTTCACTTTAATATGAGTCTGCAATAGACTAATAGTTCGATAATCTCATTTAATCAATCTTAAACCTAGGACCTATGGCCATCGGACGCAGACACTTGTCATCACATAAAAGCACGAGCTCCATCTCAAATATATAATAAGAGAAATAGATAGAAAATAAAAATATTTGAAATGCTCATACTTTACTTATGACCAAGAATTAAAATATCAGTTTATACGGATATATCGATAGTTAGATTTTATGGATATATCGAATATATCGAAAATATATCGGTGTGTATTTACATATGAGTACTAATCAATGATAGATATATCCAAGGAAGCATGGACACAGCTCCCTACAGCCATGTCCACGTGTCCGACACCTGGACACGTAGACACGACACGGATACGTGTCCGATACGCCACGCGGCGTATCATTGCACAATCCGTATCCGATACGCCACGTGGCATATCGGATGGTTGCGTCGGTAGACGGCAGATGGCAGCCGTATCCATGCCTATAGTGCCCGAAGTCTGACGACGTCGGGTGGCCAACGTCCCCGCATGGGCGACGTTGGCCACTGGCAGGGGGTGGGCGCGATTTGAGGGTGAGGCAGGAGCGGGCGCGATTTGAGATGAGAGGAAGGGGCGGTGCGAATTGAGGGGAGAGGCATGGGCAACGCAAATTAAGGGGAGAAGCAGGGACGACGCAAATTGAGGGGAGAAGCAGGGGCGGCGCAAATTGAGGGGAAAGACATGGGCGGGCGTGTTTGAGGGGGAGACAGGGGCGGGAGTGTTTGAGGGGGAGGCAGGGGAGGGCATGTTTGAGGGGGAGGCAGGGGAAGGCATGTTTGAGGGGGAGGCAGGGGGGTCGTATTTGTGTGGGGATGTGCATAAAGTAAAATATTTTTATAAAATAAAATAAAATAAAAAATTTTTATTTTATAAAATAAATAATATATATTTATTTTATATAATAAAATATTTTAATTTAATTTAATTTAATAAATTTTATAAAATACATAATATTTATAATTAATAATTTTTATTTTTTTTATCATGCCGTATCCTAGCCGTATCCGTATCCTAGTTTTTTAGAATTTACTGTATCCCCGTATCCTACCGTATCGTATCTCCGTGTCCGTGCTTCTTAGGATATATCAGTTTTAACGAATATATCAATATTTAGTATTTACGGATATATCAGAGATATATCGGTGTATATATATCAGATATTTTTATCATTGCTTATGACAACTCCTTTAATGATACCATCACCGATACATCACATCAATACGTCAACATGATACAAATGAAAACCAAAATTACTAGCAAAACCCAAACAAAACCCTCTCCAAAAAATGATTCCCCCTATCCAAACTTAACAAGAACAATTACCCACTCAACTGAACTGTTCATCTATTGTTCGCTAAAATATGTTTTCATCACGGCCTCAACAATAACGACTATATTTTTATGAATAAATCAACGGACAGGATCAAAATAGAAGCCAGACAAATGATACTAAGTAGATTCCATGTTTGACCCGACGAATATATCGTTATCGATTGAGGTTCTATTTCAGTTGGTGTCGAGTGGAATTGTGAGCAAAGCAAGTGGCTTAAGAGAAACCAAAACAGCTTTTCAACATAGAAAATATTTGAAGACGGATAACAATTTGGAAAAGAATATGGAGAGGAAGTACCGAGCTTTGCCCATGTTTCAATGGAACCCGCACCAGAACTACCACCCACTTCCATGGATCCGACTGGTTCTGCGTTCATCTGAAGAAAACTGCCTTCAAATAACCACGAACACAGAGTGTAATAATTGTGATTTGATATACTAAAAATTAAAAATCCAATTTTGCACCGCTATTATACGTCAATAGACTTTAGAAAAAGTTATTTTTAATTTTTTGAGTTTCTAGACATGTTAAATTGAGGTAAATTCAAAATTTTGATTATTAACCTAGAAAAAAAAATTTATTTTAGTTTTTTAGTACATTTTTTAAATTTTAAAAAAAACTTTTTTTTTTCAAATTTTTTATTTTTAATACACCAAAACATAAATCTCCAAAAAAAAAAAAAAAACAAAGCAACCTCTTTGTTGGCCTATGGGCCTTATGGTCAGAATAATTAAGGCATCCATTCAACTCACATGATAGATAATCTAAAAATTATCATAAAGAAACTTATATGGCATCCTTGTGGATTGAATTCTTGTTCTTAAGATTCGAGTATTGATCTTTTTTTGTCAATTTAACTATTATGTAGTTGGTGTGTGTGTGTGTGTGTGTGTGTGTGTGTTGTTGGAGTTCAATTTTGATGCAGGTAGATGAGTGGTGCATGTCATGCCATCATGCTGAATTTTAAATATTTTTTTTTATTTATATAGCAAAGGTGCTAAATGCCATTTTGTAATCTCGAATAGTGTTTTGGCACTCTTGA
Organism: Sapria himalayana; assembly: GCA_029783825.1. Lineage (NCBI taxonomy): Eukaryota > Viridiplantae > Streptophyta > Magnoliopsida > Malpighiales > Rafflesiaceae > Sapria > Sapria himalayana. Next base: position 955,376 of record JAREIK010002985.1, read on the forward strand.
ATTGTATTTTTGTTCTAATTATAGGTGCCAAAATGAGATGTCATTTTAATAATTTTATATTTTTTTATTTAAGAAATATAATTAAACTTTGATAGCATTGAGAGTTATTGAGATGAACAGTAGTCAACCACTATTTTGCATCCTCTCATTTCTCTCTCCAAAATTACTAAATATGTGTGTCATAGATATTGGATGGCATTTTACCACCTCTGATACCACCTCCATTGGAGCATACTTTTTTGTTGTTTAGATGTCATTTTAGCAGTTATGAAAATGACACCCTTTATAACAACTCTCATTGGAGTTGCCCTAAAGTCTAATGATGAGTCATGTTGGAGTAAAAAAAGATTTTTAATTTTCAATGCATCGAAACAAAATTAGATTATTAATCTTTTTTTGTTGATCGAACTGCTATGTGGTTGGTATGCAAATGGTGCTTCTTTGTTTACACAATTGTGAACGTAAAAATGATGTTTGGTGCTGCACGTGCCTTGAATTGGACAGTCCAAGAACAACATCGCATAAACATGCAAATCATGAGATCTTTGTACCCAAATATAATTCTGATTTTGAGTTTTTTTTTTAGGGTTTATATCTTAGAATTGTTAATATCGATTCAAAATATAATTTAAAATGATCACAATTTTGTCCTAGATTTGTTATGAAGAAATAGTTTTTGTTAATTGTGTTATTGGAGTTTATTTCATATTTCTTTTTGAGTTTAAATTATATAAAAAATTTGTAAGTTTTCGAAGTTAAAGAATCGAATAAAAAAATTAAATAAAGAAAAAAATCTGTCTATAATTTAATTTTTATTAATAGGGCATATTTAAAAAACAAATAATTAAATTTGGGTCTTCAAAAATTAATTTTTTGGTGATTTTAGAGGGCAACCACATTTTCCCAGCACAATATTATTATATTGATAAAATATCATTATGAACATAAATAATTTCAAATTCAAAATTAATAAATTCATAATTATTTATATTTTGATTGAAGCAAACTTATGACTTATGATGTTTAATATAATATTTAAATATACAATAAATAGATATCAAGCTAACAATAATATAACAATCTTGAAAATGGAAATATCAAATTCACATAGATTTATATTATTCCAGAAATATATGTGCAGGGACTAACTGTGTCGGTTGTGATGGACAAACCCTACACGACCCTCTTCCATGTGTCGGCCAGGCATGCCATGGCTCACCCATGATCAGGCCCCACGCCCTAGCACGGGTCCTATCAGCTCGTTTCGAGACAACCTGGGCTAGGCTAGAACCATCAAGATAGCCAATTTCAAAGAAAAAATTTCCTAGCAGCCCAGAATAACCCATTTGATACCCGGCAAGACCCACAAAAACCAGTCCACGACACAGCCTATCATGACTAGAACCATGTTTGGAATAGACAGGGTCAACCCATGGGCTAGGATTTCTGACCCACATGCCACAAAAACAACACATGAATGTCTTGAAATGTTGATCCATGATGATCAATTTCAGCCCAACTAGCCATCCCAGGCTAACCTAGATTTAACCCATATTAGCCTAGCACGAACCTAGACTAGCCTGAAATAAACCCAGCCTAGCTCATGTTCGATCCATTCCCAGAGTCTAGAATTGTTGAGTTTGACATGGCTCTGACCCAGTCTAACACGACATGGCACAACCCGAGCAACTAGCAGGCCAATGGGCCATGCCAAACTACCCTTCTTAAGAGTCATGCTGGCACGACATGAGAGCTGGCTACACCCAAAAAAATGAAATGTGCCAGATCAACACGACATGACAAAATAAGAACCTCATGCACTAGATACGACCTCCACTATATGCAAATGACCGCGATGAAAGAATAACCACGCACATACAAAATCACACACACACACACACACACACACACCTATACAAACTCAAGCAAAGATGCAAATAACCACGCATATACAAAATCACAAAAACATACACACAAACATGCAAGCACGGAATCACACGCAATTACAAAAACAAATATAGAATTCATCGCCACTTTGGCACTTTATTAGCAAATTGGTATCAATTATCTCATACATATCACCCGCCTCAGACTTCACTTAACAAGACCTAGTGCAGAAGCATCTATGGCGGAATCCTCTGCATTGTCCCCCAGTAAAATTCTCAGACCTACACACCGAAGCACAATTGTAATCGATCCAGCACGGACCCTTAAACAAATGACTCTGCGACTCACAAACCCTCGCCTCGCTTAGCACCACCCCATCTGTTGCACGTCCAAAAGAAGAACACACAAATTAAGAACATGAATTTGATAGATGAAGATACCAAAACAACAAGGCCTACCCCCTAAATTCTAGGGGAAGGTAAAAATATTGACAACTTTACCCCTAAAATTCTAGGACCAATTATTTGAGCATTATCCTCCTCCAATCATATTTAACACCAGCATTCTTATGATATCCAAACTGTTAGTATTTGCATAATTGCAGACAACTAGAACCACTAATGGAGGGCTCGGAACCATGAACCAGGACTAAAACCACCAGGCCTAGAACTGGACCGAGTCTAGTCTGGTGTTCCTCATGGTTCGACTAGCGCCCAACCAAACTTGCAATTTAGGTTCGACTCAGAACCACAGACTGAAGCCACTGGTTCTATAGTTACGCAATGCACATTAAGAAAACTTTAAAAAAAAAAAAAATTGCAGGATACCAGGAGTAGCAAGCATGAACAGGAGGAGCAAGAAAAGGCCAACAGATTTACTCCCCATGAATGCCTTCTTGAGAAACTAAAATTTGCAGTCCACAGCTTGTGTCCTGTTTGGCTTAAATAGGGACAGCAGGGCTACGTGCATGCTTATTTCTCGCAACAGAATTTGTTCACTCTCTCATTAATTCTGTCCATATGAGCCAAACAGAAGGGAAGATACAAAAGATAAATTATCAGAGTGCTGGCCCACAGCTTTAAAAGCAGCACAATTCATCATTTTTTTTTTCCAAGTTGGGGACCAAAATGCAGCCTTTGGCCACACTTTTTTGAAGTTGATTTATGGAGATATGCAAGGCACTCTTACAATTAGGGATGCTAAAGCTAATAGCACTTGCGGTGAACAATCAATGGCCCATATTCATCGTAGTCTCCTTTGGTGACGTGCTGGTTTTGGGGGAACACTACTTTAGCAAGTATGGAGCCGCCCACCCAAGCAGAATACTGCATCAACTCACTTGGCATGTATTCCGGAGGCTGGAGAGCATGAAAACAAAGAAATTTAACAAAAAAAAAAAAAAAAAAAAAAAATTGAAATCACACCATGTCATGAAAAAAAAAGTAGCCCTAAATTTTTATTTTATCATGATTTATTGTCATTTTTTTAATATTTTATAAATATTTCTGAAATTTTTATAATAATATTTTATATTTCTGAAATATCATTTTTTTAATAAAATAAATATATAAATATATATTTTATATTTTTGAAATATCATTTTTTATATTTTATATTTTATTATTTTTGAAATATATATAAATTATACGCAGCGCATAAGTCTCCTACTTAGCAAGGAATCTAGGAGAAATCATCACATGGTGCGATTGAAAGTGACTTCATTAAGACTATCAAGATATTAAACTCTCAAATATCTCATGCTAAGCAAAAGTCGAGTACAACTTTTTTATATTTATTTTATTAAAAAAATATTATTATTTTAAAATTATAATTTCAATCATAATTTTTAATTGGTTTAGAAGTTCATAAAATTTCTACCAAGTACAAAAAACTCGTAATTAATGTGAGGTTTATGAAAAATTAATATCACAACAGTCTTATCCGTAAAAATATAATGTGTCAATCTATAATAAAAATATAAGCATAACAATTAATTCATTCTAATTTACTTCATAATAAAGCGATAATATATCTTTAAAATTTTATTTATTCTTAAAAGACAAAATTAAAAATAATATGTATGACTATTTGAGTATTTCAATAACTTATAGTAGAAATAAAAACATAAAAAATCAATAATCTCAACCAAATAACTAAAGCGAGAACTTCATGTAATGGGTACTATCTCCATGCTCTAAATATGATCTTTCTATATTCTATATCTACATTCGATCTAAAAACTACAAATTATCACTTACTTTTCTAGCAAACCACTCCGTCTCTATTAAAAACATAAAATTATATAGTGAATGTTTGTTTACATATCACAAAATATACAACATTCTACTCATATAAATCTTTTTAGTATGATCTAGAAAATAAAAAACTATATTAATAGTATATGTAATGTCTAACATCAAAAGTAAGATCTAAATAAAAAATAAAAAAATAAAAGAAAATAAAAGAAAATATAAAAAATTAAGAAAAAATTAAGAAAAAATTAAGAAAAAATAAAAAAATAAAAAATAAAAAAAAAAGACAAAAAATAATAATAATAAATAAAAGACAAAAAATAAAAAAACCACTAGACTAATATGATAGAGAATCTACATGAGAACACCACAACAAAGAGAAAAACCTTAAGGTTCATTATCTACATATCATACTTACACTTCTACAAAGAGAAAAACCTTGAGGTTGTACAAATTGATAAATCGGAGTCATTTTACCGAATCTAGGAGAGAGACGATGAACAAAAGTATTCTAGTTATATCAATCAAATATTAATTCTCTATCAATAATTTTATATTTTTGTTGATGTGGCAGCACAAGATACTTGACGAACCATCTCATATTCTTCAAAAAATATAATAAATTCATATAAAATATATTCTAAAATATTAATATTTATTACAATTTTATATTAACACTCATGAATCTAACAATTTTATAAAAAGTAGATAAAATAAAAAACAAATTCAATTCTTTCATTAAATAAAAGATTCCAAGTACAACTTAGAAAATTATTAATTCAAATTACAAAATAACTCAGTTAATCATAAGCATTAATTCATCTTACTCCCCAGACTTTTGCGGGCATAGGGTGAAACAAATCCTGACTAGCACTCCCCTAACATGCATGATAGTAATCCTATGTATGTTTTTAACATTGGCATGACTTATAATCAAAAATTTGGATTCATTATTTTCAACTATACATCACTCATATGTAGTTCCCATAATATGTAATCCTCAAGATCCATCAAACATGGACAAGAAGATCAAAGACAAAAAAAATAGCATTACAAATGAGTGTCCTATGAGAATAGGACATTTTCGCATAACAAACATTAGCCAATACAACTAAATCAACATCTAGATTTTCATATCTCATAGTTCTTATAATGATGTCATTGGTTACAGCAAGATTGACAACTCTAAACATGAAACAATGAGTAAACACCCACCAATCATTTATAAAATGAATTTTAGCTCTCATGGCTATACAATAAGCACACATCAATCATCTTGGTAATTGGAGTAAGGATAATTATGAAAAGAGCTACTGTACAAGAAACTCTAGGCTAGCGTGTAGTGTTCTTTGAGAGTAGTATGTCATATTCCCCTTACAGATAGTAATTAACTTTGTGAGTGTACTCTATAAAAACCCCTGAGTGAATCTAATAGTCTATTATATAACCTCCGAAACCCAAAAAAGAAAAATAGATATGCTACCCTAGATGTAAATCCTAGCATCGATCACTACTAAATCACATTCTTCCTCAATGAAGGCGCATCACACTACTGTAACTCCACAAATTATCACATTAAGCTCTCTCTTAGTCAATTGAAGCCCTAATAGATAATATCATGGAGCTACTCTAAATTTTGCCTACACTCAATCCTACAATTACTATATAAGTCTATATTTGTAACTCAGTAAAAAATTCTTTTTTAGGACTCGTTTGATAAAACTAAAAAAATTAAATGTTAAAATAAGTATTGAAAAATTAAGGCTAAATGTTATAAGTGCTGAATTTGTATTAAAAAACTATTTAATAAAAAATTGTGAATTGAATGTTTAAGATAAATATATTATTTGATAACTATAAATGCTAATATTAAAAATATTTTACATATATATTCTTATTATCATTATATTACATATTATCCAACATAAATAAAATTTATAATAATTTTTTTTACTATAATTATTAATTATTAAAAAAAATAAAATCGCTAAAAATACATTCTTAAATAAATCATAAAATCAAAAAAGAAATAAAAATATTTAAAAAATAATCAATTAAATCTAAACTCTTCAAACCTATCCAAATTTTTAATATATAAACAAAAATTAATAAAAAACTAATTGATTTACTATTTAATCTCTTAAATTAATCATAAAAGAAGATTAGAGTTAAGATTTGTAGTGATAAAAATATGAGAAGAAAAAGAAAGATTCACAAACAAAACTGTTGTGTGAATAATAAAACGAAAAAGAAAAAAAAACAAAATGATAATATTTAAAAAAAAATATGTTGGAAATTTTTGTTAAAAATATTAAATAAGTCTCTACCTACTTAATATTTTCAACACTATTTCACTTAAATTTCAATTAACATCTCCCAAACATTTGTTATCAAATACATTGATTTTATAAAACCATTAAAAATTTTTATTTTCAATTATTTAAAAAAATTAAGTGATTTATCAAATAGCATCTTACTCAATATTTACCATTAACAATAAATATCTCAGAAAATATAAGTAAAATATATCAAATAATCTCTTCTTATCTAATAGTTACAACCTCAAAACACTCTTATTCATTAACAATCATTTATAAACTCATAGTTGTGTGTCAATTATTAACCACTTCTCGTCAGGGTCATCTTTCAATGAATTTTCAGTAAATGATAGATACACTTTTTTTTATTTTATTTTTGTTTGATTAAAAAAAAAGATACCCTTGACTTATAAATCATGTATTTCATGAAGTGGACCATAAATAATAAAATTTAGTTCTTATTTTCACCTATTAGTCACATATAAACCAAACTTCACAAGTATTTCAAACACAACTTCTCATAATCTAAATACATTATAAATAAGCATACTTAACCATGTACGATTCAACACAACTAAAAATAAATAAATTTATCATAAACACACAAGTATCTCAAACAATAAAGAAACATATAAACCAGCCAAAACACACATCAAGCATTGTTAAATGTACTTGTAACTTTAGACCAAAAAAATCACTAAAAAATATCATTAATGCACTGATATCGTACAAAAGTTTAAAGAAAAATCACAAATAAATTCTTTCACCTCTCAATGTGAAAAATAAATAGTACAACATTAGTTGGAACGACAATATGCTATGATCTTTCTCTATACACAATGAATACACTAGGTGCAAATCAAATACATATTAAGTATAAACCAGATAGAAGACAAGAATGCATAAACTAGGAATGTAAATTTAAGATCTCAACATATAGACATGGTTAATCACCTTGACAAGCAACGGCCTAATAGATGACGAGCTAAGGTTGGCTTCTTTCTGGAACCTATCTTCAAACCCTGAGAAAGCAAAAAACATTAAAACTAAGCACATCACAATCACATTAATAAAAACATTAAAATATTAAGGTTAGCTCAAGATTTTTCTTATCCCCCCTTCTCACCTACCTCCTAAAATCCAATTCATATTAACTCTTGACTCATATATGAATTCAAGCCTCCAAGATTGGAATAGGTAAGACCATCATCCTAACAACATGAGAGATCTAACTGATAGATATCATGAAAATCAAATATAGCATCCCTAGAGATCAAACTGATGATCCCAATGTAAGACCATTCATCCTCTTCGTCCCTCTCTATTTCTCTCATTCCTCCCTAAACTTAATTCACATTATCTCTTAACTCATATATGAACTCGAGACACTAAGATTGAAGCAAGTAAGACCTCTATCCTAACAATATGATAGATCTAACTGACATACACCATGAAAAGCATATATAACATCCCTAAAGATCAAACTCATGATCCCAAAGTAAGAACATTCATCCTCTTCGTCCCTCTCCCCTTCTCTCCTTCCTCCCTAAACTTAATTCACATAATCTCTTAACTCATATATGAACTCGAGCCTCCAAGATTGGAACATGTAAGACCATCATCCTAACAATATGATAGATCTAACTGACAGACACCATGAGAAGCATATATAACATCCATAAAGATCAAACTCATGATCGCAAAGTAAAGAGCATTCATCCTCTTTGTCCCTACCCCCTTCTCTCCTTCCTCCCTAAACTCAATTAATATTATCTCTTGACTCATATATGAACCTCGAGGCTCAAACACCAGAGCAAATAAAACTTTCATCTTAACAATATGATAATCTAACTAAAAAACATCACGAGGAGCATATGTAGCATCCCTAAAAATCAAATTCATGATCCCTGGAGAAGATAAGACCCTCATTCTGACAACATGATAGATCTAACCGACAAACATCATGAAAAGCATATATAGCATCCATGGAGATCAAACCCGTGACCCCAAAGTAAGAGCATTCATCCTCCTTGTTAGCTAGACAACCATATTATTGGTATGTACCATCTTAATGTCTGCTAACAAGATTAACATCACATCAAAATTCAAAAACACAACTAACCATGCATGGAAGTTATGCCACCACAAAGAACAGTATTCTCCAAAAGTTGTCGATGATTCTCAGAAGAAACTGCTAAGATACTATTAATAAGTTCATCAACAATTCCATGTTCTGCTTTACCCATTAAACATGGTTGAAACAAAGCTTCTCCAGCCATATATCTCTCTCTTCCAATTTTTATCACCTGACATCATGTTTGAAGATGCAATGAGTGAAGTTAGCCATCTAATCTAATAATGCTACATGCGAGTATACTAAACAAAAACTTATGTAATATGTATGGGTAGGTATGTGCTAGGAATGTTGTAGAATTCAATCCTCACCGTACTCTCTGTTGCGGTGATGCAAACAGCCCAACTCCCACCCCGGATCCCCAGAGATGCAAATCTCAATTTACAAAAAATCAAAAAAGTCTGCCCGTTTCATTGATATATCAGCGTGTGTGTGCGTGCGAATGCGTGTGTGCATGTGCGAATGCGTGTGCGCGCGTGCGAATGCATGTGTTATCAATTAAATCAATATGATGACCATGCACATTTGTTTGATGCCCCAAGGTTTCTTCATAATCATTTATTCATCTGTGATTTAATTAAACATAAGTATTATAACATAATATTTTTTTTTCTTGATAATTTTGTAAAAAATAAACATATTTTACGAATTATTTTTCAAGAGATTAAGCATAATAGATAATGCCTGTTTTATTCTACATATAAGCATGCATAATAATTATATTTTTATCAAAAACATACACGCAGTGTAAATTTTTATAAAAAATAAATTTTATATATTATTTTTTTATGGTCATGAGTATCCTCTATAATCGGAGTCATCAAACATGCACCTCAGCTAATTTCACGATGAGATGAATCATTCCACTTGTTCCAAAAAATAAATTAATATATTATTATTTTAAAGATATCAATATTATTGTATATAATTTATTTTATTTATCTATTTTATATAATCGAATATGTTTCTGTTTTAATATTTACATTTAAGTGCATAAAAAAAAATATTAAAAGGCTGAAAATACAGCAATAACACAATAACGAGAATTTTGCTGAGCAATTAGCAGGCCAAAAAAAAAAATTAGAGTAGAGTCTGACTCATCCGAGTGATCCAACCCGTTCCAATTAATTAAACAAATACACTATTTTATATATGTGTGTGTGTGTGTTTTTTTTTTTTGTTTACTGTTTCACTGCTATGTGAATTATCTTCCGTTGGACTGTTTCTCTTTCTCTCTCTATGATTCTCTTCCCAATTACAACACATACTTTAAGAATATTCTGAATTAGTGATAATCTGTTGAACGACTAGTGAACCACATTATATTTTATATTTTATTGTGGTTTGTGTGTTTTGTGGTTTTGTATACAGTTGTGGTTGTGGATATATATATTGCTTGTTATTGTTTCTTCTTCTCCTCTTAAATCTATAAAATCACTAACCATACAAGCAAAATTCCTAACAAATACATTATAATAAAATAAAACTTAAATATGACAAAATACAACTAAGTCAAAAAATTATCACAACTCACATAAACAATGAATATCAAATATAAAAAATTAAATACAAACAACACAGACGTCCAACAAGATTAAAAAAATAATAATAATAAAAACTATTCGCTACATAAGACTATAAAATAAGCCTCTCTATAATTCATAGCGCTCTCATATGTTAGCATATTATCCTCATATGATGAATCATCTGCATTAATACCAAGGAACGTCACAAAAAGAGGAAGGTGCAATCCTAGAACTAGAATTGTTCATATTGATCTGTCTTCAACTAGCTTAATTATACAACATAGTATCCAATGCTCTAGTAGCTCTGGCAATCCCTCTCTAGTGTATCATCATTTCATTAATCATTGTTATTATCAATACTGATTAAATTAATAATATCAATGAAATCAAATTGAATTTATCCATTTTGAAGGCTCAATCACTAATATTTGGCAATATTTCATCAAAATATAGTGCTTCAAAGAGGCCTGACACAATATTAAATTTGGAAATTTTAGTTCATCAGAATTTTTATTTTTAATTTGCATAATTATTGACAATATCTCAAATTGATATGATTTTTCCCAATTTATCAAAATATTTCAATGATTTTTTTGTTGTCATGAGCAACCAACTCAAATCGACACTTGTCAAATGCCAAAAAATCATGCCGAGGGTCTCTAGTATGAGTTTATGCAAAATTAGCATGTTGATAGCATGAATCAACAATGTGATAACAATTCTACACAGTGTAGCACTTGGAGAGCTTATGAAGCTAGTCAAGTGTACGTTTGGTAAATTTCAATCTATATTTTCTCAAAATTTAAATCACTCATTCACTCATAATTTTTTTGATTCTTTTTTAGTTATTCTAGCTCATTGCTCACTCAACAATGAATAATCCAAAATTTTAAAAAAAAGAAAATGTAATAAAAAGTGTAACAAACACAACTATCTATCCATAAAATAAAAAATCACCAATAGTACTACATCTCATTCTTTGGTATATTTTGACATTAAGCGAAAAGAATAAGTCGGAATAAAAAACAAAAAACTTTGGTGCCAAGGATACAAGTCGAACTTGACATTTATTCACCCATAATAAAAAAATATGCAACAAAATATTTTTCTAGTAGAAAAATGACACGATCATGCTTAAGTTAATCTGCAATGATTTATTAAGTCTTCTTTCATATGATCGACAAATGAGAATGGAGGCTCTAACCTTAAACACGAATTCGATCCTCAATAATATCGGATAAGATTCTCCAGGATGATTGCTAGATCATTTATCATGAAATTAGGATGTAGATCTTATCAACAAGTATTAATTACTTAGTTAATTCTATAGGATATAAAAAAATCATAGAAAAACTACAATATCTTACAATAATCAATTCAAATATTAATTACTACATCTTATTAGTATTTTTAATCATTTAATAAATTATTACAGACATGCTCATATAAACACAATCCTCTGAATTTGCATATATATGAAGAAGATTCCTAGATTAGATTTCATTAAGAAATCAAAAATATTGCCAAATAGAAGTACAATTTGTTAAGATGAATTTTCAATAGGAAGGAAGAAAGAACAGGAAGGTTTCTGGAAAAGAATAATCTCTCCCTCTTATTCATTCCTCTTCCCATTTAAATAAACCCAATACATAACAACTAACAACTACGGCTATTTATACTAGGAAAAATAACAGACCACTAAAAAGATAACCGACCACTTACCCACAACCAACACGTAAACCGACTAAACAAACTAACACATATTGACCAATTATGCACACCAAGTTTACCACATAAGTGACCCACGTAAAGGCACACATCACAATTACAAAGAATATATTTGCTTTATAATTTTGTATTTTTTTAGATGTCATTTGATCTCATAAAAAAATAAGAGTAAATATTAATTCTAGATTTCACGCAAAGGTAGAATACAAAGCTATTACATCAATTATTTATAAGCTTCAGTGGATTAATTATTTTTTGAAGGTGTTTGGCTTGCTAATTCAAATACTAGTAATATTTTATTGTGATAATCAACCACCTCGACACATTTATATCAACTTCATGTTTCATGAGCAAATGAAGCATATTAAAATTAATTATCACTTCATATGCAAGAAGAATCATGATAATTCAATAGTTACTATTTATTTACCTACCAACAAATAAATTATAAATAACTTATTCACAAATATTCTTATAGGATCTAAAATTTCTTTTCTCTATCGAATTTGATATTTGTGACTTGAATGCACCAGCTTGAATAGTAGCAACAAGATTGGATTTAATTTATTTGTTTTTTTTCTTTTCTTAGTTAATAAACAACTAACTATAGACTATCTCAAAGTATATATGTATGTATGTATATATATAGTAGTGATTGTATTTTTATTATTATAAGATTTTCATAATAAAATTATTTTAATATTATCCTCTCTCTCTTTCTTCATTCAAGAAATCACTTAACTTGAAACCCTTGAATCATCCCAAACAGATAGAAAATAGAAGTTATTTTACTCATTGTTAGAACAAAAATACTTAAAACAACCAAAAAGTAATATTTTATAAAATTCATATATAAAATGTTTTATATAATGAAAAAAAATGATTGAGATAACTTATATCTTATGTGCTCCCATGAAAAAAAACCTCCACCCCACCCCATAAAACAAGTGCATACAAGTCCAATGGACATAAGACAATACATCTTCAATGTCTCAATAAAAACATCCATTGAATATTCTATTATCTAAAGATATATTATAATTATGGTCACATTCTAAATCTTTTCATGTAGGAAAAAATAATTTACTTTTATGTACTTCATTCAATTGTAAAGTATCAAAATAAAAGCATATATTATATTACATGACTGTCATAATAAAAAATAATAGAATAAAAAATACATATACAATCTCCTCATGAAAATATATCTAAATTATCTATATAATAATTATCATCATTGTTCTAAATTCTATCTTTGCATTGGATCTCAATATAACTATATCCCTTATTTTTCCAAAATTAATTTTGACTCAAATAAAAATACAAAATATTATCATTGACCTCTTGGTGCATGTATCATGGATTTATAATTTAGTATCTGTTACTCAATGCAAATATACTTGTGATAATTATATGTTAATATAACATGACAACTGAGGTCATGTCCAATGGTGGACATCCCTTTGGCCCATGGATAGGGCATGCAATAAATTGGGTGGTGTAGATTGTCAGGACTCATAATTATATTATCAATGACTTAGCATGAATATAATTATTATGATTAATATGTTGACTAGTTAAAATATAAAAAAATATGAAGAACTCTAGGATTTAGGCAAGCAGACCATATTGAGTTTGGGAAACTAATTACAAGTTAAGTACTTAATGAAAAAGAATTTTGGTTAATCTTGCACTAATGACTCGTGACTCATATTAATGGCCAACTTAAAACTAACCACTCAATTAGAAGTGTCCATGATTCCAAAAATAAATTATAAGTCCTAAAAACTTCTTTCAATACCTCATTATGTGAAATATTATATCAAGATAAATTTGTCAAGTAAAATCTAAGAAAAGATTAATTATACTAATTACTTGTGTTATATTTATTCAAGTCATAATTAAGCAGTTAATTTTTCTTATGTTTCACTTATAAGTAGTAAAGTCAAATAAAGTGATCTAATCAGAAGCTATGTCAGTGTCTAAATTAATAAGAATATATGCTAAAACACAATTCAAAAGACATATCAATACAAGAGTATTAAGTACATATCTCAACTGTGAGAAAATAATATTCTTCATATAATAAATCTTCTTTATGCCAAGAAAATATATGTCTCCCAAAATTAATTATCTAAAAGTGTGCCAGAAATCATTCCAAGTCACGTGATAATCAACTTATCATCTTACATAATCATAATGTCATTCACATATATAATCATCAAATTCATCTTACCATTAAGATGAATTGTGTTATGTCTATGCATGACTGCTCATTTCAGTCATGTCATGCTATGCATGACTGAATTGTGTTATGTCTCATATCATACTAGGCACGCCTGCTCATTTCATGCCAGGTATGACTGAATCATGTTATACCTCGTGTTTTGTCAATGCTGCTAGGCCCATTTGACACCTCTAAATCCACCATGATTAATTCCAAACAAAGTCTTCCTCATAATTTATTAATGCTGCAAATAAATATCAATATAAATAAAATAAAATTATAGGTTAAATTATCCAAAAATATAATTCACAAAAAATAAACTAATAGAATAAAAAAAATAACAAATACTTATGATGAATATCACTGCATCCAATGGCTTTCAAATGTTTGTTAATAACAACAATAATATTTTTATAATAGGGCAAAAATAAAGTAAATAAGGTAAAATTAGAGGTAATATGAATGTTAGTTCATGTATCGATAATTCAAGAATTTATAGTGAATATATCAAAGGATAAAAGAATCTATTACTACCTTAGAAATAAATTATTTATATTATCTCTAATAAATATAAATATCATGGTGTGCAAACTCATAAGAACCATCGGTCGACTAATAGTCAAACAGTCTCTCTTAATACTGTATAAAGCTTTCAATGTCTTCTCATAATATAATATCAAATAATTATCTATAATATGACCCATCTTCTTGTAATGGGTGTACTAAACTAAGTTTCTCATCAATTTGTCTCTGTTATAATAATCTCTTCGAATCTTCATACTATATCACAAAATCGTGATTCCTCCAAAAAAAAAAAAAAAAACTATATTAAATTAAGAATTTTTTAATTAATTTTTATTTTTTTTACAATTCTAACATAACCCAAATTAGATTTTCTACCCAAATAGCAATCGAATCCCTTTTCATGCCACCACTACGTGCTTAGGGTTAGTGGACAAAAATCACAATGCACCACGTCCACCACCAAACACAAACCTACTATTACTCAACCACATGAGCCAATGCAGCCATTGCCATGCGTAGGCCAATTTTATAACCATCATGTGCACCAGCAGCCACGACTACGCAAGCCTACTGCCAATGTATTTGTTCTAATTTTCTTTTGATACCATGTTAAAAACAAAAATACTAAAAATATAAATGAAAATAATAGTCTATCAAATTTATATATCAAATACATGTATATAATAGATAAAAATAATTGAAACACTCATGTTGGAAAGATACCTGCCCATCAGGGAGGGTATGCAGCTCTATCTGGCATGATTGCTGGGCCTTTTCATAAGCAACGTCATCTTCAGCACAGCAGGAATACTTTTCCTTCAGCTTTTCAATGTGAGAGAGATTGATTGTGGCTATGGCGTTGGATTTAGCCAGTTCATCAAGCAGTAAATTTGTAAGATCAAAACCACCAATTTCAAGTCTTCTGGAGGCAATGTGCTGAACAGCCCCTTCAACTACTGGTGCAATATCTGCCAACAAAAAAAATGCCACGTGCACCTCAGCTTTTATGTTAATCAGCTGAAGAACTACTTAAGTCACGTGGAGTCATAATCAAAATTTGGGCACCTATCTTTCCATGACCAATATCTACTGTGCACCCTGAGATACGTCCCACTGCATAGAGGGATAACACGGCTTGTTCTGATGCATAAAACCCAGATATGTTAAATGTTTCGAACATCAATTGCACCAACTGTTCTCTGATGGCCTGCAAAAGCACAAACTTGACTTCCTCTGAAGTGTCATAATGAAAAATTATAATAAAAATAACTTGCTCAGCATATTCTTCATCCTGAGCCACAGATTTATTCATTAGGTATATTTCTAGTGTTGAACAATAATTGATAAAAACATCATCATCAAACTGATAAAACATTCTTGTTGAAGGAGGAACCTGTTAGGGTTCCCACAATAATCGAGGAGAGATATAGGAGAAAGAAGACAATAAAAATTAAAAAAATTAAAAACCCTAATTTTTTAGTTTGAGAAAGAAATATATCAAAATCAAAAATAATTAATATTAAGAAAACTAGGTCAATAACTGAACCGGCGTGTTATATATTATATTTAATATATTATTAAAGTAAAAAATAACTTTAAAAATCATACACACATAAATAGACAAAAATATCGGTAAATATAAAAATATAATATTTGAATTTTATAGATATATCAGAAATACAATAAAATATCAATAAAAATACAAAAATTATTTAAAATTATTTAAAATTTCAGCAAACTTTAAAATTATAAAATAAATAAAATAGACATTCAATTATTTTGTAAGTATATTTGATGTAAAATTTAGTTAATTTATTATATTTAATAATGTAAAATAAATGATAGCGAATATATAAATTTTTAATATTTATATTTTTATATTTAATTATCATATAAATACTATAAAAAATTATTTAGAATATTATAAGAATATTTTGTATATTTTAGTAATTGAATATATAAAACATAAAAAAAAATAAGTATTAATTTATTTATTAAAATATTATTTTAATATAAATATAATTTAAAAATTAACATACAAGTAGAATGAAAAAAAAGTTAAATAGCTCACATGATATTTGGTTATTTTCCAAACCTTAGGTCGCATGTTCGATTTTCATCGGCCATCACTAAATTCAATTTTAAGTGGGAGCCCAATCTGGGTTAGTTCCCCATAACACCAACTAATTTTATGAGTTCACCTATCTGACCACTAGTCCTGCCAATTGAGAATTGAGATAATATCAACTGGCAGGACTAACAAATATGGCCTATCAATACATTTTAATGTCTATTTAGCAAAGGCCTAAACTCCTCAGTTACTAAATAAAAGTATTTTCTCAATAAAAATCTGAGTCTACAAAATAGTATATCGGTCTCCCAAAAAGTATAATTACATAATGTTACAAAGCTAATCACCTAAACTCCTCAATATAGTATGACCTATCAAAGCATATATCACCTCATTAATTCTCTCACACAATTGTGTGCATGCAATATAATAAGTTAGATCCCAAACTTTTTTTTACGTGCCACGAGAACCAAATATGTTAAGTACACTCATGTCAATTATTTATCAAAAATATGTTGGTAATTATATATTAATCACTAATTACTCATATGACTTGACCTAAGTTGGTTCGTTTAATATGTATATTGTGTATATTTGGTTCACGAACCAAATTATCATTGAAATAGTCCACAATAAATATATATGCATTTGATTTTCATCGACTATCCCTGGTGAAATGTAAAACCACAATAATAAATCCACACTCACAAAGTATATAAGCTCACACAATCACAAAATGAACTCTGACAAACCAAAAACCATCATAGCAATCATGGCAATCACCAAAATGGCAACTATGACTAGAACAATCATATTATGACGACTCACAATTTCATTATCAAATGGCTCTAGAACCAACACCATTGTTACAAGCGCCCACCACCAGCACAAACCCTCCTCATAACTCGCACATGGAGAACCAACACCTTAAATATTGGGCATTACCCTCAATTTGCCTCCACAATGCTCTAAAATCATGTTAAAGCCGATACCCATTAGGGTTCCAATGACCGTCGAGCAAGGAGAGGTGGAAGGAAAGAGAAGTGAGAAAATTGAAAAAATAAAAATACTTTTTTTCCTAACTTCAAAAAATTATATATATATCTATATATATATATATATATAATGGTTGGTGCACCACTCATGACGAGCCTTCTCATATAATATAAATAAAAAAAATAAAAAAAATAAACTTACAGGTTTACAATAAATCTCAGTAGTTCGACATTTAAGAACAAAATAAATAAATCTTATCCAAATTATTTAAGGTTGATTAAATCTCATTTTTAAAAAAAAATAAAAAGAAAGTGACGGATGACCTTAGGAACATGGAGTGGGTCCGTAAACAAGATTTGTCCTTCATTGCCTTCTTCCCAATCAACAACAGTATACAAAACATGGCCCAGCAAATCTTCCATAGCCTCCCAATTGCTAATACACCCTTTAACAACAGGATTGATATTGATGTCCTCAAACAAAGAATTGTCAGCTGATGATCCATCTTCTATTAAGCGCTGCATTCTTGTAGGAATGATCTGTTCAGAGTTAAAAAAAAAAAAAACAATTTTAAAATTTTCTTAATATAGAAGCAAAATGAAACCAACAGCAGCTACACTCAGCCCTAAGTACCGAATGTTATATTAAAGAATTTGATAATAAAATATGAAATGAAAATCAAAACACTTTCATTATTCTCTCCATGATTTGTTCATGTATTCCGGAAAGCCAACTATCTTGTTCATGACCACGCAAATTACCTATCAAATGCACGATATAGATTTTCATACAAGAGAAGCAAAAATTTAAAAATGGCTAAAAGAGGCCTCAAATTCACGAACAATCAAAAAAAGAAACCACAATGCCTGGAAAATGTGAAAGAAGTTTCCCATTTTTTATCTTATTTTAGAATAAAATACATGTGCATTATCTCCCACAATTTCATACGACTAACACCATGAACACTAACACATCATAATAAATTTAGCACTAATATCACCACAACCATTACGTGAATCATTAACATGATTAACACAACTCATCCGCTTTAATAAATTGAACACAAGACTCTCTTAGAGGAAAGTGACTTTTTAAAATGAGGGCACCATAAGTTTTTATTGTTAGACTTTTATATATTTTTATATTAAAATAATAATATATTAGTATTAGATGCATATATCACCCAATACTTGAAAACTCAATCAAATAAATAAATAAAAATTTATTAATCCAAAAAATTATTGGAAAGATATCAACAAAATGAGTAACAAATTAATTATAAAAAAAATAACTCTCAAAAAACTCAAAAAATATCAAAAAAAAAAAAAGTACATGATAAAGAACACATTATATACCACGAAAACCTTTAGACAATATAAAAAAATATATATGAGAATGGGGCATCCCTTGGGTTTTGCGATCCCATCATTAATATAAATAAAAAAAAGCAAAAAATATAAAAAGAGCCGCAACACCTCTCTTACACTAATGTGAAAATATCTATAACACTATAATTTTAAAAAAAAAAATAAATTGAAATCTTCCCAATTCATTTGCAAATATGTCCGAGTAATTGATAATTGTAAAAATATAATGTGACAATTATCTAGGAAAATAATATCTTAGGCAAGATACGAAGTCCTGAAATGTTTTCCTAACTAGCACGCATTATATTTCAAGGTAAAAATGCCTTTCAGGCTTAGATAAAAAAAATATCAGTTTAGCTAATATTGAGTAACCAAGTTGAAAGTGTACAAACAAATTATCTAACATGCTCAAATACCTATTATAAATTTATATCATATAATCAATCATATTCAATCTCAAAAAAAAATATTCACCTTGAAGTCGTACGATCATTCAAATAAATATCAATAGAAAATTAAATAATATCAAAATTAATTAATCTGAAAGGCTAACTAACAAAACAATTAGAGATAAATAAAATAAACTAAAAAATTAATAAATCAAATCAAATAATATCATACATAATAATTCTCAAAAGATGATCACCGACTACAACAATATACATTGAACACAAAAAAATATATAGTAAAAAGAAAATAATTATCTGTGATATGAATATTAGATTCTAAGTCAATAACCCATGAATATGATGTGAATGCCTAAACTATAATACTTGAAGGTTAGAATAGATCAACTATTGCCGCACTAGGAAGAAATCTCAATTAGCAACTAGCAAGTGTGACGTGAAATATCTCTCTAGTATCTCTCAATATGTCTCATATAAATTAAACTATTTGATAGAATAAGTCTAGTCTAGAGAAAAATTCTTCGTCACCCGAAAAAATTTGGTCAAAACCTAACTAAGAAATATTTGATCATTAGACAATAAAAATAAGAATATCCACCCAAACTCGATAATCCTTTCTAATCTCAATCAAAGAAACTAAACAACTATATCATACATTTGTATCATCTAAAATAAACATCATGATATTGTAAACTCTCATAAAATTTTTTATGTATACAGGACATGAAAAGCTAATGTCAAATTTACCTTGATAGAATGTCACATCGCAACCAAAAGTAAAAAATTAGTTTGTAGTTACTTCTAATTCATATCATCACTAGATAGTTCATTTGTCAGATGTTCTAGCATTCTCTAAACAAAGAATTATATCATGACTCATGAATTCCACTGTAAGTAATTTTGGTCCTCAAAATTTCAAATATTAATATCCAATGTCTTAATCTCCTTCATATTAAATCAATAAATACTCCAAAAAAATAAATCACTCAAAGTGAAAAAAAATCAAAGAGACAAAACCCTAATTTGAGGATATAAATTCTAGTTAAATTAGAGGCTCTAATTTAAAGTTAGAAAAAAAGTACCACCTCAAAACTCTAATTGCATGCACTTAGGAGTGCCCCTTCATCCCTGTTAACACCACGAAACCAACAATTGAAGTAATGCACACCAAAATCATGATTGTAAAGAATGAGCACCATGATTTTGGCATCACGCTTACTCCATGATATTGATACTTCATCACTATAGACTAATCACGATGATACATTTTATGCATGCCTCATCATCTATTATATAGATTCTAAATAAATACTAAATAAAAAATTATTAATATTCTCTAAGATTTTTCATCCTTATGATGGTCCAATCATTTTTGATTGCATAATAAAAATTTTTAGAGAATATAAAATCTAAAATAAAATTTGTAGTATCACATTAGATAATATATCTAATAATTGAGTAGTAGTTAACATAGTTGTTAGGAATAATAAATATATATAATATGGAGAAATTTTCTATATTAGATGCATGTATCACGTGATTAACCTGATTGTACAAATGAAGATGAAGATATATATATCTGCTTTAGAAACATACATAACTCACTAAAATATATTCGTACGACTCATTGACAATAGGAGTTCGATAGTCTATGTTTGTCTGCAAATCTTAAAAAGATAAAATTTCAATCGGTTGTAAAATACCGTTAAAATTATACTTACCTAATATTCAAATCATGTTTTGGATATAAACACATAATATCCGACTAAAAATTTAGTATTTTATTAAATTTTAAAAAATAAAAATTTTAAATTTAATTATTTATTTATAGTTAATAATTAATATTAATTAGTTACTAAAAACAATAAAAAAAAATTAAAATATTAAAAACATATAAACATAAACTAATCTGAAATATATATATATATTTATTTATTTATTTATTAAAAATTTAAAAACAAAACGTACGGGCCCCACCTGGCATGATTTCTTCACCTGCTTGGCCAATGGGTCATGCCGAGCCTGGCCAGAAGAAACCTTGCCAGGCCATGCATAGCATGGTTATTGTACAGTGTCATACTAGGCACGACACAGTGACCTAATTGGACTACCTAAAACCAGGTTGGGCTAGCCTGCGCCAACCCGTTTGACACCTCTAGGGAGCCAAACATGAGACAAAGCATGACAATATTCAATTGTACCTAGCATGACACAATCTAGTTCAGAGTCATGCCTTGACATGTCGAGCCAAAGTTCTTAGTTTTCACTCAGGCTAGCCTAGTGCTGACCCTATCTAGCATGGACTAAACTCAAGCTAGCCTAGAATGAGTTGAGCTAGCCTAACCAATGGACTAAACTAGGCCTAACTCAACTTGACATGACCCAAGAAAAAAGCATCCTAACAAATCATGCACGACATGATGACCCAGTCGATCCTAAAAAAAAGTAAGTCATACTAACACAAATCAACCTTTTTGACACTTATATAGTCACCTTATTTGGTTTATATATATATGTTACTAAATTTTCTTTATTTTTCCAAATAAGTCTTGACGCAAAAATAAGTTTAATAATTATCAATATGAAATATCTTTTGATATAAGGAAAATGACGAGTAAAAAATCATTCAACTTAAAAAATATCTTCAAAAATACTTTTAGATGAATAATCTTTAAAGACTCATAATTTCTTAAAATATAAAATAACTTATTCTACGAAAATTATTATATTATCACAAGTGACATATTCACGTGATTCTCTTTAAGAGATTAGTATTTTGTGTTATACTATAACAAATATTCCTATTGATATAATTATTGATTTTAATTCTAATGTTATCTCTCCAATTGACTTTATTATTTTTAAGAAAATCATATAAAAGATTAACTATTTAATTATGATCATATCAGATATGACATACACATTCAGTATAATTGATTTAGTTTATTTATTTAGAATCTCTTTCAAGTATCATGAAAATTTATAATTAATCATATATTTAAATTCGAATTAAATACCAACATACATAAAAAAAAACATTTGCGATAGGTTTTTACCCTTTACCTGAACACAATCTTAACTCAAAAAAATAAGAAACAAGTAATTTTTTCATGAACTACTAAAAAGATAAAATTCAATGTAATGATAAAAGTTACTTATGAAATATTTCAAATATGATATTTACTCAAGAAAATCAAGTATACACTCTCTCTTTCCACTATATTTTACTATGATAGTCTTCTCTCACTACATAGATGCAAATAATTTATTACTTATGAAAAAAAAAAATTTTAATATAATCATTACTATAACATACATTTAAACAATAAAATAGCTAGTAGACAACTTCAATAATACTTTGAAGATATTTCAGCTTACTTTTTTTAATCTAAATTTAATATAGTGAACTTGTACATATTAACTTGATGAAATTTATTATAATTTTTTATTCCTTTAATTTTTATTTTATTTTTTTAATGAGAGTATACAACTTATGAGCTACCCCGGTCACTTTTATCTATTATATAAGTATATTTGATATATATTTAAATTATTAAAAGTGATTATATTTTAATTGTTGTGTGGCCCAAACTTTTAGAAACTAATATCACATAATTAAGATAATTATTTTTTATAATTAATGTTATCATTATTTTCATTCTATGTTAGATCTTATTGAATTTTGCTCTCCTAAATTTATAATATCATTTAATCAACTAAATAATGAAATTTATAAACTTTAAGCAGATTACAAATTATTATTTTTTTAAATGTGGAGACTTTTATCTCTTCTAATGCCACTCACTCAATAAACAAGAAATTTAAGATTCATATACACACAACTATAATATAAAATCACCCCCCCACATGTTTGGTAGGAGTGATGAGGAACATATTCCAAGACTTGGAGGTGGTTCAAATCACACATCCAACCCAACATAGTTTACCTGGTGGAAAGATTGGGAGTCTTGTCGTCTAGTGGGATTAGTTAAGGTGCACACCAGCTAAATCGAATTAAAAGATACCCATAGTAATCAAAAAATAATAATAATATAAAATTATTTTAATATAAATAAACAAATAATAATGATGATGATTATACAATTTTAGTCTAATACAAATAATATATAGTTACACAATAACAAGTGAAACATAATCATATAAAACATGCCGAATAATATATCAAGAAATAAAATACAATATATCCTAAATAATCTCAATTTATTATATGTGAAATTGAATATACTTCATCTCAAATGCCTATTCTTATATAATACAACTAGTGATTACAAAAAAATAATTAACTACAATAAAAATTAATATAAAGATTTATTAAAATTTTAAAAATATTTCAAATTTATACATTTTATTTGTAGATATGTCAAAATAAATCATATTTTGTTACAGTAACAAATTTATGTACTCAAGAACAATAAGTCTGAGATTCATAATCTTTAAGACATGACCTCTCTAATTTATCAAAAGTAAGTCTTGCCGGAATTTACCTCTCTCAAAACCTATATGGCAGAAGTCTTGTGCATTGCAAAATATATGTCAAACTCTCTTATTATATGATTCATAAGATAATATCTTGTAATAACATAAAAAAAATATTACAAAAAAATAATTAATAAATTCAAATTATAAAAATCATCCTAATTTTGTATTAGTGATCTCAGATGTATAAATCAATCAAATTCATATTCATTTTACATGTGTAAATATCCATTATTCAAATTCAAACTAACAAAATTTTTTTTGATAATTTAATATTTACATAAAATTTTTAATATTATTTTTATTATGTTTTGAATAATAATTGTGTCATTAATGTATTTGTAAAATTAATTAATGAAAATCAAATAGATAAACTTTTTCATATGATATAATTTTATCATATTATTAATTTAAAAATATAATCTAATTTAAAATTAATCACTTTGATTACAAGTTACTCAATCTTCTAGAGTTTTTTCATTAATTTAATAAATTACATAAAAAAATGATTATATAAATATTAACAAATTGGAACTCATAAAAACTCCAAAATTAAATATATTTGAACGAAAATAATATTATGATAAATAACATCTTTGAAATTCAACCTGTTTTATGTTAAAATCTTGTGCAAGATATAAAAATATTCTATCAGATATTATAAATAATATAAAAATATTATTACAATAATTTCAAATGATTTAAAGAATGATTTTATTATTTAAAATTTTGAAAATTTTCATGATATTACTAATATATGTTCTTTGATATATAGTCCTATATCTTATATTGCAATTGCACTTAGATATATTAATGATATGAGTCATAATTTTTTAACAATATAGAAACATTTACGTTTTTTGTAAAATATGGGTAGAAATAAAAAAGTAAAATATTAAATAATTATTCTATCATTATTTTGATTGATTAGTATGGATCTAAGAATTAATAATAAAGATATATAAAATATTTTAAATTTCATAACTATTTGTATGAAATTATTATCGAAACCAATAGATAAAATATATAAATAATTAAATAATTTATATAAATATTATAAGAATAAATATGAAAGTAAATATTAGAACATTTTACCTTCATGAGCATATTATTCATGAGATACGTAATAAAAATATGTAAGTAAATATGTATTTTAAAAATTAGCAATAATCAAATTAAAAATAAGAGAATTAAAAATTATCTAAATCTCATGCCCATAAAACATAAAATGAGCAAAAAAATTGATTTGAACATGTAAATAAAAAGCCATAAATAACTTTAATTAATAAAATATTTATTTAGATTAACAAAATTCATAAATGATTTAAAGATAAAGTAGACTACTAAAAAATTGGATAAAAATAATCAAAATATATACATAAATTTGATGTATATAAAAATTTGAGTGATGATCACGTCACTTTGATTATGATATAACTATGAGATATTACGGAAAAATTATATTTTACCAGCATAAAATATTTTAGAAATTGTTCAAGATACTGCTTATGATTGATAGAGATAGACAAAATAAAGTCGCAGACATACTAAGGAAGATAATTCCATGGCAAAATTTAGAGCTATGTTCAGG
The DNA here is from genome assembly GCA_029783825.1 of Sapria himalayana. Taxonomy (NCBI): domain Eukaryota; kingdom Viridiplantae; phylum Streptophyta; class Magnoliopsida; order Malpighiales; family Rafflesiaceae; genus Sapria; species Sapria himalayana. Next base: position 980,902 of record JAREIK010002985.1, read on the forward strand.
CTTATTGGGATGAGTATCACGCCGATAACCACTTGCACTTAGTATTCCTCTTACAAATAAATAAGATAAATTCTAGGGTTTTTAACTGAACTACATTTTGGCTTGACAAAGCCTATATGCCGACATTGGTACAGGAGAAACCACGACATGTGAGGCGTTCAACCAATAAGCCAACAAAAAAAAAGAGATGGCGTCGAGCTTGAGAAAATAACTTTGAATTCGTCGAGTAATTTAAATTATCAGGACACAAACAAGAGTTCAGACATGAAAGTAGATACTAGAGGTGTTACTCTGGTGGGAATCTGATCAGGGATAGCCATGCCGGCTTTGAGCAATTTGGATCCAACGTCTATTACGACTGGTTCCATCTCTCGTGCTCCGCTTGAAGACGAAGATGAAAACACAAGCAGGCTACTCTACTAGCTATGCCATGAACCTGCAACTGTCTCGTCTCGTCTCGAATCAGTAGACCATTCGTATCATCGTGTGAGAGATTCTTTCTGCAAGTCCCCCGCTCAACTCCCCGATTAAAAATTTTAAAAATTTTCAAATAAAAATTTAATCAAAAACAAAAAGTATTTATGTTTTAAAACTCTTAAAGGGTGGAAACCCATAATCATCTCACCCTTTTTCCTTCACAATTCACATCCTTTAAAAAATACCACGTTAACAATAAAAAAATAAAAATTATAACATAAAATATCTACATATATGCATACACACACGCGCGCGCACGTACATATGTGTGTTATACATGCATATATATATACATATATGATCTATCAAACCTAAAAATGAAATATTTGGTAAACAAATTATACTAGTAAGTATACACACAAGCACACGCGCGCACGTATATATGTGTGTTATACATGCATATATATATATATACATATATGATCTATCAAACCTAAAAATGAAATATTTGGTAAACAAATTATACTAGTAAGTATACACACACGCACACGCGCGCACGTATATATGTGTGTTATGCATGCATATATATATATACATATATGATCTATCAAACCTAAAAATGAAATATTTGGTAAACAAATTATACTAGTAAGTATACACACACGCACACGCGCGCACGTATATATGTGTGTTATACATGCATATATATATATATACATATATGATCTATCAAACCTAAAAATGAAATATTTGGTAAACAAATTATACTGGTAAGTATACACACACGCACACGTATATATGTGTGTTATACATGCATATATATATATACACATATATGATCTATCAAACCTAAAAATGAAATCTTTGGTAAACAAATTATACTAGTAATTATATATATATACTCACACGCGCGCGCGTGCGCGCGTATATATGTATGTATATCTTTGGTAACACAAATTGTACTAAAAATTATTGGTTGGACCAACAATAAAGAAAACTCAACGCTATCCAAGACATTAGACATGTTCTTGCAATAGGTATAGACAAGTAATGGAATAGCTCATTGGTTACTATTAGACACGGTGAAAAGAGAAATAGCTTAGAGCACAATTTTAAGGCTTCAACAACAATGGAAGAACACAATTGTTGAATCCTGCTTAAAAAAAACTTCTCTATGCCCCGAGGATGCTTTCACATGGACATCAAAAGATCCCAAAGTGATACTCGCTTGTGTCGAGCACATAGCGAGTACTACCTCACTAAGGGTATCCAATAATCAAAGTGATTTATAATTTGGTTCAATGTAAGTAGAAGTGTCAAATAAATCGTGCCAGCTAGTTTTTTACTGTGCTTGGTCAGGCCTGTACGGGTTGGTTTTAAAAAAACAATTTTATTTATTTATTTGCTTATAATATTTATGTAATTATAAAATATAAATTTGTTAATATTTAAAATTATTAAAATTGTAAATTGTTAATATTTGAATAGTTATAATACAGCCCCTTAAGGTCTGTTTTATAAAATTGAAAAAATTAAGTGCAGAAAAATAAGTGTGGAAAACTTAAGGCTGAATTCTACAAGTGTTGAATTTATATTAAAAAACTATTTGATAAATTATTATGAATTGAATAATGATGATAAATATTTTGTTTGATAACTGTAATCACTGAATGTTAAAAATGATGTATTTTACATATTTATCATTATCATATTTGTATTACATATTATTTAACATAAATAGAATTTTTTATGATTTTTTTTTTCACTATAATTATTAATTATTATAAAAAATAAAATTACTAAAAACATATTCATAAATAAATAATAAAAAAAAATAAAAATGTTTATAAAATAAACAATAAAATATAAACTCTTTAGAACAATCCAAATTTTTAATATAAAAATAAAAATTAATGAACAACTAGTTAATTTGATATTTTATCACGTGGATGAGAAAATAAAAAAAAAAAGAAAAAAAACGACAAAATTATAACATAACAAAAATTTTGTTACAAATTTTTATTGAAAATATTAAGTAGGTAGTCCTACTTAATATTTTCCACTATATTTTACTTAAAATTTTTACTTAACATCTCCAAAATATATTTTTGATCAAACATATTGGTTTTTTCAAACTTTTAAAAATTTTAATTGTTGGTAAAAATTAAGTGGTATGCCAAATAGCTTATTTGTGTTTGTGGCATTTGCTAAGTATAATTTACTGAGAGCGAGTGGCTTAAGCCTCTTCTTATTGCAAGCAGTGGGATAGGAAGATTGGAAGCCGACATTCGATTTCATCCCCCCACAAAGCCCAGACGCATCCTTCTGTCCCCCCTCCATGTCTCTCTCCCTCTCTTGCACTGCATAATCGCAAGCACTTACCATATTCGCAGCTGCATTTTATCAGGCCAAGCCACTCCTAGTTTAGCAATGGAGGTCGTAGAGGAGAAGATACCATGCCCGAGCACGGATTCAAAACTGGATTCAACCAATTGTAATACATCTTCTTCTTTCGCGTGTAAAAAATTACAAGCTCGCATGAAGAACTACTGCTGAATCTGAAAAATCGCTAAACTAGATCCAAATTAACCCTCAATACATTAATTGCAGTACATTTTAATCGTTTTTCAAACTCAAGCATTGAAGTTTAACATCAAAGGACTATGTTCTTTGCCCTATTTAAGCCACCACGACGAATTTTGTAGTTAATCCGGCGGAATGGATCGCTGAAAGTCTGCTCGTCGATGGTATTTCTGGTTTAATTGCTGAAACTTGAATGTTTAGAGAATCTTTCAGGTCGTTACGGGGAACAAGATCCTCCTCAAGCTGGTGATCTTGCTGCTGAAAATGAAGGAAGTTGGGTTAGTAATGATGGAAGTGTTAGAAAGGAAACCCTTGTTGAAGGTGATGGTCCAATGCCATCCGAACATTCAGCCTGCTTCAGTGAGTGTCCCTTTGTTGCTTTTTAGGTCACTGTATCAGGATTTACCAAATCACCATTTCTTATTACTTACACTTATATAGGCCATACTAATAATTGCTTACCTTCCTTTGCTTGGTTTATATCTTATGGACCATGTGGTAGGCTAGTTTCTTACTAATTTTTGTGCTTTAAAAGAGTTGTATAATCATATGCATGTGGGTAGTTCATTACAGAGTTTGGATTCAGAACCCTAAGCAGCAAATTGAAGAGCAATGCGTTCCAATGCTTGAGAAGCATTTTGAAGAGCAACACGTTCTAATGTTTTTAGGCAAAGGTACGTGGCAACATTCAAAAGTGGACCTTATCTTTTTTTTTTTTTCCTTGTAATTTTATTTCTAGCCATTATCAGCTCTAGTAGTTGGGAAGCAGGCCAGACAATTCGGGCTTCCCAACTGGTTGATTCTGGCCAAACCAAGTTGCTTGGAAAATGGTCTGGGCCAAATTGAAACTGGGCTGAGTCAGGCTGGTTTTCTCTGCGCATCTGCCTCGATGCACGGCTGCCAATGCTAACCCAAGCAGCTGTGATGAATGGGCACATCTCCAATTCAGCCATGAGAACTGCACTTGGATTTTGCCCTAGATGCAACCCCAGGTGCAACCTGGTCTGGGCTAGGCTGGGTTTCAGCTTGGGCTGAATGGCCCAGCACCCCAGCCCAAGTAAGTTGTTCATGTGCCAATCATGTGAGTCCACAGTGATTAATCTATGGACACACACATCGAAATATCTATTTTTGAGTTGCCAGTGAAGTCTGGAAAAGAAAGTTACAATCAGCAAGCAAGGTTACAAGGCCTGACTTACTATTATAATTCAATAAAAATTAAAAAAATAAAAAAAGAAATGTGACAACACACTCCTTTCGCTATGAACACTTATTTAATTATACTCAGGAATCAACTGCCTTGGTAGTATGATTGAGGAGATGTTGAATGTGGACCTCTATGAGGTTGTGAGTTTGATCCTCACTACCCAATACCCACCCCTCATCTTACTAGGCTTATAGATAAATGGGTATTTCTATAGTTTGGAAGCTAAATAGGTCATGGATCAAGTATTACCCAATTGGCCAATTCTAACTATTATCATAAATATGTTGAGAAATAGATACATACACTTATACTCATAGGAAATGATACAACATGAATATATAGAATCATAAAATAGATGGGAGCATCCTTATAAATCCGAGTATTTCATATGTAACTCAAAAATAAAAAAATATAATAAAATATAACTCTTGCCTGATTTTTCTTTGTTAAGTTAGTTGTGCCAACATCTCTAATATAAATTATGAATAAGAAAAAATTAATATTTTGTGCTGCTTGTTATAAAAAAAGTATGACATGTTGTCTAATCTAATATACAAGAGCTTGATTGTGATTGAGTTAATTACTTTGTAGTCAAATTTTATTTTAAATTATAAAACAATAACTAGTTTGTTATGTTTCTAAGATATGATATTTACTTTTTTAAAAATTTCTAAAAAAATCTTGTGTATCTTTAATATGTAATAATTGATGTCGACTTGAAATTAATAAGATAATTATAAAAAAAAAAATTGATGAGTTATTTGAAATTAAATGTGTTAATTATAAAAAAGAATTTGTATGTTTGCCAAAAAAAATTAATCTCGACATCATTTTCATATGTTTGAGCATGAGAAAATTATGTTCGGTTAAAATTTTTTAGAAAAATATAGAACATAATTAACTATATTGATTATATATACAAGAAATTTTATTGGACAAATCAAATTCATAATTAGATAAAGATGAGTTTTTGTCTACTGTTACTTAATTTAAAGAATAATTTTAAATTTTTAAAATGTTGAAAATATTTTATTAATTACTTTATCTAACTTTATATTGCTTATAATTATGATATTATTCATTTATATTAAAATAAAATAAATCTTAAATATGAATTATATTATCTGTAGATATAATAAAAATGAAAAATATACTAGTGCAGCGTAAATGAGATAACATTGAGCTCACTAGTGTATGATCAACATGAGCTCAGAAGTAGTAGAATTTATGATTTGTACTCATTTTCTATATTAGATTGAAAAAATAATGTGTACCTACTTTTGTAAGAACTAATATTATTTCTTAAAAATGTCCAAACATTCATTGTTGATCTATTGTATGTAACAATTGGTTTACAACTTGAATTAGAATATTCATCTAATGGAGAATGCTTATGATTAGCAAAAGAAATAATAAATTTTAAGCCTTTTTCATATATCTTAGTATATGAAAAATAATATTTATTTTGATCTGCAAAAAAAAAAAATTAATTATTTTAACATCATATGCCATATGTTCTTCGTGATGATAAAATCAATATATGAATTTAGATAAGAATAATCATGTATATTTTAATTGTAATATTATAATGTGCTTGTATATGCAAATTCAATCATAAAAATAATTTTAAACTGCCAAATTTTTTCATCCCCAATGCTATATCCAACATTGTTCGAGTGGGAAAATTATTAATATATTATCTGCTATAATTATTATATCATTTATTTATACTAAAAAAATAAATATTTTCACTTGGGTAGTAGATATAAATATTTTCTATACTTAATATTTATTATAAATATAGAAATAATAGTAAAAATTATGAGTATTTTATGATGGTAAAAATTATTGAATTCGGTCATGATAAGAAACATTAAGTCTTGACATGTATCTTCACAAATTTGATTATACCTAGAACTTATTTTATAGTAGGTGTTGGAAATTCAGATTGTCCAATGGGAATGCAGTCTGCGGGTGCACATAATGTGCCCTGCCCAACTTAATAGTTTGCTTGCCTAGTCGGATTGCAGCCTACAGGCAGCCGTGTTGTCTTGTCCCCGTATCCTGTCGTGTAGTATCCCCGTGTCTGTGTCCGTGCCCGTGCTTCTTAGTTGTTTATTCAATATAAATCTCCAAAGTGTAATAAAAGGTCATATTTAGTGCACAACATTCTCGCCTAACACAAGGTTTAGAGAATATTAATATCTCAATTGTTTATTTTTTTGAAAATTATAAAGTCTATGTTTAATGAGTCTCGGGCTAGAGACAGTGTTCATGAATAATGACACATGTCATGATATCATGACATGGTCTCTGGGCACCTTTATTATGATAATAATAAAAAAATATATTTCTCATATCTACTAAATTAAGTACTATTGGTTTATTAACTATTTTAATTGTTTATTCTTAGTGTATAATACTCTTGCTTAGCTTAAGGTTTATGAAATATTAATATCTCAATTATTTATTTTTTGAAGATCATATAGCCTTTGTCTAATGAGTATTGATATAGAGATTTATCATATTTGAATAAAGATACTTGTTATCGCATCATGATATGATCTCATTATATCTTTATTATGATAATTATAAAAAATATATATAGTTTATATCTAATAATCTAATCACTATTGGTTTATTAACCATCTCAATTGTTTATACTTAGTGCACAAGATTCTAACTTAGCACGAGATTTAGGAAATATTAATGTCTTAATTGTTTATTCTTTGAAAATGATAAAGCTTGTATCTAATGAATTTTGAATTAGAGACTTTTCGTCTTTGGATAAAAAATACCTATAATTACATCATGACATGGCCTGAGGGTGTTTTTATTATGATAATTATAAAAATATATATTCCTTATATCTAAAAAATTAATAATTATTGGTTTATTAGATGCCTTAATTGTTTATACTTTGCGTACAATATACTCACTTATTATGAGGTTTAGGAAATATTAATATTTTAATTATCTATTTTCTGAAAATCATAGAGGCAATGTCTAATGAGTCTCGAATCAAAGACTTTTTTGTCTTTGGATAAAGACATATGTCATCACTTTATGATATGACCTCTAATAAAAAAATATATCCTTATCATGACAATCATAAAAAAATATAGGCCTTATATCTAATAAACTAATTATTATTGGTTTATTAGATATCTTAATTATTTATACTTAGTGTACACGACTCTTACTTAGCACGAGGCTTAGGAAATATTAATATCTCAATTGTTTATTTTTCTGAAAATCACAGAGTCTGCGTACATGCCTCTCGCTCAGCGGAAGATTTAGAAAATATTAATATCTTTATTATTTATTTTTTGAAAATCACAGAGCCCGTGTCTAATGAGTCTCGAATCAGAGATTGATAGTCATAAAAAATGTATCTTCTTTATATCTAATAAACTAATTACTATTTCGTTATTAGATATCTAAATTATTTGTACTTAGCGTATAAGATTCTTGCTTAGCAAGAAATTTAAGAAATATTAATTTTTCAATTATTTATATTTTGAAAATCACAGAGTCTGTGCCTTATGAGTCTCGAATGAGAGGCTTATCATCTTTGGATAAAGACATCTGTCATCACATTATGACATAATCTATAAAGATCTTTATTATGATAATCATAAAAAATATATATTTTTTATATTTAATATTTATACCTAGTGTGCAAGACTCTCGCCTAGCACGAGTTTAGGAAATGTTAATATTTGAATTAGTTTTTTTTTTTTTTTTTTTTTTATGAAAATCATAGAGCCCATGTTCAATGAGTCTCAAATCAGGGACTTGTCATTTTTGGATTAAGCCACATGTCACCACATCATGATTTGATCGCTAAATGTCTTTATTTATGATAATCATAAAAATAAATATTTTTTATATCTAATAAATTAATTACTATTGGGAAGCAGCAAGTGAGATGTGTTATTGCTTCATATCTATATTGGGTATGAGATGTGCTTATTGTGTATGATGTTGGTGCTTCATGCGTTCCACAGAGAAGAGAGAAATGGCAGGTTTAGCAATTGGTGTTTCGGGGATGAAGATCGGTGAGAAGGCCATTTTACACGTGCCTTGGAAATTAGGTTATGGCGAAGAAGGAAGCTTCTCTTTTCCTTCTGTTCCCGGCAAGACAAATCTGACTTATGAAGTTGAGCTTCTTGATACTGTTGAAAATACGGAAGTTAGGTGCCAAATCTTACCGCAGCGTACGCTTTGGATTCAATTAACTCGCACCAAAATTTGTTTAAGTTTTTCATCTCTCTGCAGGGGAGAACGCTTAGTGACATGACTGCCGATGAGAGGATAGATGCAGCAGATAGAATAAAAAAGGAAGGGAATGAGTTTTTTAGAAAATCAAATTTCCTTAGAGCAGTGCAAAAATATGAGATGGTCGTCCTCTTGGATCTTGAAATGACTTGTTTCTCCTCTCTAATGGAAGTTCACCTCTGCTTCCTATTCATCCTCTGCTTGTTCTGTTCTTTTGGTTGCTATCAGGCCAATGCGTATCTTGGAGATGACTTCATGTTCCAATTGCTTGGGAAGTACCATGAAATGGCATTAGCCGTCAAGATTCCATTACATCTTAACAAGGCAGAATGCTTCATGAAGCTGCAGCGTTATAATGAAGTTATTGCGGAGTGCACATTTGTAAGTGTTGCCTTTTTGCATGGTGTTGAACTGCTATCTATAGGCTTTCTGATCGTGCGTGATTAGTAGATGCTTCAATTGGGACTATAGGTGTCAATTGGGCCATGCCGGGCCAGCATGGCCCATTTTTCAGGCCCATATGAGGCCTTGTACCGTGCCTGGCACGGCATGATTCACTGGAGGGTAGGCCTGACACTGTTCGTCGCCCAAAATCAGCTTGGTTTCGGGCCGGTTCGTCGCCCTAGCTTGGCTCGTCGTGTCGCCCGTTGGGCACCGCAACGCCGTCAGCCGCCGCGCCACCCGCAGGGCGCCACACACCTTCAACTCGGTCCTCTGCCCCACGCCGCGCCTACGCGCCATGCACGGCACTCGAGCCGACTTCCCTTGGCATGGTACGACATGATTTGTGCTGAGAGTGTGCCCGGCCTGGGCACGGTCCTTGATCGTGCCGTGCCTGGCCAGGCATAGCTGAACTAGGCTGGGCTCTGAGTCTGAGCTGGCCTCTGCCCGCTCGACCCAGTCAACACCTCTAATTAGGACGAGCAATTTGGGTCATTGACTTGGGTTGACCAAAAGGCCAAAATTACTTGGCCTTGCCTAGTTAGGAAAATTAATAATGATGGTAAGATTATGCATTGATGCGATGACTAATCACTTGAGAAGTTTTTATACTGCATGCATATATTAGTGTCTATGTCTTAGTGCATTAGTAAGTATCTTCGTCTAATGGTGGTAGATCTTGGATTATAGACTAATAAGATGTAATTTTTATGACTTTTGAGAGTATGATTATTGAGATATTAATTTCTTCCAGACCACTTGCTAAATTGATTGCGTTTTGCATTGGGTATGAATTATAAAAATATATATTATAAAGTGTCTTGGGACATTATAATTAGTAGTACATGTTTTATTAAAAATTATAAAAATAAAAGAAATATTAATGTAATCTATTAGAATTGTAAAAAAAATCATGCTTGTATGAATCTGTTATGATTTTTGAAAAAATGAGAGAGAGAGAGTGAGAGAGAGGAAATGAGAGAAAAAAATATAATATTTTTCATAAATATTCATGATTTTGGTTGAGTAGCACAATTTTTCCTTTTGAGTACTACAGTACTTGGAGAAAGTATATATTATGATATGAGCATTCATCTTTTGTCTACCCAGAGATGGATTATGAACAAAATAAATATTAATAAAATTTGAGTCGAATATTAAAAAAAAAATAATAATATAAATATAAAAATCAATATGAGATATAACTCGAGAAAATAAAAGATAATATTTCGTTGATTAAAAAGTAGATGATTAATACTTTTTTTGAAAATATCTAAAAATATTTCTATGTAATAGAAATATCATAGTTATTATATTCAAATATTGATTTTTTTTAGGTATCTTATTTTTTTTTTGTGTATAAATTTAATGATAAATATATCTTAAAACATTCTTATTTTCAATGTTTTAATCCTACAATTAAATTAAATTTTTATTTTTTTTATAAAAATTAATGAAAAAAGAAAGATGGAAATATAAGTAAGTGTAAATATATAATATTTGAATTTTATTGATATATCTGAAAAAAAAAAATAAAATATCCTTAAAAACATGAAAAAATTAAAAATTCATAAAAATACTTAAGATAAATTTTAAAAAATTATAAAATAAATAAAATATATATTAAATTATTTTATAAGTGTATATGGCATATAATGTATGTAATTTAATAAATTCTATAATATAAAATTAATTGAATAATATATTAAATAAATTAATTATGATTGATTAATTTATTTAAAATATTATTGTAATAAGAATGTAGTTTAAAAAATTAATATACAAGTATAATAAAAATGCTCTAAGTAGCCCAAGTGGTAAGTCGATTGTTCTGTAATGTCAAGTCAAGAGTTTGATTTTCATAAGCCATTACAAAATTATATTTTAAGTCTGCGCAGGCTTCCTAAAAAAGTATAGCGACACTCTATTATACAAGACGAAAAATTAAAATATATTTTTTTGATATCCAATTATGGCTATTTTTCTTAAAAAAAATTATATAAGAATGTATTACTTCAGCAACAAAAATTTATCTCCCATTGGTTGATAAAGATAAAAATAAAAGTTAAAATTTAATGTGGGAAAAAATTATGAACACTAAATATTAAATCCTAAATGTTGTATCATAAATCATAACTTTGAAACTTCAAATTTAAATTTCTAAACTCAAAATTAGAAATTATTAACTCCAAACTCGAAACCTAAAAACCCAAAATCTTCAAGGCTTAAACATTGAATCTTAAACACAAAAGTTAAAATTATAAAGTGCAAACCCTAAATTCAAAATCTCAAATCTTAAGACTTAAACTATGTTAGCTTGGCCAATTTTCCGGCAACCAAAGATTGTGTTTTTTTTTTCATTTCTTCTCTTGGGATGGGCTGTGGCGTGCAAAAAAGGTGGGTCTCAGGCCTACTTGGGTATGGTGCCTTGGTTGGCATGACCCCTTCGGCCAACCAAGGCTTCTCATGGCTTTATGATCGTCCATGTAGTCAGCTCATTCAGTGCGTTGCCTTGGCCATTTTTTGTACCTTTATCTGTTTCCTAATTTATGAGAAAACTACAAAATAATGAGAATATATAGTTAGGATTTGGATTGATGTTGTTCACATGTTGAGTCACACTATAGTGTATGGACATCTTTAATATTAGGATTTTATTTTTTAGCCTGATCAATAATAAATGATAAAATTAAAAATAAATAATAGATTAATAATAGGATCTTATTTTTGTGAAAGCTGGGTATGATGGGATTTGGTCATTGTGCCTGCTGACTCATCACCTCGCAGGACAATTAATTTGAACATTATAGATGCTTCTAAAATAGGGATTTTATCCCATACTTGTGTGTGCGTGAACTTCATGAAGCATGGGATTATTCTCTATTAGAACACGAGTTCAACACGAGCATAGTATGATCACTTAAGAAGTACGAACACGCACACGGACACGAGGATGGGACACGGCAGGATACGGGGACACGACAAATTCAAAAAAACTAGGATACAGATACGGCTAGGATACGATATGATAAACAAAATAAAAATAAAAATAAAAATAAAAATTATTATTTATAAATATTAGGTATTTTATAAAATAAAATAATATATTTTATTTTATTTTATTAAATAAATATATTTTTTTATCTTATAAAATTAAAATATTGTATTTTATTTTATTTTATAAGATAATATTTATAATTATCTTATTTTATAAAATAATATTTAATAAGAATCTTATATTATATAAAAATTTAATTTTTTTTTATTTTATAAAAATCAGGCTCACCCCCACCCCCCTGCTTCCCACAAATAGCGCCCTGCCTCTCTACTGAATAGCGCATGCCCCCTGCCTCTCTACTGAATAGCGCATGCCCCCTGCCTTGCACAAATAGCGCCCTGCCTCTCCACGGAATCGCGCACGCCTCCTGCCTCCCACAAATCGTGCCATCCTCTCCATAATTTGCGCTCGACCCCTGCTCTCCTCCACAGAATCGCGCCCACCCCTGCTGCCCCACAAAATTGCCCTCATTTGCGCCGCCTCATTGAATCGGCCATTGGTCATAATGGGCGACGTCCTCGGGCATTGTCGGCATGGATATGGCAGCCGACGCATCCATCTGATACGCCACTTGGCGTATTGGATACGGATTGATCAACAATACACCACGTGGTGTATCGGACACGTATTCATGTCGTGTTTGTACCGTGTCCACGTGTCCGAGTGTCCGACACGCGGACATGCCTATGAGGAGCCGCATCCTAGCTTTCTTGATTGATCACAATAAGAGTAGAGGTGTCAAACGGGCCGGCCCGGCCCGTTTTTTTAGGGCACGAATGTGCTACTTGTCGGGCCGGGCACGCCATGGTTCCTGTACCGTGCCGGGCCGGGCACGGTTTAAAAACAGCCGGACCCGGCACGGCCCGTAGGCACGGTAGGCCGTACTGTGCCGGGCCCTTCGGGCCCGTCCTGTCCATACAGGCCGGAGCAGAGGCAGACCCGAGACTCGATTGGCAGAATTTTTTTTTTATTTTAAAATTTTATATATTGTAATGCTTAACAGCTTAAGTGTACAGTACAATATTAAATATAAATATTTTTAAAAATGTTAAAAATAAAAATTAAATAAAAAAACAAAGTTTAGAAATTTTTTTTTTATCAAATTCAAATTAGTTTAACTTTTATTATATTTATTAATTATATATTAGAGTTATTAATTTTTAAAATAAAATTTAAATTGTAAAAAAAATAAATCAATACATTATGTTAGTAAAAATAAAAATTAAAAAAAAAATTAAACAACACAAATGAAAAATTATCAATCATCTATTTGAAACCGATGGTCTGAACAAAACAAGTATAAGTTTCAACACAACGTACAAATAAAACGTACAAATACAATCAATAAAAAAAACATCGAAAATAAAAAACAGCAGATCATCATCAATTGTCAATCGGCATATCATGAGAATCATCAGCTGCAATATCAAGATCAGTATCATATGGATCATCATCATTAGCAATCAATTCCTCCGCCATCGTAGTGGATGTGGATGCGACTGTAGTGTCTGTCCCAGTCCCAGCTCCAGCATGATCATGGATGCTAAACCTCGATTTATCCTAATCCTTCAAACATGCCAAGTCCTCAACCATATCTGGACGTAATCTCGATCTCCTATCTGAAATCACGTTCACTGCAACAGAAAAAGCAGACTCCGATTATACGCTCGATACCGGAGGAGTTAGTAGATCCCGTGCCATCCTAGATGGCACGGGATAGGTGGACTCATATGATTTCCACCACTGTAATAAATCAAGATTCTTATTATCAGAATGTGATAGGATTGAGCAGTAATCAGTATCTAAGTTCCGAGACAGCTCGCTCCTATGTGATGGTCCACCCCTACGTTTCCCCCTCGCTAGCTGAATGGAATAATCGTCATCTCCGAACAAGGTATCAATGTCCGTAATCACAGTCTCACCACCACCACCACTATACCTAGTATCGTAGTATGTGAACAGGTCAGTCAACTTCTCGTAAATGAACCTTTCAGGTGACTCTTCCAGGTTCATGCACGAGAAAATGAAAGTCTGGGTGTTTTCTATCCCTTCCACCTTATCCCTAGGGTCCATGCATGCAGCGAGGCAATAAAGAGATGGAACGATAGACCAGTACTTCAAGTACTTGGTTTCCATCTATGCAACCATATGGCTAAGCGTCGGGTCAGCTCGATACTTCCTAAACATGCTACTAATGTTGCATATGCACCGGAGTGCAATGCAAGTGGTGGGCATATAAACCGACGAACACATGTTCGTCGTGTCATAAAATATCTTCAGAAATTTTATAAATGAAATTCATGAAGCCTAGTCAGTGTCGTCGATAATAAGTTCGTCACTCTTACTATTGACGTAGTCGGATATCATGTGTTCGTATCTAACACATGATTCTAACATCAGGTATGTGTAATTCCAATGATGTCTCACATCCGATTGGAATTTCTTCTTCTTAAGATTCACATACAAACAGAGAGTACCAAACTCTTGTTGTCTGCGAGGAGTGCGAATATACTTTAGTGCATTGCATATATTATCCAACGCGGGGGAACACACCTTCATACCCGCTTGAACAATCAGGTTAATCACGTGACACATGTATCTGACATGAAAGATCTCTCCTAATGGTGCGTCTCTAATATTCCTAACAAACATATTGATCGCTACTCCATTGTTAAAAGTGTTATCGAATGTGACACTAAAAATTTTATTTTGAATTTTATATTTCCTAAAGATTTTCATCATACACTTAAAAATAGCCGGGCTATCATGAGGATGAAAAATCTCAGTGAATCCTAAAATTTTTTTATTAATTGTCCAGTTAGAATCTACATAGTGACTCGTGAGACATGCATAAGAAGAATCATCGTGACTTGTCCATATATCGGACGTCACGGACATCACTCCACTATATGCCATAAATTCTTTAATAATTTTGTTTTTCTAACTTATATATTTTTAGCATATCATTCCTAAATGTGGACCTAGGAATCCTATGATAGGAAGGTTGAAAATAAGTCTGCATGATATGCACTACCCTTGGATCTTTCAAAAATCTGATCGGAAGACCCATCAATGTGATGAGCCTGGCCATGCCGTCCCTACCCAACTCGCTGGAGTATATGAAGAGAGAACTTCGAGACTGAACTCGATCCAGTCTCAAAAAATATAGTGCCAAGTTTGGTTTGCCTAGGTTCTAAGTTTCCATTTTTTTTGGTGTATAATTCGGCATGCCTCTTAAGGTGCCCAGTCCCAAATGAACTCTTGCATGTTAATAGTCCCATATAATATTTGTACTGTGCCATTTCTTGTTATTCATCCTTAATATTTTTTTGTGTTATGATTTTAAAATGAGTTCAAACTATATTAGTTTTTTGTTTTTTAGAACTTTGGGTTGAGACGACTGGAGAAACCAAAGTTTTAGCAGTCTCAGACCTCTGTGTAACATTTTCATTTTTCAAATTTAAATACGTGTCAGGTGTATTTGTCATTTTTTATGTTTTTTATTTTTTCCTAATTTTTTCTAGAGAGAGAAATTTTAGAGAGAAAAAGTGAAAAAAAATATAAAATAAATTACCCGGTAAAAGCAATGAAGTCAGTCACGTGCAAGGTGCACCGCAGCCAGCTCTGATGTTCAAAACTCAAGTCGAGTTTCACAAAAATTCAAGCCGAAAGCAAAATCCCGAGGCTCGATAGAGAGATGCACGGTTTATGTGAGAGAGAGAAAGTTTTGAGAGGATATATGTTTTTGAAAAACATAAATGTTATAGGGAGGGGGGTAGAATTTATAGATTAAAGATATTAATTTTTTATAAAAAAAGATATATTTTTTTTATATTTTATTGTATTTTTAATATATATTTAGGGGGCAGAATCACGTGGACCGTTGGATTCTACCCCTTAGCTGTTGGAGGCGAATCCAACGGCTGAAAATAAATAACATTTGAATTTTTTTTCCCTTTGAGATTGAGTTGGGAGTCGGGACCGAGGCTCGGGTCCAATCAGAACCGACCCGCGGTCTTTTGTTCGGGAGGGGCCGGGTCACGCCCACGCGTGCCCGCGTGAAACCGGCACGGGAAGAACCCGTGCCGGCGTGCCGTGCCACGGCACGTCTCGTGCCTAACCCGGGCACGGTTTAAAAACGTGTTTGGCCAGCCTGGCCCGTTTGACACCTCTAAATAAGAGTGATCAAATTTCTCATAAAATACAAGATCCTGAATTGAAAACACTAGTCTGCAAGTATGTTCAATTCCAAAAAAAAATATTATCGTGATCAATGATAAAAATTTCTGATATATCCACTGATATATCTCCGATATATCCGTAAATTCTAAGTATCGATATATTCATTAAGACCGATATAACTATCATTGATTGATGCTCACATACAAATATATATCGATATATCTTCGATATATTCGATATATCCGTAAAATCCAAGTACCGATATTTTAATCATTGATCGTGATTATGTAGAGGTGTCAAACGGGCCTGGCCGGCCCGGCCCAGCACGAGGCACGGCACGATAAAAAAACGTGCCCGGGCCCGTGCCGTGCCCGGGCGAACAAACCACGTGCTGGCCCGTGCCTGGCCCGGCACGGCTCGTGCCTTGGCACGGCACGCCGGCACGCGTGCCTGCGTCGTGAGTCGTGAGTCGCGACTCACGAGTCACGACTCACGGTCACGACTCACTGAGTCGTGACTCGTGACCCAACCGGGCCCCGCCCCCGGTAAAAAGACCGCGGGTCGGGTCCTAACAGACCCGCC
>JAREIK010002985.1:1002652-1185152 GCA_029783825.1 Sapria himalayana
CACGAGCAGTTTTCAGCAAGGCAGGCCGTGAATTTGGATCTGGGTTCTGATTTTTGCTCTGAGAAAAAGCAGCCAGCAGGAGAATTGCAGAGCAATCCCTTCCTCCTCGACACAATCAATGGGTTGATCTCCGACCCCGTTCATGCGATGGCATGGAAATTTCACGAAATCTCCAGAGAATCTTCGTCTCTATCCCGCCTAAAAGACTGTGCCCGCGCCATCATGCTAGACGAGGCTAATCGGCTGGTGCTGGCCTCGTTTCAAGCCGCGCTACGTGGCAGAGCCGACCTGACAATGGATGCCCTCTCGCAGTCCCATCGGGCGCAGCTGGAAATTCTGCTCGCCCTCAAAACCGGCCTCCCCGAATATCTCCACGCGGACGAGACCATCTCTTCCACAGATTTAGCAGAGATCTTCGTGGATCTGCGGTGCAGGAATCTTTCCTGCCAGAGCACTCTGCCCGTGGATCAATGCGACTGCAAGGTGTGTTCTAAAACGAGTGGGTTTTGTAGTTCATGCATGTGTCTCGTGTGCTTGAAATTCGACACCGCCTCTAATACTTGCAGCTGGGTTGGGTGTGATGTTTGCCTTCACTGGTGCCACGTGGATTGTGCACTGAAAGAATCATATATTAGAAATGGTGTTTGTTCTTCTTCTGCAACTCCAGGGACGACGGAGACACAGTTCCACTGTGTCGCCTGCGATCATCCTTCTGAGATGTTTGGTTTCGTCAAGGAGGTCTTCCAAAATTTTGCAAAACAATGGAGCTTGCAAACATTTCTCAGCGAGCTTGAATACGTCAGGAAAATATTTTCTGCCAGTAAGGACGGGAGGGGAAGGCATCTGCATGAGATTGCTACCCAGATGTTGAAATTGCTTGCCGACAAGTCTACTATTTCTGATGTTTATCCCCTTCTCATGGCCTTCCTTACAGGTATCCTTCTCTCTCTCTCTCTCTCTACACACACACACACACACACACACATATATATATATATATATATATATATTGTGTGTGTGTGCGCATGACACATAAGTGACAAGTTATTGCACAAAATAGTACACAATGTTCTTGCTTAGCGTATAATCTGAAATAAACTAATATTTCAATAATCTTATCCTTTAAGATTGGAAACCCTAGCCAGGGCCTGACCTCCACAGAATCGTGCCGAGCCAGGCATGGTAGCCGCCTGGTTGTGCAGCCTAAAACTAGGTTGGCTTGGCCAGACCTGACCCATTGACACCTCTAGTCCTGGCTAGTTGGTTCGCATATACAAAACATCGTAAGCTCTAGATGCCAAATATTAGATTTGGTGAGTTTTATAGAACACTAATTATTGAATATTAGATCAATTTATGAGATCCTAATAACTAAATCCTAATCTTTTAATCGCAAACACTATGCCCTAAATAATAGACCTAAAATACTAAACTTAAAACATGAGTATGCAATTATACAAATATTAATACATTAAATTTAATAAAATTTAAAAAAGTAAATATATTTATATGATAATAATATTAAGATTATCATAAAATTTTTGCGTTATACGTATATAATAGAGGTAATGTGTTATTTTATTGATCAGAAAATAATATTTTTATCAGAAAATAATATTTAGATTATTGATCACATGAAATGTTCTAGTGTTATATTTATATCTTAGAGGTAATGTGTTAATAATATCTACATCCAAGAGTGTAATTACACACATATTAAAATAATATATCTCATAATAATTCTGAAATTAAATATATTCTTGATACAATAATATTTAGATTACTGATAGCTCAAAAAATTCTTGTTTTATATGCTCATGTTAGAGTTTGTAAAAATTAAAAATAAAATTTTTAATCAAATTAAAATAAATTAAATAAAATTAAAAATAAATTAAAAATTAAAAATAAATTGTTTTGTGGGGAGGGTAGTTTAGGAATTACAAATTTGAGTGATCTTATTTTTAATTTATTTATATTTTTTGTGACTTTTTTTTTTTTTTTCAAATATTAATAATTTAGTTTCTGATTTTTTAAAATATAATTTCCTCTAAATATTAACTTTTATCTCTATCATGTGCAGGAGATTCTCAAAAGTTGGTGACGAATTTTGTTTGCTGTGGGAGAGAAGAAAGAAAGGAATCTAATGGAGGCCTCCAAGTGCAGAGCAATGATGGCAGCTGGATCGGGCACATTTGTCCTGAAAAAACTCCGGCCAACAATCGCCCCTTTCCCAGGCTGCAGCCGAACGCGAAAGATTCAATCTTCACGTCGTCGTCGTCGTCATCCGTGCAGAAGGGTGTTCAGAAAGAAACATTTTTTGACGAGCTGGTTAATATCGTGAGGATCAAAGAGGCGGAGGCGAAGATGTTTCAGGCCCGTGCAGATGACGCGCGAAGAGAAGCAGAGGGTCTGAGGCGGATCGTGCTCGCAAAGAGTGAAAAAATAGAACAGGAGTACAAGCACAGAATCATGAAACTGAGGGTAGAAGAATCAGAAGAAGCTCGCAAGAACAGATTCCAGGAGTTTCTATCTCTGGAACGAGCTTATCAGGAGTACTTCTGCATGAAGGTGAGGATGGAATCAGACATCAAGACCCTCTTGTTCAAACTGGACGCAGCCAGGCGCGATCTCTTCTACTACAATTCTCAACAACGTAAGCGTTAGATTTAGGTTTTGTGCTCATCAATCTGTACAGAAACGGTGAAATATCTTCATTACCAGAAACTTTAATCCGCTCTCCTCTTCTTCTTCTTCTCTGTAGCTTGTGTTGCCTTTTGTGCTCATCTATCAGCTGGATCTTGATTTTGCTCAGTTTACGAATTTTTTTTGTTGATAAAACCTACCAAAATCAAGCGATTCCTGTTTGGAGAACACGGAGAAATCGCTCTCGTCGTTGATTTTTAAGTTGTAAATCAACAATTCTCAAAATCGGAATCATCGGAACCCTAATCGCCGCCATCGGAACCCTAATCGCCGCCATCGAAACCTTAAATTCCGCCATCGGAACCTTAATCGCCGCCTTCGGAACCTTAATCGCGTGGCGTGGTGTAATATTGTAGTATGGTGTGTGGTGTAGAGTAATGCGGTGTGGTGTGTGTACAATAGTAGTGTGCAGTGTATGCAATGTTGGCATTCAATAGTGGTGCAGTGCGGTGTGCAGTGTGGTGCATGTGTGATAATGTGGTATGGATGTGATGATAAATATCTTGTTAGTGACAGAGACAAAAGATGCACGTGACTGCATCTTTTGCATGACAAATATCTCTTTGTTATGATAATATATAACTTAATATAATTTTTTATTTTCTATTTATTTGTGGATGCTCAAATAGCCTATTTTATGTCAATTATCTTATTAAACAATTTGATTTTGGCATAATTTTTTGTATCGATATTATTTTACAAGATCATAAAATTTAAAGGCAGATCTTTTTTTCTTGGACTGAGCATGAAAGTTTATATGTTTTCTTCTCTTATTTTAGGTGTTCTATTATGTGTTTGAATGTTGCTTATCTTTTGGATTATAGTATCATAAGTCTCTATCTTAGATCATGAGGTCTGTTAGATATAAACTAATTTAAAATTTTCCATTCTACTCACAGGATTCGCATGAGTAAAAATTCTATTGATCTGATTTACTCAAATGCTGGGGGATATGGTAAAGTTGAAATATTTGATGACTTGATAATCATGCTCATTTTATGTGATTCTTTTTCAAAATAAATTTTAATTTTTTTTATTTTTGGTTGTTTCATAAATGAATAAAACATTAAATTAATAAAAGCATAAAGATTATTAGATATGACAATCCTTTAAAGTTTATCTTTCATAGTTTAAGTATTTATTATATTAATCAATATTTGAGCCAATAAAATAAACAACACAATAAAATAAATAAAATCTAAAATAGTATTGTGACTAAGATGATTCTCTAATGATGGGGAATCTCATTTTATAAAATAAAAATCAAAAACATCTTTGGGATTTCTGATGTAGTCTAGGTGATGTTTCACCTAACCCTTGTCATGTTCTTATTTGTCTATGTTTGCTTATATTCTTACTAATCTACATGAAATTCTACACCATTCAAACTTGTTAGTGTTGATCGGTTTGGTCAAAATAGTCGTAATATTCTCATTAGTATGAATCTTTTGTCCTTGAGATAATAAATTTTTCTCCAATTCCATCACATGTCATATCTCTTGAATAGTATGAATGAATCATACTATCAAATATTTTTTATTTTAATAATGATAATACCAATAATCTTTAAATCATGATCATCAATCATGTGCAAATAACATCCTATGATTGGTTTATATTTGCAGAACTAATCTTTTTGAAATATCGTGTGCCAGGCAGCTCATGAGTCTAGTAACCACACATTACCAAAATACTTTTTATGTTCAACTATTATTGTCCCCTTACTCTATAATATATTACCATTATCATTAATACTTGTGACATTTTCTTGAGTATTCGATGACTCGTTGTCCCCATTGTTTTTAAGAATATATTACCATTACCTTACTCTATAATATATTACCATTACCTTACCTTATAATATATTTTTAAGAATACCCTATCAAGTGGTTACCTATTGCTACTAGACCCATGACATTGGAATTGACAATTGCTAGTCTTGACAATTGCAAATGTATCGTGCCGCAATGCTAGTCACATGAGTCATGCCTAGCCCGACATGAGGCACGACAAGAGTGGTTCCCGAGCCGCCCAGCCTAATTGACACCACTATCATCATAATGAAAGTGATATTATTAGAAAAAATATTCAATAAAATATTTATATTAATTAATTCTTACATGACATGCATAAAGACCGAACTATAAAAACATTAGTTTGTATATATAATAAAAGTGCATTTTTATTAATTATGATTGTGCAAATTTTTTAGAGTTTTGCGTAGAAACAATACATTATAAATAAAAAATCCAAAAAATAATGTTGAATTCAAAAATATGCCCAAATTAGTGCGTAGTTTATATCACCACGATGTTGAATTTTAAAAATCAAAGGCTAGTGTTTCTATCAGCTGGATATTGAATTCTTGAGTTAAAACGTTTTTGTAGTTTTAAATCCGAACAGAATCATGTGATTCTGTTCAAAGAGAGCACAGGAAATGGCGGCCATTGATTTACAAGTTGCACGTGCTATGACTAGGATAGGGAATTCATATATGGAGGAAGTCAATAATGGCGAGCAGGGGAAACGAGCTCTGCTTTCCCATGGCCAACAGGCCTAGGGAGGGGCTAGTCGGCATCGTTTTCAGAATCAGAAGCTTGGGAACGATAATCGCTCTCGTCGGATTCGAAGTTTGAATCACCAGCATCATCGCCGTCTCTGTCGCCGTCTTCATCGTCATCGTCGCTCAGCAGATAGACGGTTTGTTTTCTGGTGGCGCGCTTCGGCCGCTTACTTTCAGCCGGCGGCTCTGCCATCTTTTCCACGTCAATGGAGGTGACGCCGGAAGAAATCTGATCCGACGAAGACGCTTCTTGCGCAGCACTGGTGGCCATTATTGATCTCGAGCGGCTCCACATCTCGCTTAGAGTTTTGTTCTGGCGGGGCTCAGGCTTCCGCTTGTTTGCCTGCCCTCTGCTTCTCGCCGGAGCAGCTGCCTTCGCCGCTCTGATCGGAATCTCATTCCTCCTCTGTCTCTTCTGTTCTCCACCTGCTGCTTCAAAATCGCCCTCGCCATCTTCTCCGCCATCAGCGCCAAGATTCTCCGACACCACGGGCAGCAGCTTCTTCCTGACGTTCTTCCTCCCCCCTGCTTGTGGTCTCCCCGCCATCTCTGCATGAAACAACGCAGTAATTCTCACGCCATTGCTTAATTCTCAGCTCAGCTAGCTATGAGAAACGTCACCTGTCGAATGATCTGGCGAGGAATCAAAAGCATAAGCCCTGAGTCGATCTCTCAGCGATTCCACTTCATCTTCAACCTCATCTTCATCTTCCAAACTCATAATGGACTCATCCTGAAATCAACAACGGGTGAGCCAGATCAGAAAACACGAATTAGAATTAGAAAACAGGCACGCAGACCTTCTTCTTTCTCCTAGCACCCTTTCCACCTGGTTTCACAGCCTCAGGAACTTTCCCTGGACAAGCAAGACACACAGACATCCATTAGAATGAGAGCTCTGCCCACAACACACACCCCCCCCTGCTCGAGCTTACTCACCAGCCTCCATTGCAGCAGCTGTTTGCGCGGTGTTGGTTTCTGCAGCTGTTTGCGCGGTGTTGGTTTCTGCAGCTGCATCTCCTTTTTTTGCTTTCTTACCATTCTTCCTCTTGGGTGCCTTCAGAGCCCAAGAACCAGCGGCACCCTTGGCTTGGTTCTCAATTTGCTTCCTTATTCCATCTGCATCAATCGCCCCCTGCTCTAGCTCCTGAAGAAGAACCACCACCATCAACTCACAGTTTTCAGGAACTAGACAAGAGGGCGCAACAAACAGATGCGTACATCTAGTTGTTTTTGAAGATCATCAAGTTCTCTCAGCCACAAGCTTATTGTAGTTGTTCCCCTCAGGAGTTCTAGTTCTTCTGCAAGCTTATCCCTGTCGCTGCAGAGCTTCTGCACGTTCTCGAGAGTCAGGGTTCCTATAGTCATGGACAAGAGGTAGTCATAGTCTCCAGCATTTGCTCCATTGGAGCCAGGCCCCTGCTCGGAGTCTTCTCCATCCTCGTTTGCTCCGGCCACTGCAGGCTCGGGGGATTTGTTCTTGGGGAAAGGGGTGAAGCCCATTTGCTGCAGCTCCTGGATCAGCTCGGCCCTCCTCCTGTTCTTCACCACGATCTCATCGTGCACTACTCCAAGGATGAACCTCACCTTGTTGTCCAGCTTGAGCGACTCCATGGCCAGCTTCTCCACCAGAAAACTCTGCAAAAAATGGAGGTCAGAAGCAGAGATTCTTCCAAGTTATCATCTCTCCGCGCCAAATCAACAAGCACCAACCTTTCTCTTTTCATAGCATTCCATCCTCAGGTGGAAAAATTCCTCTAGAACTGCACGAAACAAACAGAGCATGAGGAGCATTTTAATTCGGTAACAATAACGTGAGCAACAGCAATGCCTGAATCTTACTGTCCTCTGGGGTGTCGTATTTCTTGATCGTGCCATTCCTGTGAAAGAGATGCATGTTGGTGGTGCACACGGTGGTGGTGAGTTTGAACTTCTTGAGCAGGCCCTCCTGCCTGGCTGCTACCATGTTCTCCTCTGGCAACACAATCTCAAACACCACAGTCTGCTCGTCCCCATACCTCCTGAAATCCTACGATGGAGAGAGACAAGAAACAAAAAAAAAACACAGGTGAGGAGAGAGAGAGAGAGAGAAGCAGGGCTGGAGGAGGAAGAAGATGAAGGGAGAGATGAGATTCTCACTTTTATAAAAGGAGTCCTGTCGTCCTTTCCCACTTCATTCTTCTGGAGTGGATTTCCTTCGAGGAGAGAGGTGAGAAATTCTTTGTAATCTGACGTCCATTTACGAATTGGCAGCTCTGTGATCCTCAGCGTGGTCTCGCTGACGTCTTCCACAATCCCATGGACCGCATAGCTGCCTTCTTCTTTCGACATGTTCTTCTCGATAATCCCTCTGAAGCCTCTGTACCATGGATGCATGGGAACGAGCACCTCTCCATTCAACAGTCGCTTCACATTTGCTATGATATCTCTAGGGTTATAATTAGGGATAAATGTGCTCCATCCGGTCCCAATTCCTTCGCACCCATTCACAAGAACCATTGGTATAATTGGTATGTACCTGAACAAGAGAAAGCCCAACGCAGATCAGCAACATTTTTGTCTGCAGAAAGCTAGAAATTTCTTGCCCATGGATGTAGAAGAAGAAGATCATCATCATCATCATCATCATCATCAAGTTTCAGACTCCTCACCAGGCGGGTTCGACCAGGATCCCATCTTCATTCAAGTAATCGAGGATGTTGTCATCATCTTTTGGGAACAAGAATCTTGTGATGGGAGACAAGTTGGTTGATATGTATCTCGGGCTCGCGTGATCTTTCCCTCCCTGTAGTAGATCAGATGAGACCTCTGAGTCCGACAGGAATGGGGGCAGAGCAAGAACAGAAAAGGTACCGACTCACCATGCTCCTGCTGCCAAACTGTCCCTTTGGGGCAAGAACGTTAATGTTGTTGCTGCCGACAAAATCCTGCGCCATGCCCACGATGGTGCTGTACAGGCTCTGTTCGCCATGGTGGTAGGCAGCGATCTTCATCACCGTGCCTCCCAGCTGGACGAGTTTTTCCTCCTTGATTATGTTCTTCTTGAAGCAGGCAAAGAGGATCTTCCTCTGGCCCGACTTCAGACCGTCGACCATGGAGGGGATGGATCTCTGAAGATCAGCCATGGAAAACAGGACGAGCTCCTTGTTGATGAAGTCGCTGTATCTTATAAACTGCCCCTTCTGATCGAGGAACGTTCCCGGCTGCAAGAGAACAGCCATCAATGGATGCTCGTTGCCCACAGCAAGGCTCAATTTTTTGCAGCGCCAGGACTCACCTCGAAGTGTTGGAGCCATGTTTTTCTTGCCTCGGCCTTCTTCTTGCTGAAGGCAAGCTCTATCGCATCCCCATCCTGTTCGTCTATCCATACAAAATCCTTCTTGTGCCTCTGTAGCTGCCTGAAGTACTCTTTCCCCTCGCTGTTTATGCTTGTTCCCAGCCCCTGCGAGCATCACAGAGGAGTGGTGTCGGCCTAAGTTCGCCGAAAGAAAAAACACAGCAGAGCAGTGAGAGGGCTCCGTGCTCTGCTCCTTCAATGGAAGCTCACCTTGTAGTACTTTATCGTCCAGCCCTTAGCATTACCTCCCAGGCTCTCTATCCATGACTTGTACTCGGGCATGGTGTAGAAGGGCACAACTCCCCCACTTGAATGCGTTGCCTGTGCGAGCACGAAACACACAGAACCCAATGAGATCATAAACCAATCTTTTTTGTGGGATTAAGAGCAGGGATGAGCAACCTTCACGATTGGGGTGATGAACTCGACTAAGAACGATGGAACCCTAAGCAGGGACGGCCAGAAACAGTGGATGAAGTTGATCACCAGACCTTTGATGTGCGAGCCATCATGATCCTGTTGCGAAATGCAAGAGCTCAGGCCCATCGGAGAAGATGAGAAAGATGAAAAATGGGTCTCCTTCGTGCTTACCTGATCTGCCATTATCATGAGATGACCATATCTCAATGCTTTGACACTGTCATACTGCCGGTGCTGCTGCAGCCCGAGAATCTTCTTGATGTTCTCGATTTCTCTGTTCTCGTTTAGCTGCTTGGCAGTGGCTTCCCGCACGTTCAGCAGCTTGCCTCTCAGGGGAAACACTCCGTACAGGTCTTGGTCTGTGGAAGAGAGCGCAGCCACGCCGGCCATCTGCAACAACCATCGCCGCCCTAATCAGCTGCCATTGATACAAAAACGTGGACCGCCCAGTGCACTGCGCTGAGACGGGAGGGTTGGGCACATGCTTACCGCGAGATTTTTTGCCGAATTTCCTTCCGTCAGAATCAAAGTGCATCTATGAGAGTTCTTTCCCCCGGCCTCGTTGGCGTCGTCTAGATTTGCAATGTTGACCCTTGCTGTCTTTGTTCCGTCTGTTTTTTTGAGGTCTTTCCGCTGCTTGAAGTTTGCCCAGGCAAGCAGACTCTCCACGATATCAGAAGATGCCACTAGAACAACATCAGAGCTCATCTAGGTCAGCCTTATCAGTTCCTGCGCATCACTTCTGGCTATGGAAAAAACAAAAAGTATGTGCATTTACATGTGTTGGGCTAGACCTGGGTCATGCTCTCCCAGGGCATGGCTCATGCTGTGTTGGGCTAGAGGATGCCGTTCTTCGTGCCAGGCCAGACACGACCCACGTGTCTGGCTCCTTGGCATGGTCCACCAGCATGGTGATCATGGCCGAAGACTAGGAACATGTCACACTTTTTAACACACATTTCTAATGTCCGGGCGTGATGCGAGGCACTTCCTGACTGAGTCATGTCTGGCTTGGCATGGCACGGCACGGTCCAGAACCATGCCTAGACCTGGGTCATGCTGCCCCAGGGCATGGCTCATGCTGTGTTAACTTAGAGGCTGCCGTTCTTTGTGCCTCGCTCCTTGGCACGGTCCACCAGCATGGTGATCATGGCCGAAGACTAGGAACATGTCACACTTTTTAACACACATTTCTGATGTCCAGGCGTGATACGAGGCACTGCCTGACTGAGTCATGTCTGGCTTGGCACGGCACGGTCCAGAACCATGCCTAGCCCTGGGTCATGCTGCCCCAGGGCATGGCTCATGCTGTGTTAACTTAGAGGCTGCCGTTCTTTGTGCCTGGCTCCTTGGCACGGTCCACCAGCATGGTGATCATGGCCGAAGACTAGGAACGAGTCATATACCATAGAAAATCATACATCTAATTTATTGTGGTGGTGTTGTGGTGGCAGTGGCCGTGGATGGTGCCGGTGGTGGTGCCGCACACAAAACCAACACGACTCGAGATGACCCATTTGATGCCTTAGCCAGAGCATGAAATTTGCATGATTGGATATCACCATGAAGCTCCTAAAAGCTTTCACATCACATTAGAACTGACATCAAAATTAGCTCTGCTCTAAAAATTAGCTCACATGAGGGAGAAAAAAAAACCTAACCCACATAAGAAAGAAATGATCCTGAGGTGGGTCCCATACTTTAGGGTGCAAGGACACGTGAGTTGAATTCATGCCCTGCAGCACAGTTTTTATGTGGCGTACCTTTCTTGAGGAAGTCATCAGGAAGCTCGCATTTAGAGCCGAAGCTGCTCTGACGGAGCGTGAGAGTTTCTTTGGTTTGGGAATCAAACGCAGGGTTATCAATGAGGGCACTCACAAAAACCCACAAGTAATTCCTAACATTGTGTGCCTTGACGTTGGCGCTCTTGTGCTTCTTGTTCACAACGCCCATCACGTGGTTGGCTATCTGGTTGGTTATGTAGTCCACGTGGGTTCCACCTTTGATCGTGGCGATGCTGTTAACAAAGCTGACCTGTTACAAAGCCAACTTTCAGGTAACACAAGATCACAATTTTAAACCAGCAGCAGAGATTCACACCACCTGCTGAAACTGCCCCTCTGTTAGAGAGACGCAGATCTCCCACCTGTCGCCCACTCTTGCATAGAAGCTGATCAAATTAGAACGCTGAATCAGAAACATAGAGCAAATGTAGACAGTTCTTGATCATCATCAGCTGATCGGACTGGATAAAATTTGTTAAAATTTTAGTTCATCTTAGAATTCAATGCGCGTTTTGAACGAGAAAATACCTCTTGGGACAATTTGGCTCATTTTCTGAGGAGGAAGAAGAAGAAGTCAAGTAGAGGTTGACATATTCTCTGAAGGACTTAATGGGGATCTTCTTCCCGTCGAGCTCGATCTTGACCGTCTTTCCAAGGCAGCCAGCCAAGTCGATCACTCTCTTTTTCATTAGGGCTACGACATCATCTTCAAGATGAGTCATGTTGAATTTTTCTAGATCAGGCTTGTAGGAAACTCTGGTCCAGTTCTCCCCCTCCTTGCACTTGGCTATCACCGGTTCTGATTTCGTGTTCATGTTTTTGGAAAACACCTTCAAATTCGCAGAAGATAAACATAAACATCTATGGCCTTTAATCAATTAAACATAACCTGGAAATTGTTCGGAGGCGTTCCACAGTTTGATCTGCAGAAACACACACAGAGAGAAGCTAACCTGTTTGTATCTCTTCTGTCTCTTCCCATCGGCAGTTTCAATGACAAACTCAGTGGAGAAAATATTGGTGAGTTTGGCCCCGTAACCATTTCTCCCACCAGTAGTCTTCTTCTCGGTATCATCATAATTGCTGCTGGTCAACAAGTGGCCAAAGATCAACTCGGGCACGTAGACACCCTCCTCCTTGTGAATTTCCACGGGAACACCATCGCCGTTGTTGTGGACGCTTATCAAATTGTTCTCCACGTCAATAACAACCTTGACGGAATCCATCTTCGGATCTCGCTGCTTGTTATCAGCAGCATTCACCAAGATCTCATCGAAAATCTTGTACAGACCTGGAACGTAGGTGACAGGGCGATGCACCATCTGTTCGTTTTCATACACCCATAGTGTCTGCGTGTGCTTCTCGATCGACCCCACGTAGGTGTCTGGTCGCAGGAGTATGTGTTCTAGTTGCGTCTTTTTCTGGTAAGTCTCTTCGATCGTCTTTCGCAGTGCCTGGGGAGGGGCAAGCGAAACATCGATGTTGCTGTTGTTGCTCGTCATCAACGGAAGCTTCTTGACCGCCACCATCTACGATGCACCTTCGATGCTGCTGTTGTCGTTCTAATTTCGCAGTGCCGATAGATACAGATTCTACAGAATCGAGCGGTTCGACGACACAACTTCGACAGCGCGAGGCAAGGGCCCGATTAGGAAAACGACGACGCGGAAGGAAAGAAGGTGTGTGTATGGGAAGTGAGAAATTAGGGTTTATGAGTGAGAAATTAGTTCGATTGGAGCTTGACCTGGAGCAGGAGCAGGTGCAGCCGCGCAGGTGATATCGTTTGAGCCATCATCGCGTTTCTTTCCCTTCTGAAATCTCTTGAATTTTTCAGAATAAAAAAATTTAAATTCTTCATTTTTCAAAAATAAAACCGCTTTCTCAATTCTTTTTTTAAAATAAAATTTTGGGATAAAATAATTGTATTTTTGATCAACAAAAATAAAAAAAAATAATTGTATTTTGGTATAAAATTTGATCAACAAATTGGAATAACAGTAAAAAATCTACAAAAATAAAAAAATTTATATTTTCGTATACTCAAAAATAAAAATCCAAAAACATACTTGCTCATCCTAGCAATCATGTTGGAAATTTAAAAATATTACATGTTAATTTTAGAAACAAAAAAATATAATCTGGTCTTCTCCGATACAATTACCAAAATACCCACACGAGCTAAATTATTGACACAAAAAATAATGCAGAGTTATTTAAAGATGATAAGTGTTTAATAATTATTTATAGACAAAAAACACAAGGACCATAATTATTGAGATGCATACAATTTAAATTTAAATAATTTAAAATGAGCCTAAAATTGGAATTATTTAGGATTACAAAATAATTAAAAAAAAAAAAAAAAAACTCCTAGTGATGCCTGAGAATCTAACGAAAAAAATGGTCCCTCCTCCTCTACGAGGGAAAAGACTGTACAACCCATCGCCGAGGATTCAAAATTGGGCATCAAATTTGACTGGGAGATGTAAGCCACCGTGTGGCATGTGGTGGCCAAGGGGAGAACTGAGGAATTATATTACGCCCTCGGGGGCGCCCTGGTTTCTGAAGGCGTATAGTTGCGAGGAAATATCACGCGTGTGCACGCCGGAGATAGCTTCCGTCTGTGTCCGAGACCGAGCCAAGGAACCGGTCAAGGCTAGCAACGGCTCTAGCAAAAATGCTTGATTTCCACCCGCTCTGTTTCCTTTTGTTATCTCTCCCGCCAACGACTTGCCCGAGCTAATACCTATTGGATTTGGCAGAGCCGAAGTTATTTTCACCACGGGAAAAAGGTGGGCTCGCCTTGTGTAACACACTGTGAGCCATTGCAAATACATCACCTCTCCTTACCTGAAAGGTACCCGCCATGCACATAACCACTAAATCTTTCACTCGTGTGTTCCCCTGTAAACAAGATCCGTCCCACTGGTGCCTAATGAAGTATAGCAACAAAAGAAATCACAATCAAAGACAATTCATCTGTTCACAAATATCATGCCCACACATATACCCCCTCCCCCCTCTATCTCTCTCTCACCCCTCTATCTCTCTCTCTTTCCCTCACCCCCCTTTCCTCCCTCTCTCTCCCCCCCCCTCTCTCTCATCTCTCTCCTTTCTCTCTCTCTATACACACACATTTGGAAAAAATATCATGTAACACATATCCAGCATATCTATGGATCAAACGTGTCCAGTGTTAGGCACTCTTTCCTACACACACTATCACACACACACACACACACACACACACACACACACAGACATATGTGTTTGTGTGTGTGTTATGTACTCCTAGGGTTTAAGCAAGTAAGGTCCAATTCCTAGCAGTATGAATAGGACGTTGGAAATTTAAATCTTGAGGCACGAATTCGACATCTATGGGGATTGAACCCACGTCCTCAATGCTAGGGGGTATTACCTACACACACACACACAATATACACAGACATGATAAATAAATAAATAAATAAATAAGTGTGTGTGTGTGTGTGTGTGTGTGTGTGTGTGTTGAGATATTAATATTCAAGGAAGGCATACCTTGATGTCATGAACAAGTTGGTTGTTAGAAATGATGGGGTAGTTGCTGTAGCTGCCGCACTGGAATCTGTTGCTCCACCAGCGAGGCACGAGTATATCTGTGGCATTCGGAATGTCAGGGCCAAACATGTCCCTGAGCACGCCCATGGCCTCCTTCAGTGTTTCGTCATCGGGCTGAAGCTCAACGCGTTTAGATTCTCCATTCGTTAATGTCACGACGAGAATATTGGAGCCCGGATAGGCACTCTCCATGTGCTGTTTTAAGATGCTCGCGGATCAGAATTCACGTGCATGATGTATGTGCGCGGGCCAAGCCAATGGTTCGAACCAATCACCTGGGTGCGGGGGCTGGAGCCGCCGGCTCTCTTCTGGGCGGGTTGAGGCCCACGGTCGGGTCTACCGTCTAGAAGAAAAGAAAAAGGGAGATAAAACAACGGACCTGCCAAAACGTGTAGTATCCTCTTCGCTCGTGAGCATAGATGAAGAACTCTCTCTCTGCACCACACGGCCAAAATTTGTAGGGAAACTTGAGGAAAATCTTCGTGTACACGACCACATCACACTTCCCTATGGCCTCCATCTTCCACCTCTGCAGGATTGTTGCAGCATAGTCATAAATTCTTTGCTAACGCACTTGTCACTCTTACTTGGACATGGAAGTGGCGCCGTGCCTGCCACCGCACGACTCACAGTCTGCCCGGCCCGACTCAGCATGGCCGGAACAATTTCAGGGTAGACTCAGCATGGCCCGACTCACAGTCTGCCCGGCCCAATCAGGACCGATTTCCTGGTCCTGAGCCATGGTCACCATGCTAATAAACCTACCACCGGGTCAGACGTCCAGGTCGTACCTCACCTAGCACAGCAGCCTCTGGTCTGTCATAGCACAGCACGGACAGGTCTAGCCACGGTTCTGGATCGTGTCGAGCCGGGCAACGCACGACTCAGTCAGGATGTGCTTTGTGCCGGGCCACTCAGCCTGCTTGACACCTCTACTTTTACTCAATAAAAATTATAAAAGTACACAAAACTCAACCTTGACGTAAAATCTAAAAGAAGTTAATATCTCAATAATATTATACTTAAAATTACCACCCATACATAAATATTTTTTAGGACATAAGAGGTTATATATAACTTATTTTCCCCCAATAATTATAACAAACTAAAATCAATAAAATAATAATTATAACAAAAAAAAAATTTATTTCAACTCAATTCTAATATTATTTTCCAAATTTAGCTAGTACCATAATATTTATATTACAGAATATGATTATATATGTGTGTGTATATGTATGTATGTAAGTATATAGTACATGTTATAATATTGTGGGTATTTATTTAAATAATTTTTATTTGTCAAATGTTAGCAGGCATGTCAGTCCAAAACAGAGATGAATAAAAAACATGAGATGAAAGGAGAAACCAAAATTACACGTACAGGTAAGGAAGGGTTGAAGGAAATGAGTTCGCTTTGAAGAACGCCAATGCTGACGGACAAAATTACATAATCGGATCTGAAGATGCAGCCATCCTCGGTTTTTACAAGAACATCATTTCGTGAGTGCTGTACTTCTCTAACCACCTGTTTCAAATGCCTCAACACAGTGAATTTAGGGAGGAGAACGTCGTCATCAAAGAACAACCCCCGCCGGAAAGATTCAAAATCTTATCCTCAAAAAACTTACAAGAAGCATAGGTCATCATCATCATATAATAATTTTGGAAGACCAAAATCTCACAAATATATTTATTTATTATATGTCTCTGCCATTAAATTTGATTTTTTGTTACGTCCAATCTTTTGCGTGTTGTTCTTCTAAATTATTAACTTGTATTATTTATATTATTTTTATTATACATTGAGTATTTCTAGCTTATTTATTTATTTATTCTCTCTCTCTCTCTCTCTCTCAATCTCACGTACACACACATAATAATAATAATAATAATAATAATAATAATAATGAAATAAATGAAATAAATGAAATTATGATTTCTATGTAAATTTTTGAGATGTCTAAATTTGATTTTTATATATTTTTGATTAATTTTTTATACTCGGTAAAATTGAGACATTGAGAAGCATGGCCATTTCATCATATTGGTGTGATTAATTTTTAAATTTGAATATATCCAAATTAATTTTTTTGATGATTTTCTAAAGCTCTTGGTCTATTTTAGTATGTTTTGGTAGTAATGATTATGTCCATGCTAAGTCATCATCTTGCTTGCCCTGTAAGTGATACTCAATTTCTACTAATAATTTAGAAATAAAAAAAAAACTTTAATGAACACAAAAAAAAATGACTTATTGAAAAAAAAAATTACCACTTAATGATTTGTAAATGAAATCGCCTTCCCTTTTACACATACCCATGAAAGTGTCTAGAACCATGGAAGGTTCTAGACACTTTATAATCTCCTAGAATATTTCATACTTTTCTAAAGATTCTAGAACCATGAAATGACCTTCCTATATAAACTTCCTAGGGATTATTTGTTTTCATTTGATGAAGAAATGGGCTCTCTATGAGTGATTATGTGACATTCTTCCTCACCAAAGACAAAGATATCCCTTCTAATTCAAGTATTCCTTGTATAATTGAAAGTTATTTTTCCTCATGTTCTAGTCTGTCATGATGTAAACATCTTTCTCATAAGATATCACTACTACAATTGGTGCCCTCTTAGAAATTTCTCAGACTGGATCCTCATTATTTTTATGATAGGATTTGATATTGTTAATATCAAATATAGAATAAATCTTTATTGAGGTGTCACCCGGGCCGAGTCATGCCGGCCCGAAAATATTCCGTGCCCAGGTTCGTGCTAAGGCCAACAGTGCCTCGTGCTATGCCAGGCCCGGCACTGTACCGTGGCCCGTTGGCATGGCACCGTGCCAAAATCAATTTTTTTTTTAAAATTAAGGTTACGGGGGAGCCGAAACCGTATTTTTTTTTAATTAGGATTTCGAGCACGCCGAAACCGTAATTTTTTTTTTAATTTAGGTTTCGGCCCGACCGGGCCGAACCTGGCAGATTGTGTCGCAGGCTCGTGCCGGGCCAGGCCCTGCACGGTACGGTAAACGTGTCATGCCTGGCCCGGCACAAAAGCACGGTCGGGCCTGAAAAAAATGAGCCGGGATGCCTGACACTTCCGGTTTGACACCTCTAAATCTTTAGCCACAATAGTAGCTTGGTCATGTATGACACCTTACCAACTCATCCCAACATGGGAAAGGCGACTTTATAATTCCTAACAACCCCTTTATGTACATTTTGAAAGAAAATGAATAATTATGGCATGAGCTTGATAAGCACAGAGTCTCCAACCTAGAACTCAACATGTCTCCTCTTCTTGTCAGTCTAGCTCATTTTTATACACCTTTCATCTTAGGAGCATTAAATTGGTTGCACATATCTCGTTTTATAGTTGAGATATTTAATAAATATTTTTGAATTTTATATATTCATGATTTGCAATTAATAATGTTCTATTAATACAGTAAATGAGACTTTTAATTAAGAATAAAATATTTTATGTTTCATTAACAACTAATTTTATTAACAACAATTAAAATACATTTAATTAACACATTTTATTAATATATAAAATTCAATTTGTAATTTGATAAAATTATAACAACTAATTTTATTAACAACAATTAAAATACATTTAATTAACACATTTTATTAATATATAAAATTCAATTTGTAATTTGATAAAATTATAACAACTAATTTTATTAACAACAATTAAAATACATTTAATTAACACATTTTATTAATATATAAAATTCAATTTGTAATTTGATAAAATTATAACAACTAATTCTATTAACAACAATTAAAATACATTTAATTAACACATTTTATTAATATATAAAATTCAATTTGTAATTTGATAAAATTATAACAACTAGATAAGATCTTTGATTTTTATGTTTTCTTTTTAAGTTTGATGTTTTCCATATTTATTTGCCACCTTATAAGGAGCAGCCGATTAACTTTTCATTTCGATGTGTTTCTTCCAAGTAGAAACAAGGCAATCATAATCGTAATGAACGAATGTATGAAAAAAAAAAAAAAAAAGAAATACCAAAAGAGTGTTCAATATGTACCTTGTTGAACTTTAGCCGATGATCCAAGATTTTTCCATCTGAAGTGAAGAGAAAATCCTCGGCCATTTTGAATAACAAATATTCATACCCTCTTTCATCAGCCACTAAGAATTCATGTTCTCCAAAATCAACATAAGTTGAGATTGGCTCGACCTCTGGATGAGAAAAAGAAAACATTAAGCTTCAAATGTGTATATATTTATTATATACGCATTAAATATATTAATTACATATATTTATTACATGTTATATATATTAATACTTATTAATATATACACATATATTAATTTTGGATATGATTATTTATGAATTAATAATTTCTTATAAAAAAAAAAATTATGGAAAAAATTATTGATGCAGCTTATGTTCCTACCATAAATAAATCAGTTAAATCTTCACAGAGGCCTTCACGAGTTCTTAGCTCATTTGTTTTCCTCAAAATTTGGTATTATTGATATTTATATATTAATTTAATAAAGAATATTATAATTTAATATTTATTAACTTGTTATTTTATATTATCTTTGTTCATCTACTTTATGGATGGGATGGGAACCCCCAACATGTGGGCTGCCTCAATCCAAGCTAGATATTGAGAAGTCATTTTGGCATTTTTTTTTTTTGTTTGGTGCATGAAGACTTCCTGCCACCAAAAGCCACGTCAGCGTGCCAAAACCATTTTCTTGGGGCGAATTCATTACTACGAACTAAGCAAAAAAAAACTATTAATAAAAACGAGAGAGATGTCTGCTAATCACCCGCCATCTCAAAATCATGAAGAATGAAGTCAATGGCAAGCTCCATTGGTGTCTTCGGAGTACCACCACCGCTGCACGAGCAACCAAGAATCAAGAACCGAATAACCAAAGTAAAAATCTTATGAAGGTAAGGACAAGAACACAAGATGCATGCTCTAAAAATTTAGATTTTATGGACAAAAACAAAATTAAAAAGTAATAGAAATCCTTGTATCTTGCATGCAGCAATTCTTCAGTGGCAGACAGGCTTAGAAAATGATGAATTTCAACTATTTTAACACACACACACACACACTCCGACGCGCACCATAAAAATGATGGAAGGCGATTTAATGAGAGTGGCAGAGATCAAAAAGACAGGAAACAAAATGAAATTAAGCAAGAGAGTTCTATTCAAATACGCTGGTGTGGGGATATGACATATAAGATAAGCGAATCATTATGTTGTGGCCACTCATAGTGCCACAAACACTTAAGACATAAAATAAAAATTATATCGCAGCCTTTTCCTAGTGTCACAGCCATAAGATACACAAGAGAGACATTCTCAATATTATGACAATTTCTCAGTATTATGATCATATAATTATCAGGAAATACAAATGTCAATGTCATAACTATTTCATAATATCATGGCCATATAGGTAATATAAGAGATCCTTCACGATGGCATGACCATTCTTATCTTTGTGGCCCTTTATGAAGAACAAGAAGATAAACACACAGAGCTGCAACTACATAATATTATAACTTTGTATTATAGAGACATTAGACCTAAGTCATAGTCATTGGGTAACACTACAACTTTACATTATAAAAAGATTGAGATACATTTCAGTTTCATGATTATTTTCTAGAGTATTGGCCTCAAGCTCAAGAGATAAAGATCAAAATTACGATATTTCTTTTGAAAATAGTGACTTCCTGCTTAAAGTAATATAAAATCACCCAAATATACAAGTGAATAAAAAAATATTTGTGAAATTTTCTTTTTCTTCATCTCCATCCACACGGCAAGCAATAGCCATGACCTTTTTTGGAGATAGATAATTACACATGCTGTATATGTAATTTATTTTTATTTAATAATCTGTTTGTATAACCAAATATCTTTTCTGTTTTTTAATATTTTCATATAAGTGCAAGAAAGAAAATATTAAAAGGCCGGGGATACAACAGAAGCACAATAATAGAGGTGCCGAAATTTTTGGACCAGAGCTTGACCCGTTCCATGATCCGACCCGCTTCGGTTAAATGAACCGAGATGTTTTTTAATATAAAATAACTTGTGATTTTATTTTCGCGCGGCTATTTTTAGACCCGTGGAACTGTTCATCGTCTCTCTCTCTTCTCTCTGCACGATTTATCGTGACTACTCTGTGTGCTGCATACTATAAGACGTTTCTGTTTGATTTTAATCTATAACGCATAAGCATTTTCTGGTGGATGTAGCTAGTCGTACTGAGCGATTAGCGAATCACATTTTTTTGATTATGTCGTGGATGCTTGCTGGATTGGAATATATATTACTTGTTTTATGTGTTTCTGTTATTTCCTATTTCTTAATCTCACTATCATGGAAGCGCAATTACCCAACAGCACATATCATCAAGTGTGCACTCCCTTAGTACTTCAACAGCACATATCAACCCGACCCGTTTGACACCTCTATCCTAGACCAACAGCACAGGCAGAAGTAAGCTGGGCTAGGTTAGGCTGGATCTGAATCAGCCTAAACAACCATTCCAAAAAGTTGATGATGGAAGTCCATCTTAATTTTCCTTTGATAGAAATAAAATAATGCAAAAAGGGAAAGAAAAGATTTTAATGAACGCTATGTAAAAAGAGTGGTGATGCTTGATATTTAATTACATATCAAGATGAATGAATTGTTTTCAAGAAAGTAGAAATATAGTATGGAGAGAATGTCTAGTTTTGAGAGATAATATAGATTTGAGACAATGTAACATATTTGAGCCACTTAAATGAAATACTGATTTTATTTTAAAAATAAGCTTTGTTGGCATATGAATGTGTTGTGAGTAAATGATGACTATGAACTTAAGTGTGTTTGATATAATTTCTTATTATGGTATGCATACTAGACTCCCATATGTCTGAGTGAATCATATTAAATAGGTTCGTACTTACACAAGTCAAGAGGGCAAGATAGAAATATCTGTTGTGATGTATTGGTTGACAAGCCTTGTATTAGCGGATAGAAACATCTCTAACACTAGGATCAAAAATTCTCAACTTGCCTCGAGATGAGTGACAAAATTAAGAATGAACAATGTAATAATGAATCATTAACACTCAAGTACCTCGTGGCATACTTAATCATAGATGTAAGAATTTATAATTCATCCTCCTTGGTCATAAAGGAAATCGTCCTTGAAGTTCTATGATCTTATAAGACAACATCAATGAGAAAAAATGATGTTAGACTTGAATTGCCTAAAAGAAAACTTACAAAAAGAAAATAATTAGGGTGTCTATGAACAAAAAGAATACATGAAAGAGATAAAATGTTAAATTCAAATATGTAAAGGTTCACAATGATTGGTTTAGCCTCATCCGCCTTGGATGCAGAGGTTATGGCTTTGCATAAAGGTTTACAAATATGTAAAGATAATAATTTTCAGAATATTCAAGTACAGATTGATTCGAGTTTATTAGTGGATTTGGTAATAGGAAAAATAGAACTATGAAAACTAGAAGAAGATATTGATAAAATTAAAACACTACTAATATAACTTAAAGGGGAAATTATACATATATTCAGAGAAGCAAATGCTTTGGCAGGTAAATTAGCAGAAGTAGATACAAAGAGAAGTTTTCAAGAATTTGAAGGGAAAGATATCCCTGACAAATATAAAGGTTTAATAAGTTTAGATAAAATAGGTTTCCCATATATTAGAATTCAAAAAAACAAAAATTAAAACCTAGGTCTAAAGGATAAAGAAGGGAAGAGAAGAACTTATTTTTAAAATTTGATATTTATAAAAAAAAATAAAAAAACTTACTTGATGTTTTGCAAATATAAACTCTATTACAGGGGGAGGTCATGAAACAAATGAAGAGCCACCCCGGTCCTGTGGGGAGGGTAATAAAAGATAGACCAAAAAAAAAAAACTACTAAGCTTGGGATATTGGATATTTGTTTTGCTTGGTTGTGTTTTTTGGTTTTGTTTTCAAACATAGGTTAAAGGCTTAAGGAGCAGTGAAGGAAGTAAAGGTAGACATTCTAATACTAATTGCATATAATTGTAGTATCTTTGTTAATAATTTTGCCAAGAATTACATGAAGAAATTTGGCTAAAAAAGGGAAAAGTTTCCTCGAAGAGAGGATGAAGTTGAGTCTTTTGGTTAGGTTGCTGTTGTTATCCAGCTGCTGTAAGGGAGTAAGTTGGTATAAGTGTCTGTAAGGGTTTGTTAGGGTGTAAGGTAGACACTCTTGCAGATACATATAAGGGTCTGTAAAGGTGTGAGGATGTAAGTTGGTGGGTCTGGTGTAAGTTGGTGTAAGGTAGACACTCTTACAAAACTGCTGGAACTTCTGTAAGGTTTTTCCAGCTGCTGTTCTGGAAAACTGATGTCTGTTATATGTATATGTACTGGAACTCTCCAAAACTGCTGTTCTGGAAAACTGATGGTTTTCATCTGGTGTTTTCCAGTCTACGTACATGTACATGTAGGCAGTATGTGCTGGAAAAAGCTAGTAAAAGCTGTTTTCCAGCTGTTGGTCTGCTTACATGTATATGTAGACAGATATCATCTTGAAAAAGCTGACAGACCTCAACTTTGTAAAACTGACAGATATGAGCTTGGAAAAAGCTGATATCTGTTATGAGTATTTGGAGTGTTTGTTATACAGAAGTGTCGGCAAGATTAATAAGAGTTATAAGTGTCTGTAAATAAGTGTTAAGTAGTATAAGTATCTGTAAATAAGTGTTAAGCAGTATAAGTGTCTGTAAATAAGTGTTGAGTAGTATAAGTGTCTGTAAATAAGTGTTAAGCAGTATAAGTGTCTGTAAATAAGTGTTAAGCAGCATAAGTGTCTGTAAAAGTGTCAATTATAAGTGTATGTAATAAGTATCAAGGAGGACAGCATGCTTGCAGAACTTCCAAAAAAAAAAAAAAAAAAAAAAAAAAGAAAAAGGCTGTAGGGGTCACAAAACTACTGGGAAGAAATCTGAACAGAACAAGCATATGCAAGCACAAAAAGCTCAGAGAATCAAATGGACTAGAAGATTAGCAGAGCTAAATGAACAGGAATGACAGCTAGCAAACCAGAAACACAAAGCATAAAGATTTAATGGCATAAGTTTAATGGAAATAGAAATTTCAACACTAAGAAACTTCATAAAGAGAAAGAAAAGTGTATTTTCATGACACTTGATAGTTTCAAAGTTACTTTTAATATTGTATGTTAAAGTTTATGAATGAATGTAAATGAGAAATGGGTAGAAATTAGCTTGTAAGCAATGGTATTCCTCTGCCAAAAGAAAGAGTTATATAATTAATAAAACAAACTATAAAAAAAAAAAAATTCAAAGTTACCATAACTAAGAGTTTTACATGTTTTGTCATTGACTATTACAATATTTAGAGAGCAAGAACAAACATAGTGAATAAAAATGACTACTTGTATCATGATAATTAGCTCATGAACTTGAGAATTAATTTTAAGTGGGAAGACTAGAGGTGTCAAACGGGCCGGCCCAGCACGGCACGGCCCGTTTTTCACGAGCACGGTCGTGCCACCGTGCCGTGCCGTGCCGGGCCCGGCACGGTTAGA
Organism: Sapria himalayana; assembly: GCA_029783825.1. Lineage (NCBI taxonomy): Eukaryota > Viridiplantae > Streptophyta > Magnoliopsida > Malpighiales > Rafflesiaceae > Sapria > Sapria himalayana. The sequence goes on from JAREIK010002985.1 coordinate 1,026,682, forward strand.
TTTAGGCGGGCACGCCTTGCCAAACACGGTCATGACTCGTGTTTGGCAAACACGATCGTGACTCACAACTCTCGTCACGCCTCTGCACACGTGACACGCCGCCAGTGCCACGCGTGAACCGGCACGGGATGGACCCGTGCCGGCGTGCCGGGCCAGGCACGGCCGAACCGTGCCGTGCCTCGTGCCGGGCCGGGCCGGCCCGGCACGTTTGACACCTCTAGGGAAGACAATACATAATGGTTGTAGTATATGATGAATGAGAAGTACATATTATTGTCTTACTAGTTAAGCATATTGCATATTTTTTAGCAAGGGTTACAATGAAAGAACTATGTGAGGATCTTTATTTGACTCTGATAAATGGTATATACTCTAGCAACCTACAATGTTCTCGACCTCATTGCTGGAGATAACTTCTAATAATTCTTCTTAGCATGACCACTCCTTCTACAATGTATGCACTATTCTAAGGATCTCTTACCTTGATCTCTATTATGAGTTGTACTTTTGATATTTACAATATATACAATATGATAATTCTCTCGAGTGGGTAATCATCCACCTTGCATATACTAAACCATTTGATGATGCCTTTATGTGTTGGAGGGGAAGAGATGATCACCCAAATTTTGGTTATGAAACTCCAAAAAACTATAGAGTTATGAGTAGAGAAATATCATATCAAGACGCTACTCTATTTATCCCACTCTTCTAGTCATATCCATTTATGCGGAGAATACCTCTAAGAACCACGTGGGTAGTAGTGCGAAACAAGTCAAGTGAGTGATGATATATTCTGACTTTCTATCCTAATCTAATCTTAATCCCTTAAACTGGTAGGTGATATCATATAATTGCATAGTATGAGATGAATACAAATAATATTGCTAGCTCATATACTATCTTGTATGTTACCAAATGATGTTTTTGTCCTAGTGGCTAAGGCTGAGGTACTTCAGGGGAGGAGAAGAGGACACGGGTTCAAATCCTACACTCTGCGGATGTGGAACTGTGCCTCCCAAAAAACTCTCAAGGGGCTGGGCCAATTGAGGGTTTCTAGGGTATGGGGCCGCGTAAGCGGTGGGGCCAGTCACTATAAAAAGCTTACCCGAACCTTAGTTATATGTTACACAAGGTGAAAATATAGAAAACGAGTCTTTCTCAATGGGTTTTCATACGATAGTTAATAGTCAAAAGTTAGCCCATAATTAGATCTCTTTTATCTTACCACAAGTAGAGCTTTCCATCTCGTGATCAAATTTCTATGACTAAAAAATTATATACAGACTCTACTTTCTCACTTCATATAACTATGTTGTCTGAATCTCCACAAAGTAATACTCATAATTTTGACATTCTCCATCAATCAAAAAATATACAAGTATGAATTACACCACACCACCCAATGCTCCTCATCACATCACATCAAATAATAGCTGAGTAGCTATATATACTTCACATAGGTGCACACTACACCACACAATCCACACTCCTTGCACATGCACACTACGCCACCATGGTCCACATAGATGCAGTAGGTATCGATGTCAAAACATGCTATGATCAAAAAACATGTGCCAATAATCTGTTGCATTAATATCTTTTCTATAACATAAATAATAGGTTAATGTTACTTACAAATAGGCAAGTTGCATGCACATTTATTCTTACCTTAGACACAATACACATGCATGTGCTTATGTATTGCACACACACACCACTTCATCTCACAAGTGTATATATGAATGTCCAACAAACTTAAATATGCTAACAAGTCTTTCTATTGTATGATTCATGAAGCATCATCATTCACACACATAAATAGTATATAAAATTTCAAATCAAAACTAATAATCATCAAAACTAATCATTAGATAAAAAGGGTGACATAAATATATGAAATAATTGAGATTGACTTGGGATACTCAATAATGATTCAGATCTTATATGTTATTTGAAAATAAGTTGCTGGGTTGGTCGTTTAATGCCAAGCCTTGAATCAAATTTCAATAATTTTTGTAAAATTATAAGATTATTTTTATTTTTTTTTTTATTTTTAGAAATTAACACAAAGAATATTAGTGTTATTTTCAAGATATTTTTTTTCTTAATAAGTGAAATAACATAGAAAATATTGGAAGAAAACATGGTACCAAAGGTTCATTACTATGACCACAATGAGAATGATGATGTAAAATGATGGTGTGCTTGATGGGGATGATGATAACATAGATGGTGATGATGATCTATGTTGCACGGACACAGATACGGATACGGGGATACGACACGGCAGGATACAGAGACACGACAAATTTTAAAAAACTAGGATACGGATACGGCTAGAACACGACATGAAAAAAAAATTAAATATAAATATTATCCATTAACAGAAATTTAGATAAATAAAAAAAATACTAAGATATTTTGATAAATAGAAATTTAGAGGGCTTAAATAAAATTAAAATAAATTATTTGTTTATTATATTTTGTATATATATTAAACAAACAATAATAATTAAAATATAAAAAAATATATTTAAGCCCTCTAACCCCTGCCCCCTCCCATTACAGCTTCTAACTCTCTCTAACATATTTTTTAAATATAGTATTTTAAAATAATATAAGATACAGTATTTTAAAATAATTTAAAACTCTATTTTTTAAATTAATTTAAAAAAAATTTAAACCTCTAACACCCTCCCTCCCCCGTCCAGAACCTTTTTCCCCCCTCCCGAAAATCCCTCCCGAAACCCCCTCCACCCCCCTCCCGAAAATCACTCCCGATAATCCCTCCCGAAACCCCCTCCACCCCCCGCCCCTCCCGAAACCCCCCCTCCCCGAACCCCCCTCCTGAAACCCCCTCCCCTCCACCCGATTTTCCGAAACCCCCTCCCGAAACCCTCTAACGACGCGTCGGTAGGTAAACGACGCGTCTGGAGGTAAACGATTGTTTCCAAAAAACTCGTCGGATACGTCTCCGACGGATATCCGATACGCCACGTGGCGTGTCGTATACGGATTTGTGTCCGATACGCCACGTGGCGGGTCGGACACGTATCCGACACGTGTCCGACACGTGGACACGGCACTCCCTAGCCGTATCCAAGCAACACAGATGATGATGATGATGATGATGATGATGTTGGAACTAGTTTATACTAAATGCTATTTATGATTGTTTTTAGATCATTTAGATGATTTAGTGTATTTTAATTAGCTTACACATGAAAGATTAAATCATCGGTAATCATTGAATATATGTTTTTAGTTCACAATTTAAATAGAATTAGATATTTTATTGGTAAGATTGTAGTACTATATTTTAGGGAGTTTATCTTAACTATGGTGAATGGCAAAGTTCTAATTTCTATTACTAGTACGCTTGAGTATATTGAACATGACCAACTTGGTATAATTATTATAAGTACTATTACTCTTATTCTTAACGTAGTTATTATTTGTGTATGCTTGTTAATAATTATTTTTGACTCATAAAGGATAATGTTTAGAAATATTTTTGAGGATTCTATGAATTAGAAAACTTTATCAATCATTTGGTGAATATTAATTACTAATGGAATTCATGTCCTATCAAAAGGATTGATGATACTCCCTTGAGGACGCTTATAAGTTTTGATATTTGCAAACCTTGCAAGTATATTTTAATACGATAATTCAAATAAGTTATGTAAAAAGTATTTAGAAAATAATTAGAGACTAATTGAATTAAATTATTTATGATTTGATTCAATCAATAAGTATTTGTAATCTTGACATGAGAAATTTTATTTTGTAATAAGTAACAAAAGACATATTATATTTTGAATAAGTGGAAAAGTACAATTATAATTTTATAGTAGTTTAAATTATAATTTATGTAAATTATTATGCAAAATAATTTATATTAAAAGTCCGAGATCTTATTTAGAGCAGTATCCTTTTCATAACCTAATCCAGAAGCGATGAAAGAAGTCTTATAGTTTTTATTTATTTAAAATATATGCATATACATAATCAGAATAATTAATTTAATTATTATCAAATTCATTTGATTGAGCAATTAAATCAAATTAATTTTATTTTCGTATTAATTTTGATTTTGTATATTTATATTTTAAATAAATAAATTATGATTCTTAAATATTATAAAAAATTGAGTGGATTGGTTTAAATATAAATTGATGTTTGGTTTTGGTTTTTACAATATAAAAAAGAACAAGACCCAGTTCGAGGATACTAATCTACTATAGCATCATCGTTTTCATCGCATTGCTCTGGACTATGGAAATATGAAAGAAGTTCATCTGATCGAGCCAAGCTTTAGGTATGTCTCTTCTAATAACATTTACAAAATACAATTACAATAATACAATCTCAATCCATAAGAAATATCGACTTAAGTTTCAAATTAATGAATCTAACAATTGTATCAAAGAGAGTTATGGTGATATTAGTGGGTGGATGAGTTGGTTTTTAAATGTCATTTGAGAATATGTGATTGAATAACCTAAATAGAGACAATTTAGCCTTTGTTGGCCAAGTTAAACAATTTAGCCACGTCTATGAATTGTGCTGTTGATTTCATTTGTTTATGGGTTATATTTTGTAATAATTTTTGGGTGTTTATTGCACATAGGATTCTAAATTATAATCTTATAATTATTTTGTAATGATAGTGGTTGAAATGGTGGTTAACAAGGTTAACGAAGGTGGTTGTAGCACTGGTGACATTTTAACTTGGCCAATTGAGTTGTTTAACTTATGAAAAGAGCCATAGCCAATTGACTGTGCTAATGACATTTTCAATTGTTGGTGAAGATGACTGTGGAGTAGTCATGGTCAACGATAGTACTGGTGATATTTTTAATTATTAGCGATAGTGACTATGGATTTAGTCATGGCTAATGGTAGTGTCAAATGATATTTTCAGTTGCTGGTGATGGTGAATATGAAAGTGGTCATGGCCATTTTTAGTTGCCAGTAAAAATAACTTTGGAAGCCACCATGGCCAACAACATCACTAGTGATAGTTTCTTTTTCCAATGATAGTCACTATAGAAGTTGTCAAGGCTAACCACCATACTAGAGGTTATATTTAAAGTTGCGATGACATATGTGATGGTTAAAGTGATCAATGATCAAAGCATCTATGATGGTTGCAACTAAAGGCAATGAAGATGATGGATCTCATAGTGGCAAAAACTATCCATGGTAGAACGCATAGAGAACGACACCGACAATGTGGAGTACATGGGCAAAATGGCAAGTGTTTCAAAAAAAAACTAGGGTAGATTTTATTCTTTGTTATTGTGGACACTACCCCAGTCATTTGCAGCAAAACCAAGTAGATTTCATCAATTTAAGACACTTCATATATGTGAGATGTCCTATATCCGAGATATTAGGGGTGTTTGACACATGGATATGCATGATGCTTAGTCATCATGTATTTATGGCATGATAATATTTGTGGCATAGAATTATTTTTGACATGATAGTAATAGAGGAATTATTTTATGTGATTGACATAAAATTTACATGATTATTTATATATTTTTTTGGGATGAAAGAAATATATAAGTGGTCGAGGTAGTTTAATAAGTAAAAGTGTAAAACCCATAGTCTCATTCACTATTTTGAAAATTATGCAAGTTAGTTAGAGTGTTGCCCTAGGTGCATTCCCCCTATCAGCCTAATTGACTTGTAGCTATACTTATCACAACCCACCATGAGGCAACTATATAGATTGATTAAATTAATCAATTTCTCATCTGAAGGATTCATTTGAGAATCAATTAGTTCAAAACTAGGTGATAGTTTATACTTAGTTATAAATGATAGCATCTTTTCTATATGAGTCACTATTATTATTTATATGACCAAAGTAAGTCATCAATTTAATCATGTTTGGCATAGCTTCTACCTAGACAAAAAGATTAATATGAATTAGCTTATCTAAAAAAATAAGGAATAGTAAACATCCTCCCATTCAAGCATACTATATAAAGTATATTAGACTGATGACAAATTCTTTTAAGAATTGTTTGAGGGAATTAATTCTTATAATAAAATTCAAATTAATAAAGCTCATTAAAAAACTTTATCTAGGAAAATATATTTCAACCAACTCACCACCATTCTTTAAAATAATAAACTAGATGGAATCAATTACATTGAAAAAAAATTTTGATATTATTCTAACTACTAAAAACTACAAATTTATACTCATGGATCTATGCTAGGATAAACCTCAACAATGAGTGACCAATGAGGAAGCCAATCCTTATGAGAAATAGATAAAAGCTAATGAGATGTCTAGATATTATATTTTGGCTTCCATGTCAAATAGATTCCAGCTTCAACATCAATCAATGGCTACTGCCTATGACATGGTGTCTTATCTCAAATAAATATTTGAGATTCAGACTCATTCTCCTAGGTAGAAAGCCATGAGAGATCTAATTAATATTAATAACTGAAAATATCCTATGAGAGATCATATTCTCAAGATGAATAGTCTTTTGAATGAACTAGAGATCCTTGGAACTGATACATATGCGAACTCTCAAATTGATTTTATTCTTTAATTACTATTAGACTCATTTAAGCAATTTGACATGAATTTCACCATGATAGACCTACTTGGAATTTGTCACAATTGCCTAATAAATTAGTATCGACTTAAATTATTATTAAAAAATCATTTGGAATATATGTAGCATAAAGAACTTCTAAACCTAATGGAAAAAAAAATTTAAAAACATACTCGAGTTCCATCAATAGCTCCTAAGATATAAGTGAGAGTCAAAAAGCCAAAAAAAATATTTTCACTTAAAGTAGTTAGGACACTAGAAGTAGTATCTGATTTATCTCAGTAAATTGAATAATCAAGATAAGTCTCAATTGCTAGTAGTTGAAACATGCTTAGAAATTGTATCAATAGATATCTGGTATATAGATACGGGCACCACTAATCATATCTATAATTCTTTGTAGTAGTTTTGGAAAACTAGACAAGCAAGCAACATTGAGATTGATCTTCACAATAAAATAGTAGCAAGGTGGCAGCTATTGTAGTGGGAGTTTGCATATTTTAGTTTGAAAGAAATAATATTTTAATTTTAAAAGATTGTCTTTATGTACATTCAATAAAGATAAATTTGATTTTAGACTCCTATTTAATTAGAAATAGATTCTCCTTTTTATTTAATAATCTGGCAATAATTTACTTGAATAAAAGAATTATCTATTATGATACATTAGAAGATAACCTTTATAATATTAAAATCTATTTTACTATGCCACAATAATATGAGTTAGATAGCATCAATTGCTTATCATATATGAGAAATTATATTGCTAGTATAAACCAACCTTTCCATGACACTTATGCCTAGGTCATAAACTTTAAAATAGAATTTAAGACTAGTTAAAAATAGAAACTTGGGTTCATTGAAAATAGGAATACTTCCAGCATGTCTATCCTATATAAAAGGAAAGATGATCAAATGGCTCATTTTAGCCCAAGGCTATAGAGCAAAAGTGCTACTAGAATTAGTTCATTTAGATTTATGTGGCTATTAGCAATCCTAGTAATAAGTGGTTTTGAGTACATTATTTTTTTTTGATAATTACTCAAGATATGGATATATTTATTTGATGCATCATAAGTCTTATACCTTTGAAAAATTCAATTAGTATAAGACAAAAATAGAGAAATGTCATAATAAATATCTCAAAATACTAAGATCTAATCATATTGGTGAGTATCTCTTTGGAGAGTTTATGGACTACTTATTAGATAAAAAGATTACAACTCAATTTCCATACTAGATACTTCACAGTAGAATGGTGTGATAGAAAGAATGAATCAGACACTTATGAACATGATAAGGTTAATGATGAGTTATTCAGATATGCCCAATTCCTTATGGAGATATGTATTAGAAATAGTAGCTTGTATTTTAATCTTAGTTCCATCTAAGTTTGTACTTGCAACTCCAACTAAATTGTGGACTAGACATAAGCCTTATCTGAACACTTTTATTTGTGAGATTTTCCAATATATGTGCTAAGAGGGAAGGCAAATAAGCTAGAAGAAAAAATTGAAGTTTGCTTCTTTGTGAGATATCCAAGAGGAACAAAAGATAGATTGATTTATAGTCCAAAGGATCAGAATGTCATTATTAGCACCAATGCCCAATTCCTAGAACATTACTATATACCAAACATACCTCCTAGAAATAAAATTATTCTAGAGATGTTAAGAGAAGATAAGCATGTCCACACTTTTTCAATTACGAAGGGAACACCACAGGGTGACATCCCCGATACCTCATTACCTCATAATAATAAAATAACTATTCATTATGGTATTGATATTGAACCATGTGAGCCTATCATTAATATGCTGGTAGTATAGCTAGAAGGAAGTGATCATAATTGTTCATATGGATTGGCATATATACATTATGTCATTAAAAATATACAGCTAAGATGAGTGTTTCATCATAATAGGAATGTTATTCATCAATCTACATGGTATACACTCTTGAGAAAGTCTTATGATAAAATCTTAGATGAACTAAATATTGAACTTGGAAACTATGATGAAGTACTTTAAGATAGAGATGCAAAACATTGAGAAAAGACTGAAATTAGAAATATAATCAATAAAATCCAATTATATTTGGGATCTTATAAGACCACCTAATGGGATAAAAGTCATGAAATGTAGGTGGATCTATAAGAAAAAGATAATGATAAATGATAATATTGAGACTAATAAAGCTAGACTTGTTATAAAAGGTTTTTCTCAAAAATAAGGAATTGATTATTAGAAAATCGTTTTGCCAGAATTCATGCTAAAGTCATTCTGAATTTTCTTATCTATCGTTACTCATAAATAGACATGTAGCTCCATTTATGGACAAAAATAAATATATAGGTCTTGGAATGCTTGATTTGATCAAGTCATTAAGTCTCGTGACTTTAATCAATATTAGGTTGAGTATTGTGAGTATATAAAAATATGTGATAACAATGTGATATTCTTTTTTTTTTGATAAGTAATAAATTTATTATCAAAATTCTCTATAACCTAGAGAAGTTTCATACTATTACATTCATTATGAAAAACAATGTAAACCACAATTTTAATTTTCCTAGCTAGATTTCCATCATCCTGTGCCTTCCCTTTGAAGACTCTTATATTCCTTTCCCTCCATATATGGTATATGGCAACCAAAAAGGTAGCTTTCCACATGGAATTATTTGGCTTATCTGCAACATAGTTGGTCTTCAAGTCTTTGAAGACAGATTTCTGGCACTTCAGATGCGCATTAATTCCTAGCCGGTTTTCTAGCTCCTTCCAAGTAGCATTTGAGAATCTGGAACCAATGTGAGAAAGCTTGATCCCTCAGCCTAAGCTTCTTATGCTTGGTGATCCATAGATTTGCAGCATGCTTGGGGATATAATTTTTTGTCCATATAATCTTTGTCCAAGCTTTTTCTTTCATGGTGACGTTTCCCGTTAAAATATTTTCAACAATGTGATATTCTTGATATTATATGTTGATGATATCTTACTCATTGGCATTGGTGTGAGCTTTTTATTTTTGATTAAGATTTATTTATATAGTCAATTCAATATAATATACTTAAGAGAAGCTGCTCACATTCTTGGGATCAAGCTTTTGTGAGATCGTAAGTGATGAATGTTGAGCTTATCTCAAGATATTTATATCGACCAAATATGGACTTGATTTAGTATGTAAGATTCTAATAAAGATTTTATTCCTTTTAGACATAGAATCACTCTATTAAAGAAATAGTATTCCAAAATACCCAAAGAGATATAAAAAATGAAGACAATTCCATATCTATCTATAGAGGAACCTCGTGTATGGGATTCTTTATACGATATATGATATCTATAATTTTATTAGCATGGTAAGTAGATATCAATCTAACTTAGGACAAGTATATTGAACAAGAAAAAAAATTCTTGATTAAGTACCTAAAAAGGGCTAAAAAACATATGTTATTGTAGCAAGAAGACAATCTTGTACCTATATGGTATACAAACTCAAATTTCTAATTATATGAGGATTAGAGAAAATCCACCTTAGGTTATGTGCTTACCTTAGGACATGAAGCCATAAGTTGAAGAAATATCCAGTAATCTTATATTGTTCATTCTAATTTGGAAGCTGAGTATGTGACAGCTTCATTAGTAACCAAGGAGACTATATGGCTCAAAAACTTTCTAATAGATCTAGGAGTCATTTGTTATGTGAAATTTTTCATTATACTTCATGATAATAAAGAAGCGGTTACAAACCTAGAAAATCCTAGAACTTACAAAAAGACAAAATATATCGAGTGCATAAACCAATTAATATATAATTTTGTGAAAAGAGGGGATGTAGTGGTAACGAACGTGACATCAACAAAAAACTTGGTATATCATTTTATTAAGTGCCTTCCAACTAAAGTATTTGATAGAAATGTGGAGAGGATGATAGTCAGAAGTATGCCATCATGGCTTTAGACAAAGTGAAAAATTGTTGGAACTAGTTTATACTAAAAATCATTTATGATTATTTTCTTGATTTGTATCTTTTTTTATTTTAATAAAAAGTTGTTTTATTGAGCTAAATAATAAAAATACTTTTATTCTTTATTCTATTTGTAGATGATTTTGTACATAGAGATTTGCTTATGCATAGAAGATAGAATTATTAGTACTCAAGAAATATAAGTTTATTATTCACAATCTAGACAACATTAGACATTATAACGATTAGATTATAGTACTAGATTTTAATGAGTCTAACTTGGCTATGGTGAATGACAAAGTTCTAATTTATAGTACTAGTACACTCAAGTGTATTGAACATTACCAATACAGTGTAATTATTTTGTACTGACTTGTAAAATAAAATATATCATAGTTATTATAAGTACTATTACTCTTATTCTTTAAGTAGTTATTACTTACATATACTTGTTAATATTTTTTTTATTCATAAATGATGGAGTTTATAAATAGATTTTAGGATTCTATGAATTATACAACTTTATCAATCGCATCATGAATATTAATTATTGATGGAATCAATGTTTTGTCAAATGGATTAATGATATCCCAAAACCCTAAAAGTTGATTTTAATTCAGCAATTCAAATAAGATAAGTATAAAGTATCAAATAAATAATTAGATATTGATTGAATTAGATTGTTAGTAATTTGATTTAATTAATGAGTATTTATAATCTTAATATGAGGAGTTTAATTTATGATAAGTAATAAAAGATATAATGTATTTTGAATAAGTAAGGAAGTGCAATTATAAATCTATAATGATATGTATTATAATTAATATAAATTATTGTGGAAAAAAATAAATATTGAAAGTAGAAGATCTTATTGAGGTTCAAATTCCTTCCATATTTTAATCAAAAATAATGAAAGAAGTATTATATTTTTTATTTATTTAAAATATATGTATATATGCAATCAAAATTATTAATTTAATCAAAATCAAATTAATTTGATTTGACTATTAAATAAAATTAAATTTATTTGTATTAAATTAATTGTAATCATGTATATTTATATTTTAAAAAAAATAAATTTTGATTCTTAAATATTATAGTAAACTGGACGGATTAATTTACATATGCAATCAAATAAATATAGAATTATTATGATAGTAGATGTTACATTTTTTGAAGATAATTCATTTTTGAATATTAGATCTAAGAAAATGCACCTTTAAATAATGTAGAAATTAAAAACTTTACCAAATATATTTGTTGCCCCGTATAGTATCAATTGAACTCCTTTCTTCATCTAATACTATTATTAAACTTTCAATCAAGATTAAAGTGATGGGATATCTACCTATCTCATTGGACCATAGTTTTGTTAAGGCACACATGGGGGGGCGAGCCTTGATGATCATAATTTTTTTTTGATATCGTGGGCATCCTTTGTCTAGACCAATTGCCATGCACCTTGTCTAGTCTCATGTGGGGACGAGCCTCCTCCCTTCGCCTTGTTTTTGTCTCCAAGCAAACCAAGTTTAGGTGGAGGCGAGATTCAAACCCGAGGCTCTTCAATTCTGAAATTAGTTCACTATCACTCTCCAGTCAAGTCATTTGCAACATGAACTCATCCAATTCTAAGTATCGACTTGGTACTTCTGATTCAGGTATTTTCTATGGAAGGAACTAAGGACTTGTCCCATATAGCACCATCTATCATCTATACTTTTTTACTCTTATTTAATATTATATATTTTAATTTTTTATCTTCCCATAAAAATTATAGCATATGAGATACTCTTTTTTGATTAATCATCTAGGATGATCACATGTCACACGAAATGATCTAAATGTAATTACCTCCAACAATATGTGAGATCTTGTTTTGAAGTTGTTAGCCAAGCCTATATTAAGATGTAAGTGTGGTTAGTGATGGGTATCTTGATACTGCTGAGTTTCATTATATCCTACATGAAATAAAAAAATTAAAAATCAAAAGTCTAAGGTCAATCCAAAACTAAGACACCTTTTGTCTCTTTGTTAGGAGGATCCTTCATCAAGTGGTAATCATCTTCTGACTAAAAAATTATGTCTGAACTCAAATAGTTCATTATGTAAAATTCTATCGCTCGAGTCTCCATAAAGCAATAACTAGGAATTTAACCATCTCCATCAATCAAAATACAAGTATAAATGTGAGTCACACCACACACAAACCTCCTCATCACACCACAAATATATTGGAAACATCAATATTTTGTATAGTCTACATACAATTAATGACATTTGCACATTCCACACACCTACTACACACATGTCCACTGCTTGCACAACACTTGCACAATCCACGCACATGTTCACCATTGTCACCACCATGCCGACCACCGACACCATCAGTAGATGCGTGACATAAGTATATGCCTCCATCGCACGTTTGCACATCCACACTCACATACACACAATGCAGACATGACACCCTCCTTCAATCATGCATCTTAGGGGTGTAACCGAGCCGAGTATTAGGCAGGCTCGGCTCGGCTCGGTTTTAAAGGATCGGGCTCGAGCTTGTTCATGAGCCTGTTTACGAACTGATGAGCCGAGTTTGAGTGTGCTCGGGCTCGGCTCGTTTAACTTACAAGCCTGTTCACGAGCCTATTTATGAGCTGACGAGCTGAGTTAAATGGTGCTCGGGCTCGGCTCGTTTAACTTACAAGCCTCAAAATGATGTTCGTGAATTAAAGAAAATGTTCATCTAAAATAGCCAATATACAACTAAATTAAAAAGATAAGATAATAAAAATTCAATTAACTTGATTGAAGTTCAAGAGTTAAAATATTCATCATGTTCATTTGTAGGAAAAATTTGTTGTGCATCAAGTCTTCTCCATGTTCACGAGCCTGTTCACGAGCTTGGTTCACGAGCTTGGTTCATGAGCTTGTTCACGAGCTTGGTTCATGAGCTTGTTCACAAGCCTGGTTAGCGAGCTTGCTCACGAGCTTATTCACGAGCCTGTTTATGAGCTAACGAGCCGAGTTTGAGGGTGCTCAGGCTCGGCTCATTTAACTTACAAGCCTCAAAATGATGTTCTGGCTCGGCTCGTTTAACTTAATAAACGAGTACGAGCGAGCTTCTAACGAGCCGAACGCCGAGCAGCTCGCGAGTAGTTCGGCTCGGTTACAGCCCTATGCATCTATGCTATTATAAATGCACGTCTCACACACCCACACATTACTCTTGTCTTATCTAAACTTGGCTATGATACAATGACACATGAAAATTTCAAACAACAATGATGAAAAAGATGCAATGTACAAATAGAGAGTCCTTATAAATATTATACTTGTTGGATTAGAACGACTCACATATTGGGTGCTCGTGCTCCACTCCCATCAATAAAGTATAAAAATAAAAATAAAACAAAATAAACATAAATCATAATACGCATCAAGAGGTGGTAATAATAATAGTGGCAACGACACCGATGACATGAGTAATGCAATTAGAATGAGCAACCATTCCACACCTCTTAAACCATGTTAAACACAACCAACTAAATTAACATAAATAATCAATAAGAAAATTTTAACTATCTACAAACAAATCATGACACTATATATATATACACACACACACACACATTGATACACACATGTGTGTAGAGCTGGGAATATGAGTTGAGACCAACAGGTTAAAGTAGGTTGGCCTGAAATTTTAAAGAATTGGGCTCAAAAAACAGAGGCCCAAATAAAATTCGGAATGTTTGGCCCAGTACAAATAGGCTAGTGGGTCATCTGGTTCAGGCCGGGCTATCCCACATGGCCCATTTTTTTATATTATTATTTTTTCTACCATATAAATAGAATATTTATATAAACCCTAAATCTAAATATTATTTAGTTGTTTTACTATTTATTAGTTAATTTGTTGAATATGACCGCATGCACTTTTTAAAGTGTGTGTGTGTGTGTGTGTGTGTGTGTGTGTGTGTTAAAATATGTAGTATAATAGAAGAGTATGTAATTTTTTTAGCTTATTTTAGCTGTCATGTTGATGAAAATAAATTATTACATAAAAATATAATTGCATTCCGTTTTCTCCTATTTTAGGCTTTCAGCCCATTTGATCCATTTTAGCCCACAACCCATGTAGGGCTCGGCTGGGCTAGCCCATTCTCCAGCTCTATATATATGTGTGGGTGACTAGTCATTGAATGAAGTGAAGCACCATCAAAACTATAAGCACTTTAGTGTATAGCACAAAGAAAAAATATGATATGTTCCAAACATTGCAGTAGGAAAAAGAAGTTATTTACTCACCAAGGAGACTCAAGGAATTGAACCACATGACCTGTAGGTTGATTCGTTAACTTTTCGATGGCGGAATCCACTGCTTTTTTGTAAGAGTCTGCTGCCACTCCACTCGGAAAAATTTTTCCACTGTCAAGAATCAATATTTCCATTTATAAGAATGGCTTATACCCAATCAATTTTAAAGTAACATAAAAAGATACTTTCAAAATACATCATCAATTGGCATATACTTGGACCATTTGAGGGTTAGCATCCACACAACACTTGTGTTTTCTTGTTCTTTCCTCCTTGGAGAAAGCATTGGAGTGAACACAAGTTTGTAACTATATGAAATTTCGGAATTGACTACTCAGTACTCCACTTCTGGCTACTGCTCGTGATATTCTCAGAGCAGAAATTTTGTTCCATGTGCCAGCTTTTAATGGCACATAAGCATCTAAATTTAATTAGCACTCAAAATTTTATTAAAAATTTTCTGTATTATAAAGCATATAATGTTATAGTCACATAGTTAGCTAAAAATTATAAAATCTAACTTGCTAATTTTCTTAACCATTGATCTCGAAAGCAATTGCACCAATCTGTGGACCATAGCCCACAATTCAAAAAACCTAAGTGATCGTTTATTTTATATTTCCAAGAACAATCAGCTCTCTCTCTCCCTCTCTCTAGCTTTCACTATATCTCTCTTTATACATATATCTCCCATCTCTTTATCTTACGTTCTCTCTCTCTCTCTCTCACTGATATCCTCTCATATTCTCTCTCTATCTTTGTTTCATTCTCTCTCTATTACGGTTAATGCAATAATTTTCAAATTTAATTAATATATCATTGGACCCACATGCACATGCGCATGAGACAAGGTCCAAGTAGCATTTTTCTGATCTATCTCCTTTATGGCATCTCTCTTCATATCTCTTCATCTCACTAATATTCAGACGGACGTGTGCTGAAATTGTTTCAGTACACACACATTCATCTCCTTCTTTTAATTTATATTGGGCCCTCAAAATTCTTTCTTACATTAGTGATATTCAATCTATGTAGATCTAAGTTAAAAACGAGCGCAATTCAAAATTTATAATATATATCTATAGGATATGAAAGATTTTTGTTAAATTTTGAGTATATCTAAGTCACAAAATTATTTGTGACCTAGATCCCCAAATTTCAACTCAACGTCTCAAATCAATTATTATATTCACCATCTTCCTTAGGCATTTTTACTTCCAGAACATGAAGAGAGCTATAATTTTTGAAGTATGAAGATAAAACTATGTTCATGTCACAAAATGTATAAGAACTAATTAGATATAGATTTGTAGAACTTGAAGATTCCTCATCCCTGAAAAAAAATTATAAAAATCTAAATAAAAGAATCAGAGTACTTGATTAATGAATCAAGAATTGAGAATTGAATCGAATCAAATTGAATTGTGAATCAAATTTTTTATAATTTTTTTTCACATTAATTAATTTCTATTTCTTACAGATGATACTTTTTTTTAATATTTTAGTTTTTATTTTTGTTATTTTTTTGGTATTATATAGTTTTATCATGTTAAATTCATAATACCAAAAGTTAGAGTTACTTTTTTTATATTAATTAATTCTCATAGTTGGTAATTTTTTTTGATATTTTTATTTTTATTTTTATGACTTATTAAGGATTTTGGTCCCTTCAAATCGGTATTAAATCAATTCATATGAATTGATTCGCGATTCAGCAATTCAGTCTTCGATTTATTCATATTTTCAATTCTTTTTAAGAGTCAGATCGTTTACCCCCTAAATCATTAATTAAATCGTGAATTAAATCGTGAATCATATGATTTTGATAACATTGAGTATAACCCAATCAAACTGATATTTGTGGAATAATATCAATTTAATTCATTACAGGCAACGATTACTCTATATTATTTCTGCATAATCACTCAATAATGATATGAGTGTACTTATTAATTATTAATTATTATAACACAAATCAAATGTTCTCTATGTTTTTAAAGTTCCATTACTTTGTTCAAAGACAATCTAGGGAAGTTATAAAATACTTAAAAGTGATAGGGGGGAAGGAGTTCCTCTCAAAAAAATTCAATTCTAATTATAAAGATAAATGTATACAGAATAACACACGCCTTATTATACTTCTTAATAGAATGGTATAGTGAAGAAAAAGAACAAAATAATAATAAAAATGACTAAAACAATAATAATAGAGAATAAATCGTCAAAATATTACCGGGCTGTAGCACTTAACATTACTATCTATCTATTGAAAAGAAGCTCAACTTTAGTCCTTCAAAACTTTACTCCATTAGAAACCTAGAGTGAATAGACTTGTAGTTCATCACTTGAGAAAATATAGGAGTGTGTGCTACTATCAATACCCAAGGAAAGAATGATAAAGCTAAATAATATAAATTAAAATATATTCTAGTGAGATAGAATCTTCACTCAAAAGATTACAAATTATATACCCTGGATAATAAAAGGTTTCAAATAAGCAGAGATATCCTATTTGATAAAAAATTAAGTTGAAAAAAGAAAAATCAACCGCCCAAGTCTTAGTCTGCTCATCATGCAAAGTTAATCTAGTCTGAATAGGAGGCAACGCTCCCCAGTACTAAAATTTATAAAGTACTCAGATCGGCATCACTAAATCATAAAATCAACTCCTCATCTTCTAAATCAAGCTCTCCTACTTCAATCTCCTCTACTACTACACCAACCAAATTCAAAACATTAAATGACATATATGAGAGATGTACCTTCATTATTATAGAGCCTCAGAATTTAGAAAAAATTACACGGTATCATGAATACATAAATGCAATGAAAAAAATGATAGAAGCTCTAGAAAAAAAATATGACTTAGGCATTACCTAGAATCCTAGATTACCAGAGAACAAACACATTATAATAGCCAAATGAATATTTACAATTAAGAACATGTCTAATAAAAACAAACTCATCTATTAAACTTAATTAACAACTAAATGCTACTTCTAGCTAGCCTTTGTATCAAAGTGGTATCAAATATGTATTTCTAAATTATAAGTTAAAGAAAGAAATTTATATACAATAACCTCTTGGATTTATAATAAAAAAAAATATAAAAATCATGCATACAAATTAAATAAAACTTGTATGGACTGAAGTAGAGGTGTCAACCGGGCCGGGCCGGGCCGGCCCTGCCCGGCACGAGGCACGGCACGGTTCAGCCCTGCCTGGGCCGGCACGGCATGGAAAAATTCCAAGCCCGGATTAGGCACGGGCCGTGCCTGGCCCGTGCCGTGCCATGCCTTGCCTGGCCTGTACCGTGCCATGCCAGACCCAGCACGGTTCAGCCCCCGGCACGGCACACCGGCACGGGTTTGTCCCGTGCCGGGTGTCCCGTGAGCCCGACCCCACGATGGCCCCTCCCGCAAAAAAGACCACGGGTCGGGTCTAATTCGACCCGACCCGTGGCCCCCCCGAATCTCGACCCGTACAGACTTGCAAGCCCGAGCGGGCCAGGCAAGGCACGGCACGGCCCGCCGTGCCTACGGGCCGTGCCTGGCCCGGAACTGCGGCACGCTCGTGCTCAAAAAATTCGGGTCGGGCCGGCCCAGCCCATTTGACACCTCTAGACTGAAGCAAGTATCTCATACTTGATATGCACCAATAAATTTATATATTCTAAATCAAGAGTTTACTAGAAGCCTAAGCAAGCTCACACAATACATTATAAAAAACTATGTTTTCGAAATATTAATTGTGATATCGTATGTGGATGACTTCATATTCTCAGGGTTTAAATTGGACTTCATCAATCATTTTAAGATATATGTGATAGAGAAATATGAGATATCAAACATGTGACTGCTCTATTATTTTTTTGGGATTGATATACTTCAAGATAACAATGAAGCATTGATTACTCGACATAAATATGTTCAGACAATTTTGGAAAAAATTGAAACGAGTAATTATAAATCAGTCTCCACTATATTAATAACAAATTAAAGACTAAAGTCTAGCAGATAAAAATTAGTGGATGAAAAACTATATAGAAATCTAGTTGAAAGTCTTCCATATATTTCAGCACCCATACCAAAAATTATTAGCTCGATGAACATATTACCTCTATTTATACACTCTCCAATCACTACCATCTTTGAGCTATGTAGAAAATTTTGAGATATCTTAGAGAGACTCCAAACCATTAATTAAGATATTCAAAACTGAGTATATAATTATTTAGTCATTCTGATTGTGTTTAGGAAAGTTATGCAGAAGATTATAGAAATACTTCCGAGCATATTTTTTATTTGTTTATCAGCAATATCATAGGACTCAAAAAAATTGCCAACTATGACTTTATCTACTACTAAGATAGAATATATTTATATCTCATTTATTACTTCTCAAGCTATCTGAATGAAAAATTTGCTCTATGACATGAATAATAAGATTAGGAAGTCAAACTAATCTATTGTGACTACAAATATATAATAGCAATTGCTAAAGATTCAATATTCCACAATAGAACAAAATACAATTACCCTCAAGTACCATTTTATCAAAGAAACAGATGAAAGAAAAAAATTTCTCTATCTTACTACAACACTGAATAACAAATTGCAAACATATCGATTAAAGCCCTACTAAATATGAAACAAACTTATTTTGGAACATAACTTGGATTCAAAGACTATTAAATTATAAAAAAGAAATTGTTACATTTAATATAATATTTTTTAAATTTTATTAATTACTTATTGGTCCCATGCACGTGTGACAAGGTCACATTTTTTTTTGTTGTTGAATTATTATCGTTTAGATTTTTTACGTTCAGTACGTGTGTTTATCTTTTCTTCTTGGTTTTCTCTATTCATTTACTTTTAAGAGCCAAAAGATTTCTGCAAATCCATGTTCAAGCTTCAACACTCTCTCTATTCTATCTTATACTATATCTCATTTTCTTTCTCATTCTCTCTCTCATTCTCTCTCTCTCATTCTCTCTCTCAATCTCTCTCTCTCAATCTCTCTCTCTCAATCTCTCTCTCTCAATCTCTCTCTCTCTATCTCTCTCTCTCAATCTCTCTCTCTCTCAATCTCTTTCTCAATCTCTCTCTCTCAATCTCTCTCTCACTCACTCTCTCTCTGTCTCATTTTCTCTATCTATCTAACTCATTATCTCTCTATTTATCTCTTGCTACTCATTGACTCACTATATCTCAAGCTTCAACACTCTATTTTGTCTTATACTATTTCTCATTCTCTCTCAATCTCTCTCTCTCTCTGTCTCATTTTCTCTATCTATCTAGCTCATTCTCTCTCTATTTATCTCTTGCTACTCATTGACTTACTTTGTATGTCCCCCATAAGTGGTTATCTCCCTCTCTCGCACACATTCACTCTGAATCTTTCTCATGATTTCTCTCACTCAAAAACAGACACTCTTTATATCACACAAACACACAAGATCGTCTCCTCCCCCCACCCCTCTCTCTCTATTGACAATTGATTCGAATTTTTGCTGATTTCGCCTCTTTCTTTAATTTGTTTTTATATTTCCAACACCATGACCTCAGCATTGAATGAAAATAATCGACAATTAAAAAATTTCTTCTTCCTCTCTGTCATGTCAGAAGAGTCAACGCGGCCACCTAAACTAGTGAACAATTGTTGACTTTTCATGATAAAAACAAGACAAGGTGATAAATCTAGCTGCCTAACAGCTTTGGTAGAAAATAATATAAAATTTCACAGAGAATGAAAAAGGAAATGGTACCTGCGATCATAGATGTTATATCGCGCATTGCTGTAATCAGAGTAGCACGTGCGGAGGCCAGATTGAGAGGCAATTTGCCACACCGGATTAGGTTCTCTTCCACCGACCCCGGCAATCCACCCGGCGCCCAGCTCCACCGACACACCACCAAAATTTTCTTTTCGTATCCTCCCGCCGACCCGATCAGACGCCTCTAAAATCAATATATCATCCATTCCACTTTCTGCCAACGCCTTGGCAGAAGCTATGCCTTATCCAAAAAAAAAAAAAAAAAAACAAATAAATAAATGACCAAACAAATTTTTAACATGGAAATTAAAATAATAAAATACATGGCGGCAGATTATCGAAAATATCAAATAAAAAAAAAAGTTTAGGCTGCGATGCGTGGGGTCCACTTGCGGCAACTACGAGGAAGAATCAGATTCATGCATGGCTGATCTGGAGGAGTATAAAGACGAATAAGTACGACCGAGTCTTACCCCCAGCATCGCTTGATGATCGATCGTCCAGCCTGTGCGAGGATCATAAAACATTTTACATAATTTTACCAGCGTCACGTTGCTCGTAGCTGTTTTCGATTTTAAATCGAAGGAGATGGCAGCCACAAAATTGATGAAAATTACGAAGAACCAGACACATGACAAATAGTTTTGCACCTCTTAATTGATCAGAAGGCAGCTATTTGTTTTAGACTATGCTAAATCTGCAAGACATCGATCATACTCTGCAACTAAGTTGATGAAGACGAGGTGTAGACCGTACAGATTCTGCTAAAATCCACTAATTAATTGATTAATGACGATTAGGAACGCTAATTTGAGGCGCTGCTGTGTGGCACGGTAAAAAAATTCTACGCGAGCATTCTCTCCACGGATAATCACGTACGGATCAACAAGGTACAGAAAGTACAGAATAAAAAAAAGTCACTATGTTGACGCTACGTGAACATGTTCGCCACCAGCTATCATGCACGGCTCAACCAGAACAACAGAATCAAACAAACTTAATCCGATATCTACCGTGTGAATCAAGTATAATCTTTATTAATATGTCGTAATATCAAAAAAGTGCAACCAATTCATGCTTGCAAGACAAAATTAACGCCGATAACCGATTCAATCTAGGTCCGAATATGAATCAGTTATGGCTGGTGCTTAGCACGTATACCAAGCGGGTGCAATATAGAAGATGCAATCGATTACCGGAGATTCCAGCGCCGACTATTATGACGGATGTGCGAGGCAGTGACTCCATTGGCGAGAGGAGGAGCGACAGCGAATTACGATAAGGAGAGAAGACTGAGTGTGGTTTCTGAGTTATCTTCCATGAAGGAGACAACACGGACGTGGATTGGATTACATGCTTTAATTAGAAGTTCCATGCCCTACTTTATTTTTTTAACAAACATGGATTTTTGCGAAAAAAGAGGAAACCTTCACATGCAGCGAGACTAGATATTTTTTAAAAAATAATAATAATAATAACGTATTATAAAAATTCATTTTTCCAATATTTAAAATTTATAATAATATTGATATTTTATTGAAAATATATTTTCTACTTCAATTTATTGAATAATTTCGTTCTGTTTATAAAAAAAAATACATAATTAATACCAACTAATTTGTTGACATCTTTTTTTTTTTCCCATTTACACTTAGATTTTCTACTCTTATACAATATTTAATTTTCATCAGGTTTTTAGCTTGCCATTATTTTTTGACTTGCTGAAAATTTTAAGTTATTGAATTTTGAATACACGTATATGCTTCACCTAAATTTTTAATTAAATTTTTTAAAAAAACTGATGTAATGAACATTTCATTTTGGAGATCATAAAATCTATAAAATGTTTTATAAAACTTGGTTTTTATAAAATTATATAGATTATAAATTTAAAATAACTAGAGAAATTATGAAACAAAAAATGATAAAAAGAATACTTTTTAAAAAAAATTCTCGTGATAAATAAATGACAATAGAAAAATACATGGTTATAAAAATATTAAAAAAACTTATAAATAAATAAAATCATTAAAAATACAAAGTTCAAAAATAAATCTGAAATAAGTATTTATACAATTAATAAATAATTTTATATTTTATATTACATATTTGTATTTGTATATTTTACTTTTTATCATTCTTGTAGTGATATAATCCCCAATTAATTTAATTGTTTGTGTTTATAGATTTTTTTACCGTTATGCGTATTATAGCTTATATATTTCAATATTGTTTTTATTTTCAAGGCATTTTTTATAAACTTTAATGTTTTGTATCATACCATTTTTACCATTATTTATATTTATGACTTTGTAGTTAATTATATTTTTCATAATTATCATGAAAAATAAATTGATAAATCTTTTATTTTTCTAAAATTATAATTATTTGAATTTTTACAATTTGATATTTTTATCATCTCTTAGAATATTTACTTGATATTTTTTCATTATATATATATATATATATATATATATATATATTTAATTAGATTTTTTTAACACATTTTAAACATCCCAGCCAAAACAACTATATATCACAGCATAATTCCATCAATCTTAATCTTCAACATTCTTGCAATTTCATAAATAATATTACCCTAACATTTTTTGTAATTATCTTAACACAAATAGATAAATTGAAATTTTCAAGAACTATTAATTTTAAAACAAGACTTAAAATTTTTCAATAAGATCAAATTAATTTAAAAAATACATTTTTTTTAATCTTTTTCAATACCACTGCAAATTAATAGTTTAGAAAAATTATAATTTGCTTATTATCCAATTTACATTAATTTGGTCATGTGTGCACAATTGGTTGCCTCTGTGTGTGTGTGTGTGTGTGTGTAAGCATACTTCACCAAATGCTACTATTAGGATAGAAAAAAGCTTGATAAGACACGCACGCACACACAAATACACACACATACAGATTATGCGATGATTTCATAAGTGTGGGAATTTAAAAATACAGTCAAACAGAAATTAGGGCAAAACACCAGTATTTCTGTGAATAACTACTCTAAAATTTCTGTTACCTCCCAGCATCAGAGTCGAAAAGATTCAAGGCTTCAAAGCCAAGAAGAAAAACAATGGCGTAAAAATCTCCTTCCTTCAAAAAAAAAAATATTATAATTTAGAAAACACAGACAGAAACTGAACCTGAACCAGAACCTAAAACCATAACCACAAACAGGGCTAGGCCCTAGGGTTCATCATGGGTGCATGTAGATAGAAAAAATGTCAAAAAGGGGGTCAAGTTCAAAAAATAGAACGCACCTTCCACCTTCGACTAACCCTGCCGCAGCCTTTTCTAGAAAATCTTGAACCCTTAGACTTCCTTTCGGAGCCACCCCCACATACTCCAGGATCCTCACCTAACCAGTAGGAGGCGCAGGCTTTAGCCTCCTGCGCCACATGGGCACGAGAAGGTACAAACACATGGAGCTTTTAGCACTGCTTACCAAATTTCTGGTGAGGAATCGACCAATTGTAGTTAGGCGGAAGCTGCGGAGAGAGAAGTGGCTTTTATCCAAAGGCAAGTACCATGGAACAGCCGACTGCACCGCTAGATCCTCAGACCAAACGACCTTTCAGAGAGTCATGTTTTTCTTTTTGAGATTTGGGTGTTGTTTCGAGGAAAATATGCAACACAATGGGTCCTGAAACAACATACTTTGAAACCAGCCTTCTCGAGAGCTGCAAGGCATTGCCCAGTCAGCCTGATGTCTGGCAGACCATTTCCGATCTCTGTTGATGCCTGGCCGCACATACACATATTTTTAATCATAAATCCAGTAATTATGAGATTTAATATTACTTGAATAAAAATTAATCATGAAAAAATAAAGGTTGAACAGCCATTATTAATATCATCATAATAAACATTAAGACATGTTTTTAATAAAATTAAAATCAACCATCATCATCATCATCATCATCCAATCATTATCTTAATTATTTGACGTCAATTGTATCGATCATATTTTTTTCAATTAATTCTATTAAAAATTATTTTTACTTTAAATAATCTAAATTATTAAATCAGTGTTTATAAAATCTACTAATTTCCCGCTTCAATTTTCTCTAATTATTTTCCTCTTTCTATTTAAATAATCTCACACTTTCTAACCAGTACACCATAGATGTGTCAGCTGGACCGGGTAGCCCAAACACGACATGAGACATGACACGATTCAGCCGTGCTAGTGCCGTGGCCGTGCTTGCACGGCACGGCTCAAACCGTGTTGGGCCAGAGATCCTGGTATGGGATGCACGGGGCCGCACGACCCGGCACAACCCATGAGGGTCGGGATCAGCCCAGTTGGCCAAATTAGTTTAAAATAAAAAAGAATGACACACGCGCAGATACACTCAATTATGACTCAGATAAATTATAATACTATGGAATAAGCCCAACTATAATTTAGCGTGCGCCGCGGCCCCGCAGGGGATCACCACTTATTTTTGGAGAGTGGTGACCATTGGATGCACCTAACATTGTGCACATCCTTGTGCCACCAGGCACCCAGTGCAAGCACCCCCCAGCTCCACCCAACAAACTCGACACAACACGGCACATTGGATCATGGAGCAATATGAATGGGTTGGGTTGTGTTGAGTCTAGCCAGGGCAACCCAAATGCTAACACGAGCAAACAAGACCCGTGTTGTGTGCCAACACCAGCGCACCAATAATGCCGAATCAAATAAGAATGGCAAGGATACCAGCATGAGCCAGAGCTTGGGCACGGGGGCTAGAGCATGCCTGAGCTTGAGATTAGAACACATGGCTCTATATTAAATTTCATCAACTTTCCTTGCCCAATCCAATTCGACTACATCACAAACCCTAGAAAAGGATGAGCAAAGAAAAAAAATCATGCTCAGCCAATTCATCATGTCGCTAGTTGACCCACTCACATGCAACATCATACAACTTAGTTTGTCAAAAGCATTTCCTCATTTACCACATTCCCATTAAAAGAATCATAAATGCGATTCCCAAATTGTGAGCTATGCAAAAAAAAAAAAAGGGCTCTTAGACTCAACATCATTTTCAGAAATTATTAGCACCATTACTATCAACATTCATTTTGAATATTATTACACTTTAGTACAATCATCTCTCAGATAAATAAAACCGCCAGGGACTAAGTTTGGCTATAATTTCATTTATGTTATAACTTATTGGAGGGTCACCGCTTGAATTGAGTATCCACGTACAATAATGATGTACCTCTACAAATTGAGTTTAATAAATAATATTTGATAAAATTACGATATGCTTCAACTCTAATGGACTTCCCGATTAAAACTAAATGTGTCAAATGAGCCGAGCAACCCGGGAATGGGCCATGGCCCAGCCTAGTTCAGTAGTGCCCTGCCCGGCATGGCACGGTCTGGAATCATACCTCGGGCTTGGCAGGGCCACCCCATGACATGGTTCGTGTCATGCTGAGCCGACATAAGCCGTGCCTCATGCAGGGCGAGGCACAATCCATGTGCCTGGCCTTACGGAATGATAAACCGGCCCAGGAGAGGACCCGATGGGGTCCCCGTCAAGCAATCACCCAGGCAGCTGAATTTTAAAAAAAAAATTGACAAACCCATCATAAGGCAATCCATTTTAAAAAAAAAAAACAATCGGCCACATGGCCGATGATAATTGGCCGGCCCAAAAGTCAGCCACCCGTCACGATCACGGTCGTGCACTCGAGGCTTTGCCATTGTCCACCGTCGAGTAATAGCCAAGATGCACGACCCGTGCATCTTTTCCGTTCAGCACAATCGGGCACGGTCAGGCACGAAAATAATTATCATCACACCAAAAGATGACCTCTAATAATATATACATATAACACAAGAATTTCATAATCCTTATAAAATCTAATGTGTTGGTATTTATGTAATCGCACGTCATAAAAATATTAAAAAAAAATAATTATCACACCAAAGGATGACCTCTGATATATACATGTAATCACTACATCTCATGAGTATCAAACCCGATATATACCGCTCTTATACGAAAATAATGATCATCACTAAAACATGAACTCTAGTATATACATGTAATGTAACACAAAAAATTCATAATTATTATGAAATCAAATATGCTAGTATTTATGTGATCGCGCATTATAAAAATAATAAAAAAATCAAGACCAAACGCAGAATTATTCCTAATGGGTCCTAAATTGATGGTGACATTCAAGATCTTTGTCAAACATAGAGTTGACTAATCCCCTTGGACTGGGACCCACCTAATCCAGGCAGACTATCCCATTATTGATAATCCATTTGGTAGAACTTCGACTTTAAGACAAGCGGATTAGCATATAATTCATAATTGCAAGCAAATTTTAAAAACGCGGGCTCGACAAAAAAAAAAATAGAAAAAAAAAAGAGAGAGAAAAACACCAAAAAAATAGGCATGGAAATTTAGGGCACCACCTTAATTTTTTGATGTTCCTGATCACTGGGATTAAAAGAATCAGTCATGCACCATTCATATGCGGCAAAATGCTGGCCAGGCTTCAATACACGATATATCTCTTGGTAGCACCCATACTACTCAAAATAGACAGCATTAAGAAGAAGAACAGCACAGAAACATACCAGACAAACTATGGCCAGTTTCCACACGTACAGCATCTGGAGCATGGCAAGTGGCCTCTATAGCATATACTGCATCATAGCTATTATCTGGAAATGGCATTTTCATAAAGTCGGCCTGCGCATTGTTAAGAACGTGGTCGTTAATTATCAAGAAATTAGCGATGATTATCAAGTAAAAATTTGCTTTATCCCATCTAATGGCAGCATAACTATTATCAAGTAATGATTGACAAAGAGAGTTTTCTGTCGGACGAACAAGCCTAACTATGGCAACATAAAATGTCTATCCCGGGCACGTGGTCAGCTTTCATGCATACAAATGTTCAACGACCCATTTCAGCAGCCCGGCTAGCCTAACTAGGCTAGCCCGGACCAAACCCAAGCTAGCCGCGTGCCTAGTGTATGAGCAAGTCAAGATTTCGCTCGTTAAAAAACAAGATTTAATATAATATTCATAATTACTAAAATAATATTCATAATTAATTGTACCCTCTTTGAATATCGGCGTATCCAAGGAAGACACGTCACAAAATCATAGACGTTAACTTATCACATCCTACAGAGCAATTAAAGATAACAAAAATGCATCCAAAATTTTTGATGAGGTAAGCTAAATACTGGAGAGAATTGTTCTTCTTAAAGCACCATCACCACCATGCACCACCACCTCGTCCAATTAGGGTTCCTGCCCAAAAATCTAACGTGTGCCACCACACGCCGCCACCACACGCACCTGCCACCACACAGACCTCTGTAGCCACCATCGTGCACACCTACTATCACCACAGCACACGTGCCTTTCAATAATACACACATTGTGCACACTTCCACCCTACAAACATACATCTATGTTCACGAACGTATTATTAAATTTTCCCTAGGTTGACTCTAACATCATGTTAAGTAGTACTGAAAAATAGATATAAATGGCACTCCAATAAAATTCATACATCAGGCACTCTTATATAATGAGCAAAAATGATTAAGACAATTCATAAATCAAATGCTCACATAAAAAGTACAAAAAATAAAATAGAAATAATAATATTAATAAAATTACAACTACGTGTGTCAAACGGGTCGGATCGGACTGGGTCGGCACATTTTTATCATGACCAACCGGGCTCGTGTGCCGTGTCTGGCACGGCACGGTTTACTAGAGGGCAGGCCCGATAGGGCCCACAGCCCAAAATCAGCCTAGGTTCAAGCCGTGTCAAATCGAGTCGTTCTAGATTAAGATAAAATTAAGGTTGCGCCGCCACGCCACCATCACCAGTCGACCATCGATGTGTCAACCATAGTGCATCACTCGGCGCATCGTCGCTCATGCTGTGCCCACGTGGCAGGCACCCGAGTCATGCCTGACACGGCACGCAGGCCAAAGACCCTCAGCACAGCACGGCACAGCAGAAATTGTGCCGAGAGTCCGCCCGGTACAAAAATAAAAAACGCTATCTCCACATATCTTAACACAAAAAAGGAGATTGCAGTGTAAAACAAACCTTTACAAACTCACAAGTTTGGTCTACTCCGGCAATCCGATTCAGCTCCTGTTCAAAAATCAAATTTCAGAATGCACCAGCTAAATAATTAGCGTAAATTATAAGGATTCTAGCCATGTCTAAATGCACTAACAGAACCTTCCCCCTCGCTATCTGATACTCGTTATTGTTCAAACCGATAACTGACGTGAAGCTACGGGGGAAACATACAGCTTGATTATAACAATTAAACTCACGAGCACGATGAAATCAATTTTATAAATTATGTTGCATTATCCAAATCGACGACACTCACCTGAATCTGGAGATTTCTCTGAGTGGCCCGCCAATTCCACATCCAACATCCAACACCTATCATAACAAATGAGTGGCCAGGATCAATCAGATAAACGGATGAAGATCAGAGGGGGCAATTATGTGCAATGCCAGTCTTCGTGGCCAATAAAAATTATAAGCCTTGTAGTATATAATTTGTTTTGTTATTTATTTTTTTAGCCCTCTATTTTGCTTTTCTGTTTTATCCATAGATGCAGGTACTAATATGCTATATTTGAGAGATTGAATATATGATATTGAGACAATAACAAGGGTCTGGCTCCCGACAAACAGGCCAAAAAAATTTTTGGAGCATGACTCAGTCTATTTTAAAGATTCGACTCATTCTATTTTTATGTATAACCTAGAGGTGTCAAACGGTATGTGCCGGGCTAGCCCGCCCCATTTTTTTCAGGCCCAGTCGTGTTTTCGTGCCGTGCCTGGCCCACATGATTTTGTTGAGTTCAGCCCGACACGGGCCCGCGGCACGATCTGCCAGGTTCGGCCCGGTCGGGCAAACCCTAAATTAAAAAAAAAATTAGGATTTCGGCTAGAGCCATCGCGCCGAACCCCTAATTTTAAAAAATTAGGGTTTCGGCACGCCCGAAACCCTAAATTAAAAAATTAGGATTTCGGCGCCCCCGTAATCCTAATTTTTAAAAAATTTTGATTTCGGTACGGTACCGTGCCAACGGGCCAAGGTACCGTGATAGGCAAGGCATGAGGCCCGGTTGGCCTCGGCACGGCACTGCACGATCGTGCCGTGGTAGGGCACGGCACGAGCCCGGGCACGAAAAATTTCAGTGCCATGCCTCGTGTCAGGCCGGGCCGGCCCGGCCCGGTTGACACCTCTAGTAAAACCCTAAATGTTCTATATACATATGTTGTATCTATAATCACGAGTGTACACTCTATTCTTCTTCTTTCTCTCGATTCTATACTAAAATATTTAGGATTAATAAATATGTAAGTGCTAAGTGCTTTTTCTGGTAGAAGTAACTAGTCATATTGAATGGCTAGAGAACCACGTTAAAACTAGTATCTGTGGTGGTTATGTTATGTTTTGAAGAATCCATTGATGTTATGTTTCAGCATAATCACTTGTATACACGGATATAAATTCTTACAGACCTTCTGCCCGGGTTTCAAGCCAAGTTGCAAAGCAAGAAAGTGTTCGTGCCTCTTGATGCTTTCCGAGAGAGATTCACCTTTGTATCTAAAAGAAAAAAATCATGCACGTAAGAATCACAGAGGAAAGCTGTCATTACAATATAAGTTATTTGAGCATAGAAAGAGAAGATGATGTGCCTGGGAGCAAAATGAAATGACTCTCCCCACCCAAACTCGTAAAAGCTAGTAACAAGATTGTAGTATTTATTAACCTGAAAAAGAGAAGATGGGTGTTGAACATTGAAGCAGGAAATAGGTCACGCTCACTTACTTTTCAAGTGGTATACTGATTGGATTGTTATTAATACAAGAATAAAAAACTACCAACCTACCATGGCTTTCACGCTTGAATGAAACACACTCCCCCAGTATAGTTATTTTATAATTATTTTATTTCTAATTTTATTATTATGAACATTTTCATTTATCTATTTTACCATGATCATTTCGTAAACATGTTATGTTAAAATAGCAAAATAATCTAAATCATAAAGTATAATTAATTAAATAATTATCTTAGAATAATTTTTACCTAACAACTATCATTTCATCATATACAATTTTTAATTTCAATAAATCATCGTTGTTCTTGAGATCTATATGAAGGTATTTGTACCTAGAGCACGAGGCTCTCTTTTTAGCATGAAATTTTGGAGGTTTATATCTTGATAATTTTATTTCTTATATTTGATGAGTCTCGAATAGAGGCGTCAAACGGGCCGTGCCGGGCCGGCACATTTTTTCCAGGCCCAACCGGGCTTTCGTGCCGGGCCAGGCACGACACAAAACAGTAACCGTGCCGTGCCTGTCCGGGCACAGTTTTTTGGGGGTTCAGCCCGGCACGGGCCCGTGGCATGATTCGCCGGGTTCGGCCCGACAGGGCCCAACCCTAAATTTAAAAAAAATTTAGGGTTTCGGCGCCCAGTAACCCTAATTTTTTTTAAAAAAAAATTAGGCATGGCACCGTGCCGGGCCAAGCACGGCACGAGGCCCGGTTGGCCTCGACACGGCACGATCATGCCGTGGTCGGGCACGGCACGAGCCCGAGCACGGGAAATTCCCGTGCCGGGCCGGCCCAGCCCGGTTGACACCTCTAGTCTCGAATATGAGACATACCGTCCCTGAATAGAGATATTTGTTATCGCACCAAACAAACATGACATCCAATATATACATGTAATAAAAGGACTTCTTATGTGATCAAATATCTCAGTATTATTCTTGCCTAAACAATAAAAATTTGAAATTCTTATGAGATCATGCATGTTGGTGTTTGTGTAATCACACACATCCTTATGATTTATATTTTAAAAAAAAAATTAGCATTTTTTTATTTATAAATCATAAATATAAAGAATCAAAATTTGAGACCTAGTACCTTCAATTGAATTATGTATCTCTCTCGGTATTTAATGAAGATGTTACATATTAGATACTCTATCTTCGATTGATTATTTTTAAATTTTTTACTCAATAATAAATCACATAATTTGACTAGCTTTTAACCTTTGTGTAATCCAATTGAAACTAGGAATTCACTAAAAAAACTCAACTATGATATACACACATATCATGATACTTTAACCCTTGTGTAATCTCAATTAGAGGTGTCAAATGGGCTGGGCCGGCCCAACACAGGCATGGCACGGTAGAACCGTGCCCGTGCCCCGACTCATCGTGTCGTACTGGCACATTGGCACAATACACGTGACCACGCACCAAACGTGGTCAATAGGAGTCGATGCCCAACAGACGAGGCTCGACAAACCTCAAAAGGGTGAAGACAAACAATGGCACGGCGACTCGCTACCGAAATCCTAATTTTTTAAAAAAATTAAAATTTTATCCGACCCGAACCGAGCCGAACCCAACAGTTTTGGGGCCGTGGGTCCATGCCTGGCCTGGCACGATAGCCCAGTTGTGCGGCCTAAAATTGGGTCAGGCCGTACCAGGCCGCCCGTTTGACACCTCTAATCTCAATATTATTCAACCAGGTCGAGCGGGCCTTGAATGGCCCGCAACACAACATGGCTTGAGCAATGTCAGATCAAACTTTTTGGCATGGAAGACTTAAGCAATGTCAGACCAAACTTTTTGGCATGGAAGTCTTCACACGACATGACCCGGCATGATGGCCCATGCAGGCCAATTTCAGCCCTGGCTGGCTAAACCAACTAGTATGGTCTAACCCAAGTTAGCCTGGCCAATCCTAACCCAACTTTGCACGACTTGGCACGACCAACCCAAAATACATGCTAATGGGCTATGCCAATAGTGGCCCATACGGGACAAACAAAAATGAGTCATACTGGCATGAAACGACCCATTTCACACATCTATATTTTCTTTTAAGCATTCAGCAAATCAACCCTCATTAAATTTTAACATATTCCTTTTCTAAATCAACCAAATCCATACTATTTTTATTTTATTTTTCTCTATTTTTTACATGTTATCTAAGCAAAATATGACTTAGTAATGAGCAATCTACCAACCATATTAATTAAATTCATTCGATAATATATAAGTTAAACTCCTAAGTTTTTTTTTTATAATTTTCATTCAAAATTTTATCCTATAATTTTTCACATTTATCTTTTTATGATTCAAAAAATTTGTACATCAATTTCATTTTTTTAATTAATACCATAAAGTTAGATTTTTATGAATCTAATATTTTTATAGTTTATAAAATCTAAATAGATGACACAGTTAATTATAAAAGGTCATATTCTCTTAAATATTTTAATATCTTAAATTAAAATCTCATTTAGTCCAAAAATCTTTTCATACTTTTAATTTTGTATTACTAATTTACTTCTTTCACTATTATAAAATACATGATTTCTTTCTTTCAATAAATAAAATCCATTCACAATTTAACTTTATTATAAAAATCTCATCGACCAAACTTACAACATCATTTATCCATCAATCTAAAAGAAATTTATCAATCACACAAACTCTCATATTTATCCGTAACATGGCTATCAAGATAGTAGTTTATGATATTTTGTTTCGCACTTCAACTTAAGTTAAAAAAATCTTCAATTTTTTTGGTACTTTACTATTAAATCATCATGTGTTATTTTTTGTTTCCAACTATTTTACCACACTACCTCTTTATATTCATCTAAGCTAATGAACCTCAATGGTCCTATCTTTTTTTTTTTTCAAATCTTAAAATATATTTTATTTTTGTTAATACTTTATTGCAACTTATCATGTACTATCATATCTTATTTTCATAGCTACACCTTCCTTTGATTTCTATTATTTTTTTCCCTCACTCTTTACTCAATTGGAAATATGGACAAACATTTTGTACCATTAATTTGGTACTTATGTCATAAATTATTTTTATTTTCCATGACCAACATACCATCAAAGGCCATATATCCAAATATTTAACATTTATCTTATTGCATTTTATCCATCTTTATATTTTTTATTTTGACTTAATATTAAGATACTTATTGGTGAGTTGTAATCTTGTTTGATTTGTTTATTTTTTCTTTTAGTTTCTATGTGAGCATACGACATTTTAACTTCTATCATGATATCATGCACAGCTAATTGCTTTCCCTTTCAGCACGAGTGAACCAATTGTACCCATCTTCAACAAGACTTGACCATGATTTTCATCAAGCAATGGCAAGTTATTATCCCTAAGTAGATATGTCAAATGGACTGGATCGGGCCGGACCTACCCATTTATTGGTGGCCTAATCAGACCACTGTGCCATGTCAAGCACGAAATGACTTGAGAATAGCCGGCCTAGCTCATACACAATTCAAGCAGGACCGTGCTTGAACTTGTCGGGTCGGGCAGGGTCGTACCCAATTTTTTCAACTATATTTTTTAAAAAAATACAATTGAACCCCATGGCTAGTTTACAATGCCGTCGGACCATAGACACGAGATATGCCTAGCCCAGCGCAAAGCACGGCTCCTGCCAAGGGTCAGCCCAGCCCAGCCCAGTCCGGCTTGTTTAACACCTCTATCCCTAGGTCATAATCGACCAAACTATATGTGTCAAATAGAACGGGCAGCCTCGCCTAAATCGGTAGTATCTGACCCGACATGGCATTGTCCAGAATTGTGCCTCAAGATGAACCTGAACGGGTCGCCTTATGACATAGTTCGTGCCAAGCTGGGCTGACAGGGACTGTTCCTCATGCGAGGCCAAGCACGACCCATGTACCTGGCCCAACGGCACAGTAAACTGGCATGGATTGCCGCCATACGAGGTCCCCACCAAGCGGCATATTTTTTTAACAATATAACGATTGTAATTGACCAGCCCATAAATCGACACCGATTTGTTTTCACAACCGTGCACTCAGCTATGCTACCATCGAGTAATGGCAGCAATGTACAACTCATGCATCTTCGGAATTTGGCATGGTGGACACAACCAAGTACTGGGCTGGTGGACCACACCACCATAATCTGCCTGGCACGACAAGAAAATTTAACCATGTCATGCCGTTTGTCATCTAATATCCTTTCTTCTCATGTTTGACAAGGTGTCATGGTCGTGCATGGCACAGTGACATGACCTTACCTTGAAAAAATATGTAGTATCGGTATGGCACGGCCCGTTTAAAATCTCTAGCACAAACCAAACCAAAGACAACCTAGATTCAAATCATGTGAAGCCTAACATAGCCAATTTTTCATCTCTACATATTAGATCTTTTACGTGTACACCTAGAGGTGTCAAACGGGCCGGCCCAGCACGGCACGGCCCGTTTTTCACGTGCCCAGCTGTGCTGCCGTGCCGTGCCCGGCACGGCACGGTTATTAAAATTCGGGCACGGCACGGCCCGTGGGCACGGCACGGCCCGTGGGCACGGCAAGGCCGTGCCGTGCCGTGCCGGCCCGCTCGGGCACGGGCGCACGGCAAGGCAGGGCAGGCGGGGCGGGGCGGGTCGGGTCTGTTTGGACCCGACCCGCGGTCTTTTTACCGGGGGCGGGGCCCGGTTGGGTCACGAGTCACGACTCAGTGAGTCGTGACCGTGAGTCGTGACTCGTGACTCGTGACTCGTGAGTCGTGACTCGTGAGTCGCGACTCACGAGTCACGACTCAGGCACGCGGGCCGACGTGCCGTGCCGCGCCAGGCACGAGCCGTGCCGCGCCAGGCACGAGCCGTGCCGGGCACGGCCCGGCACGTGGGTCGTGCGGACGGGCCCGGCACGGGCCCGGGCACGTTTTTTTATCGTGCCGGGCCGGCCCAGGCACGGCCGAACCGTGCCGTGCCTCGTGCCGGGACGGGCCGGCCCGGCCCGTTTGACACCTCTATGTACACCTAATGATTTTGTTATGCTTACCCATATGTATCCCTGACTTCTTAATTGAGTGTCACTAGCTCCAGCTTAGATACTACAACGTCAATTGTCATTTCTTTTCACAACCTTATTTTAAACTCATGAGTCATAAATTTAATAGTCAATATAAATGTCATTTGTAGGTATACTCTTTATATTTTTTTGTATATACTTTTCATTTGACAACACATGACACAACTAATATGCTTTTGATATTATTGTGGTTATTACTTTATAGTATCATCACATAAACAAGAGAGCATGACAATATCAATCTTCGGTCTTTCCTATTGACACGTGATTTCTTTGTATTATAGTTTAATTATACTTTATTTTCAGTAAATTAAATTGCTAAGTAATAAGATTGCAATATTTTTTTTATTCTTCTATTATTTTTGTGTATGATTAACAGATCAGCATATTAATTTCCTTCGAATTGAATGAGAAAATTTGTACATCTTTTCTTTTCACCCATGAGAACCCCTATATATGTGCATGCCTATCCTTGATTCACTTATAATATGCCCACAGCTTAAACACTTGATATTGGATAAAATAAAGATTCTTAAGTTATGTGTTTTTAAGAAATATAACATTAAAAATAAAATATTTTATAAAACTTTTGATAATATTTCAAATAATAAAATAACAATTAATATATTTATTAGACATATTAGAAATGAATTGTTAGATAAAATATTTTATGTTAGGTGTATATATCATACTATTAACCTAATAGTACAGATGAAAATGAATATTATTTCTCATATTATAGAAAAAATAAAAAATTTACTAAAATAATTTAAGATATCTAACAAACAATAAAAATTAATCAATCTTTATTTGTTGATCGTACTGAAAATGAAAAAATCCAAATAGATATAAGATACTATTGGAATTATACGTACCTAATATTTGAGTAATATATTAATAATCAATACGTAATATTCAACTACTTCAATAATAAAAATAATAAAGTTATTATTGAAAATTTAGACTCAAAAACAAAAATTTTATTTATTAAATTCCTAAATATTTTTTATGAGATGACAAACAAGTATTTCTATGTGCATACACCTATCACTTGTATAATACTCAGGTGAATATATAATATTAATAATATATTTAGTAAGTATAGATGACACCATATATTTAGCATCATAGGCATTGAGATAAAATTAAATATTTAAAATATTGATTCTCTATTTTATCTTTATATTACTTGGCAACATATATAAATTCAAAAATTAAGATGAAAGAAATAAAAAATATATTAAGATACATATTCATCTGTATAAACTAAGAACATGAACTAGAAAATTTTATTCACAAACAATTTTATAACATATTTACATATTATAACACTATGTATAATAGCTGTAGCGAAACTCATAGTATGAACATGAACACCATATTCAAAAATGACTTTTCTATTTATTTAGCTAGAGACAAATGAGTGGGTGATTCAATGAATAAAAACAAATTTTCTTAATAATTATAATCAATTATTGCTAAATCATATCACATAATTATAATAAAAATTTTAATATTTTAAATTGATAAAAAATCATATAAATTTACCTATCCAGTGGTTTCCAAGATAATGCATAATCTACTAATTCATCTTGTATTTAATATAATATCGAAATTTATTTTTTCTGTTACAGTCAATATTATTTCAGATAAAAAATCAATATTACAACTAAATATCACTTGCATTCATGAATAACTAGAAAGATTTGAAATTGAACATTCATAATAAAGCAAAAAAAAACTACTAACTGACTCATGAAATATCGAGATCTAAGATAAAGATGCCACCGCTAGCAATACATTCATAATTATATAATGATAACAATATGCATCTGTATCAACACTACCATAATACAAATACATGAGTCCAATTAATGATGATGGCTTGTATGATTTTAGATTTTTTTTTCATTCAATACAAAATAATAATTTTTTGTTTTTTCATTTTTGTTGGTTATGTTTGTTGCTTTATCATCAAATTATGTTATTTATCATGTTAATATTATGCTTATGAATTATTTTTTTTTATTTAAATGATTTTTCATTTTTTTTTTGCATTAATATATATTATAAATTCATAATACTATAACTTCACACCACGAATAAATATAAAATTAAAATTTCATTATATTATAATTTGGGGATGACATGGCATGAATCTACCTAGCTACGAACCAAACAGGGCATGTCGAGCATAATAAAATGTGTGTCATGTTGCATGTGTTGTGGATGAAAACATATATATAATGAAAATGTGTGTAGTGGGTTGCATGTGTGTTGTCATTCTACAATTAGAGGTATCAACCAGGCTAGGCCGGCCCGATCCGGGATGAAGCATGGCATGATTCGGCCGTGCCTAAGCCGGCACGGCACTAGAATTTCTGGTGCCCGTGTCATGTCGTGCCGAGGCCAACTCGTGTCATGCCTGGCCCGGCACAGTACCATGGCCCATTGGTACGATACCTTAGCACGAGCTGAGAAACTCTATTTTTTTTAAATTAAGGATTCGACTGCACGACGACATGACGGCACATGATTCCACCGCGTGGCGGTGTTATGACGCACGCTAAAATCCTAATTTAAAAAAATTAGCGTTTTGACTCAACCGGAATGATTCTAGCAGATTTGTGTCGCGGGCCTGTGCCGGACTGACCTCCACAGAACCATGCCTGGCCCGGCAGAAAAGCACGGTCGAACTGGCTAAAAACGAGCCAGGCCATCCAGCACATCCCGTTTGACACCTCTATCTACAATATGCTAACATGCATGTTAATGTGCATTGTGAATACAATGTGTGCATGATATATGCATGCAATAGTATGCTGTGGTGTGACCATGTGTGCAGTGGGGTGCATGTGTGCAGTAGCCAGTAGTGATTTGCTAAGTGATTTAATAGTGATTGTGCATAAATTTACTTGATAATGCATATACTTGTAGAGGAACAAAATATTAATCGACTTAATGAAAAGATATCTCATATTATTTACATAAAAGATTGAAAAAATATGAATCGAGACATAAGAGATCTTCAGTATAATACATATATTATAGGAAGAGTTTGCAAATTAGAGACATATGATAATAATTATTTCTAGAACTAAGACTATGATTCCTACAAATTATTCAATGACAAAGTCATACTACTAAATTTATTCAAATTTTTTCATGGAGTTCACCAACAATAACCATTAAAGATAAATAAATAAAAAATTACACTAATAAGACAACAATATAGTATTCTCAACTTTTAAGTATATAAACAGTCTATTCATTATATTATTCTTGACACTTGAATAATTAGCTCATGAATAAATAGTCAAAACTCATTTAACTATTAGTTATTTATTACTTTTTTAACTTAATATCTTAATTTTATTATAGCTAATTCCAAAATACAAAAGGCCATTGACAATGACAATATTGACCTTTATACTTTTTTTCCTATCAGCTTATTCCTAAGTATTCGAATAATTTAATTTTGATAAGTTATTTTTTTTAATTATTCAATTTTATTATTATTTATTATCTCATTAATATCAATTTGCATGATCAAAAAATTTTTAGGATGTCCTTATATGGTAATAGACATGATTTATAAATTTTTTATTCTATTTTTATTAGTGTTACAAGTTGTTTGAATGTAATAGATCATTTACTCGTTCATTCTCAACTTTATCATTCATTTTTGGTCTATCTCATATTATTGAATCACGCTAATAGATATATCATTATATTAGATTTTGAATAAAAACTTATTTAATTTGATTCATTTAAATATTTATAAACTTGATATCATTGACATATGAAATAGATTAAAAAATTTTTTGTTACTTACATTGATTATGATGCTTATTTTACTAGACAATTTATTTTTTTTCAAAATTAATCTCAAAATTTGTCTATTTTACAAGTATGTATAAAAAATTAAAAAATAAATCTAATACAAATTAAAAAATAAAATAAAAGATTGTGAAAATAATGTAGAATGTATGTCTAATAGTTTCAATACTTATTATAATAATCATGAGATTATTCATTAAATTAAACATGTGAGTGAGATGATACACTATCAAGTCTTTTCAAATTTTCTATCTTATAAAAAAATTATTTAATTTATCTTCTAAAATTTTTAAAAATACTTATTTTTTCAATATCTCTTCATGTGAAATTATCTGATATGACTCTAAATAAAAAATATATTTATTTATTATTCTAGAATCTATAAAGAGTACATATATTACTCTCAAAATACATATAGAATACTAGTCATAGATGAGGCAAATGAGTTGAAAGGCCCAGAGCACAACCAGAAGAAAATCGACATGACACATCACGACCACCAAACTTGATTATTATTTCATATAATCTCAAAATAACAAAAAATTTATATATTTTGAGTTTGTAAACATTAAATGAATCCATATTTTCAATGTTAGCTAAAATGACATGTAAATATACTACTCCCTATAATATCTAGCATAACATCAGAGTCTACTTTTTCTATTATTATAAATATGATTTTAGGTAGAAATAAGACATTATGACCAAATATCATTAGAGCTCTTACATACTTAAAATACTGAGAAAAATTACTAATGATCTTCAAGATAAAATAAAAAATTTATTTTAGATTATATCTTACACGAGCAAAATGATACACATACTAAGATTAAAAGCTATGATTATAAAAATTTCAAACCAAATAGAATGACTAGTCACTAGTGACATTAGATTCAACTCAATTGGCATAGAACAATGTATTTCTTCAAAAATTTTTATTTTACTTTAGATTTATATTTTCAGACCTAATTATATGATATTTGGTTAATTTATATTTTTTTTTATATTTCATATTAATAATATTTGCAGTGCAATTTACTTTTCATTGTTTACAAATTTATATTTACAAATTATATTCACATCAGAAAATTTGTTTTTTTTATATTTTCTATATTATATATATATAATTATAATAGATTAGATTGAACTGTAAAGATTAAAATTAATTAAATAAAAGTTTAAGGCAAAGGCAGCTGAGCCACATCTCACATGTCACAGCCCACTGCCCACAAGGCACAGCATAGCACGGCAAACTAGTAACGGGCGGCCAGGCCAGTGCCATTGGTCACTGATCAGGCCCCAGACCAAGTCAGCTATGGCAGACCAATCTGCTGGCTCATGGCTGCAGCCTGATGCTTGTGGCGGCCAGGCCAGGCCAGGCATGAAAGAATGCCTGAGGCCATGTCGTGACAGTAACAATAATCATCACCTCTTTTTTCATGAGGAACAACACATGAAAAAGTATATGGGAGGCCTCGGATTCTCCTAATCAAAGAAAAATCTCAAGTATTAGCAATTGTAATATTTTAGTTATCAATTCCTCAGAGAGTTGACAGGTGAGAAAGTAACAATGTCCGTGCTGAAAGCCATGCAAGCACACTTCCACATCAATGGGAAAAAACAAACATGTAGATGATCAGAGATATGCACGTGCAGCAAAAAATTAAGTTGCAGAAGAACAACAAATGGGAGTGCAATTGTATTAAAATATGAGATAGACTGAGCAATAACACGTGTAACCATTAATCTGACTTAGAGAGAGAGAGAGAGAGAGATCATGGCCATAAGTAATCAATAACACCCACGTACATGGTATAAGAGCAGGAAATAACTTCTACTTATAACATGTATCAGAATATGTGAGATAGATGCAATTAAAGAGAGGGTATGCAACTAAAGAGAGGATCATATTTTAGCTCACCATATCAGAGTAATTTGATTTTCTCTCTTCCTCTGCACCTCCATAACAGGCATGATAGTTCTCGTACCTACAAATTCAATATAAACAAGTATATCAAATTTAGGTGCCTGCATTTTTTTTTCCAGATCTTCATATCCCCGGAGGTTCTGCAAATGAGTTTAGCATGACCGATTTTATTGTGTATGCCAGAAATTTAATGAAGGCATGCTATCTTTTGGTAAATAGCAGTCTCCAGCTGTGTTCCATTGTAGAACTTGATGCATGATCATAATATGGTGTAATATATCCCCTCCTCCCTCCCTCTCTCTCTCTCTCTGTAAAACAAAACGATCTGACTGATAATTTCTCCATCAAATTGGTTAAATCAGAGCAATCTAAGTGAATCGTTATGAAAACGGCAGATCGCGAATGCACTGATCCACTTAAAACGTGTTTATATTAGAAATAAGGAGAAACAAGGAGAAACGGATTGACTGCGATTCCATTGGAACAGGAACTTCACAATTTAATGGATTGTGATGGATTATTGCGCACGAGTCAGGATTCGAAAAGTGACCTTGAAATAGGCAATGAAGCTCGAGAAACAAGAAACAGCGCATTATTGCTCGTAGGAAAAAAATGAAACCAAAAAGCGCATAGAAATAACAGTGATGGATTTTACTTGTCGACTGCAGAGAGAACCTCGCTCTTGTGAATTGACCCTCCCAAACCGGATGCCAGATCTAGCGCTCCAGCCTTCGACATCCTCCGATTCTGAAAAATGAAACGGAGGTGCAGAGGCACAAGTCCCGAAAAAGAAATTCGCAGCTAATTTGGTCGAGCCAAAATAACAGAAATCAAAACGGAGCCAATTTATATTAGATTTGTTTGAGCCCATAAAGTCAAATTAATGTGGAATAGTTATGTTTCCGTAAAAATAGAATATAAAGAATAGTGAAATTTGTAAGAAATATTATAATATGAAAATAAAACTCACAATAATAATTTGAAAATAAAAAAGTTAATATTTGATACAATAAAATAAACAATACAATATAATAAACAAAAACTAAAATAGTATTGGGATTAAGATGATTCTCAAAGGATGGGGAATCTCATTTTATAAAATAAAAATCAAAAAAATCTTTGGGATTTATGATGTAGTCTAGGTGATGTTTAACCTAACCCTTTTCATGTTGTTACTTGTTTATGTTTGCTTATATTCTTA
Organism: Sapria himalayana; assembly: GCA_029783825.1. NCBI lineage: Eukaryota > Viridiplantae > Streptophyta > Magnoliopsida > Malpighiales > Rafflesiaceae > Sapria > Sapria himalayana. The sequence goes on from JAREIK010002985.1 coordinate 1,069,279, forward strand.
CTGAGCCACATGAAATTTCACATCATTCAAACTTGTCAGTGTTGATCAATTTGGTCAAAATATTCATAATGTTCTCATCGATATGAATCTCTTGTCCTTGAGATAATAGATTTTTCTCCAATTCCATCACATGTCATACCTATTGAATAGTATGAACGAATCATACTATCAAATATTTTTATTTTAATAATGATAATACCAATAATCTTCAAAGCATGATCATCAATTATTACACATAATCTCATATGATTGGTTCATATTCGTATAACTAATTTTTTCGAGATATCGTGTGCCACGCAGCTCATAAGTCTAGTAACTACACATCACCAAAATACTTTTTATTTTTAAAAATTATTGTCACCTTACTATATAATATATCGCCATTATCATTAATACCTGTAACATTTTTTTTGAGTATTTGATGACTATTTATCCCCATTATTTTTCTCTAAACAACAATCTCTTTTGAAGCGTCATTTCTTGCCACAGTTATAGTACTTACTATTTTTCTTATTTCTTGATTTTGATCTACTATAATTATGACCCTCACTTGGGTCACACTTCATTGATCTCCCTCATATCACCATCAAAGCTTATACTTGCTATGCATTTTCATATATAATCTTATTGTTTTTGCGTCTGTTTTCTTCTTCTAAGATGGTAGAGGCAATATCACTGAAGATTTGACTGTTTATCATGACACTATTCATCAGATTGATGATTAGTCGAACATGTGATCATGTAGACTTTGAAATAAAATGTTAGTACGTTCAACTTCTTATATTTTATGACCCAGCATAATAAGTTGAGAAAATAAAGTATTCAGAGTATTAATATGATTGATTACCATAACATATTTCATCATTCAATAAGTATAAAATATTATATCTAAGGAGATCTTATTGTGAAATAAATTTATCTCGTATAATCTTGTAAGAGTATCCCAATTTTCTTTTGTTATGTTCTTTTATGCTATACTCGAAAACTACATGCCTCTTATACCTTATACGCCTCTTGAAAGAACTATCTTATACATGCATAAATCATAAAAAGTTACTATCTAACCCACACCTTTGATACTACTGTTATAAAAAAAAAAACTCACGGTGGTGATTTAGAAATAGAAAATTTAATCATAAAGATAATTAAGATAAATAATACAATAAAATAAATATATGCTTAATGGGAATTGGGTTGTGATACTTTTTAAAGGAGTGGGGACCTCCTTTGAAAAGAAATAAAATTTAGGGTCTCAGAGAGAATTATGATGTGACCTAGGTGAAGCAAAATACATATAATTAGTGAAATTTATAAGAAAACTTATAATATTATGGTTAGTGACATGAATTTACTAAATATCTAAACAACCCTCCGTAATATCAAACAAAACAAAAAATATTCTTTTTCTCTATTTCCGTTTTTCTATATAAATACTTTTTTTTAATTTCTCTGATATGAATATTATTTATACTGCAAGTCAACCCAATATTTATCTATCTCCGTTCCTGTCTATCTTTCTATTCCTTTCTTTCTTCATCTATCTCTTTGTCTTCATTTCTATTGTTAGTATCTAAATCCATTTATTATTCAAACTTCAAAAAAAAAAAAAGATTACCAATGTTTTGAGGAAAATTATATAATTCATGTATTATATTCGTCTCTTTGTGGTTGATTCTCTTTTAGATATACCATATTTTTGCACACGAGAGAAGAGAAGGAGTGGTGGATCTCTTAATAATCGAACCTATTTATATTAATTATAATTAATTATTTCGTTGAATTATAATTAAGCTCACTTATTCTATATGTCATTCAAATTTTTTATTATTAAATATTTATTTATCTTCTTGTGTTAATATTTCAGATACTTATTGATTAAATTAAATAACTGATACTTTTATTTATTCAAAAACTAATTATTTTAGTGAGACATTTCCCATAATTTATGTGTCTCATTCAAAACTTACTTATTATCTTCTACCACAATAATATGTAACTCGCACATAGAAATGTCAAATATGTTATGTCATGTTATCAAGGCACAAGAACTAGTCTATTAGCCCAACATGGCATGACTGACCCACGATAAGCAAGGCATGAGCACCTGAACACATAATTGTGACTAGCCAAAAAGACAATATTCAACTTAGTGGCTCATTTTTTAAAAAATACCCTACCAAGTGGTTACCTATTGCTACTAGACCCATGACATTGGAATTGACAATTGCTAGTCTTGACAATTGCAAATGTATCGTGCCGCAATGCTAGTCACATGAGTCATGTCCAGCCCGACATGGGGCATGACAAGAGTGGTCCCCAAGCTGCCCAGCCTAATTGACACCACTATTATCATACTGAAAGTGATATTATTAGAAAAATAAATTCAATAAAATATTTATATTAATCGAGAGTTAATTCTTACATGACATGCATAAATACTGGTCTATAAAAACATTAGTCTATATATACAATAAAAGTGGATTTTTTTTAATTATGATTGTGCAAATTTTTTAGAGTTTTGTGCAGAAATAATGCATTATAAATAAAAAATTCAAAAAATAATGTTGAATTCAAAAATATGCCCAAACTAGTGCGTCTGCAAACAGTGTGGCAATGACCGTCGCTGTGAATGGCGGCCATCACCACGATGTTGAATTTTAAAAATCAAAGGCCAGTGTTGAGAATGCCGACTATTGAAAACAATGTGGAGATCCAATTATTATTATCTCAACTCACCAATCTACCCTCGCCCCGTCTCCCCTCACATCTCACTCATCTCCTCCCACCCCTCTTCCCTCGTCTATCTCTAGGACCTCCTCCGTGGAGCTTCGTCGAGCTCGAAGTGGAGCTCGACGATGGAGCTCGTCGAGCTCTACAATGAAGCTTCATGTCGAGCTCGTTGGAGATCGACGGAGCTCCACGAAGGAGCTCCTAGAAATGAGCGGGGGAAGATGGATGGGAAGAGAGGAGCGAGATGTGAGGTGAAACGGGCGAGGGGAGACGAGCAAGGGTAGAGGGGCGAGCTGAGATAACGATAACGAGATCTCCACAATGTTTTCGATAACAGGCATTCTCAGTGCCGGCCTTTAATTTTTAAAATTCAACAGAGTAACAATGCCCGCCGTTTACAACCACAGCCATTGCCACGCTATTTCCAGACGTACTAGTTTGGGTATGTTTTTGAAAGCAACATTATTTTTTGAATTTTTTATTTATAATAAATTATTTTCGTACAAAACTCAATTTTTCGACGGTTAAAATAAATTTTAATTTTTTATTTAATTTTTAATTTTGAACCATCACCAAACCAAGCTAAGTGTCTGTTTATTTTTTAGGCTGAACATTTAAAGCAATTTGCATTAATTGTTTTGTCAATTGTTTTTAAAAAAAATATATAAATTAATGCTGAATTTTTAAAAAAAAAATTCTAAATAAATAAAGTTAAAATATTTACCATTTTCTATTCGAAAAAAAATAATTTTGTACTAAAATAAGAAAAAAATTCATCATTACTAAATGAAGAGGAGAGCTAATAACACTCACTATTATAGATGACAACGAGAGATTTGGTACGAGACTATCTCATCTCGACCCAGCACATTTATTATTATTTTTATTTCGCCTCGTTGCGATCACAACTCATTATTCAATGTTAAAAAAAATAACTTATTACTTGATGCTATTAAGTACTCTTCAAAATTAAACTAAAAAAAAGTATATTTAGTATTAATTAAAAAAAATAAGCACCACCTGTCAAAGAAAAACAAATTATAGACGTGGCGACTAAATGAAATTTGGAAAATTATATTTTAGCTTACCATGTTTAAAAATATTGAGAAAAATAAATAAAAAGAATAAAATTTCTACTAAATAGTTAAAATATTATTTTTAGATTAAACTTTCGCCGGTTGGCCTTCCAGGAGAAAAATACACGAGACAAATTAAACTGTCGTGGGACAGAGTCTAGACAACAGCCGTACAGGCGGGGAGAATTTCGCCGAACTGAGGGCGGCCGGCCTTGCCCGAAGCCCGATAAATAGAATTGGGGCAGTTTTCCCGATCAAAAACTGCTCGCCGGTGGTTTGTATTGGAGACTGCTAAACGAGACGAGGAACTCTTAATGATTTTCACGCGATTCATAGCCTCGCGGATCCTCTCAATTTCTTATCCAGCGCTCTGCCAGTAATTGCCGAGGCGCTCATTCTTTCTCTGCAAGGAGCTGCTAGTAACTCCCGACTCCCGAGTAATATTTGCTTTATTTTGGAAGATCGTCGTGTGATATTATTGTTTCTTTTGTAGCCGTCGATATGTCAAATGCAGAGGCTGAGGAAATCTCATCAGTTGACAAGTATTTGCTTCTCTCCACACACGTCCACTGTATGTTAGTTTTTCGAAGGTGGTTCGTTAATGGTGTCTGGCTAAATGAAGGAAATGTAAACGTTGAATAACAATTAAATGACACCCGGCTAATTTGCGGTAAAAATTGGCAAAATGTGAAGGAACTCGAACCTGGGTCCTGCACAAGGAGGTACTTTTTTTTTTTAATATTTGGAAAATCAATAATTTGTAAAAATAACAATTTCTATAAATTTTTTTAGTAATTACTTTTTTTTTTACATTAATCTTCTTAATAAATTTCAATATTTTAATATATGGTTGAATCTAAAGGTTTTTTTAAGAATATAATAAACTAAAGATTCACATAATAATAATTAAACATTCATAATACAATACACTAGAGTCTGTGCATCCTAAGATGATAATTTATCATAAACATAAAATATCAAAAAATAAAAGAAAAATTAAATAAATTATTATGTATTTTTTTTTTTACATGATTTGCATAAATTTTTAAAAAACTAAGTCTGAAAGAAAGATAAGTAGGTTGAGGTTTATCAAGACCTTTATAAATATAACGTATGATTTAAGGAATCCTACTTGTAATTATGATTATTGTTTTGTATTTTATCTTTTTATTAAATTAAATAATTTTGATATATATTTTGTTTTTTTATGATATAATAATGCTATTGAAAAAGTTATGTAAATTATAGTAGATGTCTTTTCTACACAAGTTGGTGTCTCACTGGAATTTTAATACTCAGTTAGCTGAATATATTTTCAATTACCAATTGAAGTGTTAAGTATTTGTTAATTTTTTACATGATTGTTTAGTTAATTTTTGATTAAAATTATATATTTATAAATATATTGTAGAATACTTATATTATACAAAAATGATTTAATCATTTTAATTAAATATTTTTTTTATATGTATTAATGAAAGTAATTAAATATTTCAAGTAATCTTGATTATCAATGCAATTAGATTTCTATAATTTGAATGATTCAAATTGTAAGAGTTCTTATAAAAATTTTGTGGGCATGATAAGAAGTTATAATATAATAATAAATAAAAAAAATAGTTAATAATAAATGATTATTTGTGATATGAATATTTGCTCGCAGTTCGATTGCCTAGGAGCATGTAGCAGGAAAATGAGTGGTGAGAATTATAATATTTAGTGGATGAGAAATATTTGTCATTGTTTTATTAAAATAAAAATTTATATATTTCTTTTCTATTAATGATCTTGGTGCGAGATATTGGTTAGAACTATGCATATATCTGATAGTTGTCCTATCTCACTCATCAATAAGTAGTTTTTAGGTACGACTTATTTTTTTGTGTCTCATGTGTGCCAACTTGTGGGGCTGGTATGCCTGTAAAAGAAGGTAGGTTGGCATGGTCTGATGACTTATTGGTGATGCGGGCCATGTGAAAACCCATCACTACCTGGGTACTGGGCATTAGACATGCATTAAACCATGCACCATGTGGACATGAACCCAGGGTTGCACGTGTTGAAGTTGTGTTGGCAAGGGCTCGATCTTCACTATCTTTGTTTGGTCTAGGCTATTGATTTTTGTGGCAAGCTAGCCTTGGCATGGGATAACAACTAGCCCTTGTTCGACCTGATCTAATTGAGGGTTTTTTAATTGGCACATAAGATTCATGTGCAAACATGGGTTAGAATTTTTGCTTGACTCTGGGCTTGATCCGTGAACATTTTGTAACTTAGTCTAAATTTGGTCCTTACGAGCTTATTTTGTATAATGTACCATGTTGCATTCTTTTTTTTTTTTTTTGGCATTCAGGCTAAACCCCATGGCCCAACATATGTGCCATGATGCCTGGGTTGACTAGGTGAGTTGTGCCGTGGGTCCTACCAGGCTTGCCCAATCTATTTTCACTTCTAATTGTGCCATGGGTCCCACTAGGATGTGCCACTTCCACAAACTATATTTTTTCGTTGGGCCTTTGTGTTCATTCAAACAAATATTGGACGACAATAATATCTCGTTAAGAAATTATTTTTGTCTCATTTCAACATCATTGTAGGAGTTTGTCAAATAAAATCAAATTATGTTATTATTTTTTAGTGTTTTGTAGTAAAATCTTCATTCTAATTATGACTTTCTCACTAGATTAGAGAAACATCATTAGTCAAATTAAAATATACGAGATAAATTAGGATATTATAGGAGATAACATTTAACAACATCAAGGTACTCATCATAGATCATGCAATTGTAAGACACCGATTAATAATGTATGAGATTGTGACTAAAGGGCATGAATATTTGAAGCAGGTTACCACGCATTTTATCTACTTCACACAACTAGCTGTATAGTTATTGAGGATATTTTTTACAAAAGTAGATGTGACAGAGAGAGAGAGAGAGAGACTATTACTTCTTGACATGATCTTTATGTACTCATAACTCATAAGTTGATATATTTTTTTGGTGTTATATAGTTAAATTCTTTGTAATTTTGAGTTTTCCTACTAGATTAGAGAAACATCATTAGTTAAAATAAAATATATGAGACAAATTAAGATGTTATAGAAGTTAACAATATCACCATACTCATCTTAGATAATGCAATAATATGACACTACTTAAAAACTTTTGAGATTGTGACTAAGAGGCATGAATAATTAAAGCAGGGTACCACTAATTTTATTTGATTTGCATAACTAGCCATATAGTTATTGGAGATATTTCTTGCAAAAGTGAATGTGACTGAGAGATAAATGTTGTTTATGTACTCATAAGTTGTAATTTTTTAGTACTTTACAATCAAATTCTTTGTAAATTTGAGTTTCCCACTAGATTTGAGAAATATTATAATTAAAATCAAAATATATGAGACAAATTAAGATATATTGGAGAGATATCTCATTCATCATATATTAGTAGTAGAAAAGGTACAATCATAGTAGAGGCAAAAGTTGGAGAGTCTCGTACAATACTGTAGGTACAGGTGTTCACAAATTATAAAAAATTGCCCAGGCCAACTGAATCGAACCAAAACTTTGATTTTTTAAGGTCCATAAGTTTGGATCAGTTTAAAATTTTGTAAAACATGACATGTCTGTTTGATTCGTGGTTCAAGGTTGAAAATTGATTAAAGCAAACCAACCCAAATTGACCCATACTAATCATTAAATATCAAAATTATTCAATACACATAATCTCACATTTGTTATTTAGTGATCATTAATTCGACCACTAAAGAATATTGTATGATGTGCACTTATTAATATTCGATTCTCTCCAAAATAATATTAAATATATTAAAAATTTTTATTTTAATTATTATTTTTGAATATGCTTTTACTACAAGTGGGCGCGTACTTGATGTAGTTAGGAGTTCATTATCGCCTAAAATAATAGAAGCACTTATTTGTTCACAAAATTAGTTGGAGAAAGATGACTCAATCAATCAGCAAGAAATTTTAGATGATGTTAAAAAGTATAACGATAAAATAAATTATTTGAATTGGTAATTTTTATTTGTGTGATATATAAAATAACTAACTTATCTTCTTTGTTATATGTTTGTTATAAATTAGAAAATCAAGTAAAATTATCAAGGATGATTTGATGGAAGAGGATATGTGAAGCTTGAAATGTAAATTTTTTTTAATGTTTGTTGAGTTATATAAAATTTAGATTTTATTAGATAATTTATATAAATATTTAATAGAATGTATAATGCTTAATTTTCTTAGGTATTATAAATTATTGTTCTTATCATGTTTGTTAAATATTTTATTGTAAAAAATTTTATTTTAAGTTTATGAAAAAAAATGTAGACTATTTTATTCATAATTATTTTTTTAAATACATAAATTAAATTCAAAAGGTAGTTCAAACCACAAACCAAATTGAGCCACAATATTAGGTTTGGTTTATCTGAGTATTTTGAATGATTTGGATCAAATTATAATTTTTTCAAACTGATGGCGTAGGTCTGGATTAAATATTATGTTCAAATCAATTCAAGCCGACCCACGAGCACTCCTAATCGTAGGAGTGGCCACCCATAAGAGAATTATTGTGAATTATGTTTAGAGAGAAGACTGAGAGTATGATAATATATGTGAAATATATAATGAGTATAATTCATTTTTGTTTGAAAAGTGATTAGAATCTAAATATCAGAAGAGTCGGCAACATGATCATTATGTTTTTCAAGAGAATGGGCACTATTCGCTTGATGAGATATAATTTTAATTATAAATTATATAATTAATTTGATATTATCTCTTATTTTTTAAAGATCTTATATATGTAGAGCCAACTTAGTCATCTTATTACTCAAGTATTCCAGTGTGCTTGTTTTTTTGTAGAATTTTCTTTTATTAGTTTCTTCAACACTAAGAAATAAATAAATAAATAAATAAATATATATTATTTGTTTTTAACATGAAAATAATTGTTAGTGTTAATGTTTTGTGAGAGCGAATCTTTCTTCTATGTTTCATGTGAACGTGTTGTGATCTAGAATATTCCCTTGTGATATTTCTTCTGACATGGTAACTTGCGAGGCTGTTTGAGTGCTGTGTTGGTGGTGAATTTTATGTTACCTAATTGGAACATTCTCTTTTACAATGAATATTTTTCCACGTCTAGTCTTTCTGATCAGGCGAGCCAATTCATGGTCTGACCGGTGCTGCAGGCTCGACCCAACTGACCTGATGGTCCAACCTGGTCACTGTAATGCCCAAGTTGGAATTCCTGGTTCTTATGTATCAGAAATCAGATTACCAATTTTTCTTTTACGATGTAGAATTGCCAAATTACCCCAATCTCGAAACTAGGCATCATGTTGGTTATTATTCTTTTCTGATGCCGCAATGAAAAATGGCACTTAATTTTGGGTGAAACCTAAAATTCTGAACACTTTCTGCTAGGAAGCTGGTTCCTCGCGCCAAGGTTCCTTTCGAGAAAGGGTACAGTCAACTGGACTGGCTCAAGTACACTCATACGGTCCTTGCAGGTAACTTCTGGACTATAGTTGATTATATTTTTTTTGTTAATATTTTTATTTGTTTGATCTGTGTTGCCTATGTGTACTACAACATTAATGCTTTTATCGACACTCAACTTTATTAACACAAAGTTCCTCTCTTTCTCTCTCCTTTAAACTATGGGCTATGCACTGTTTATAAGAATTATAATGGAAAAATCTAAAACAAGAGTAAAAAATAAAATAATATATATATATACATATATATATATATACATATATATATATATATATATATATATATATATATATATATATATATATATATATATATAAGATAAAAAAAGGATTGGATAACCTTTTATGGATTGAAGTACTTTCATCATACAAATATAACAATATCAATGTCACGCCTCAGACAATTTATATATATTGCACACATAATATTAAACATTTGTGTTATATTAAACATAATATATATATATATATATATTAAACATTTGTGTTAATATATGAGTAGTAGAAATAAATATTTATGGTGGTTTTTCTAAAATAAAATAGTATTTATATATATTGTTCTTGTAAAAAAAATTTGAATTTAGAAATTAGTTAAATTACTATCTAATTATTATAGATAGAAATAGACATAAAGAAAAAAAATTGAGTTCAAAAAAATGTTTGATTTTTATATATGATCTATAACAACTTAAATATACTAAATGTTCTTTTACAGAGGAGTGCACTCATTGAGGAAACCACAAGTTTGGTGCTTCCATTAAATATTTAAACAAAAAAAAAGAAAAAAAAAATAATAAGTAAAACGTATTTTTTCGAGCTTCGACACCTCACCTCAACTGTTGTTTAAAAATTTATTGTAACAAAATAAGAGAAGCAAATTATGTGTCAGTTCCAACTAAAGATCTCACCAAGATAGTTATTATGTCAAAATAACTATAATTTTTCTTTCTTAGCTATTCCAGGGATAATAACAATTAAAGAATTGAGAAATATTTTATCTTAAGTGATTTAGGGAGAAAAAAATGAAAAATAAATTGATAAATATTTTGTGCTAGCCGACTCAGGTAGAATAGAATAATGATAAAATAATTATGAAATATTTTTTCCTAGCTCACTCAGGAAAAATAATGGTAAAAGAAATTGAATAAATATTTTCTATTAGTTGATTTAGGGGGAATAGCAGAAAAGAAATTAAATAAATACTTTTTCATAATTAATTTATGGATAATAATAACAAAAAAATTAAGAAATATTTTTATTTAGTTAATTCAGGGAGAATAATGATAAAATAAGAAACAAAATACAATATCATATCCTGAAATGAGATGTTTGTGTAGGAGCGCACTAATTGGGGCAGCCTACAAGGTGGGTACTCCTATCAAGTACATAAATAATAAAACAAAAAAAAAAAAAAAGAAAAAAAAAAAAAAAAAAAGAAAAAAAGAGAAAATGAGAGAAAAAAAGAGATTTTAAAAAAATAAAAAACAATCAAAAATAAATAAAAAAAGAGAAAAACTTAAAAAAAAATAAAAAATAAATAAAAGATAAAAAATAAAGAATATATAAAGAAAAAAAATTTTATTATTTCTAACTTGAATAAGTATCCATGCATGCATATATTATGAGTATTATTGGTAATTTATTATGAAAGCAACCAATCAACTAGTAGTGCCAAAAAAATGTTGTAATTGCTCTGGTTCTTGATGAAATGCAAAAAATTTTATCTTCTTCACTCATCATCTCTCATAAATTGCATCTTGATCTTGTGTCTGAATGTTATCACGAAGTTATATCTTTTGTTCATAACTCATTTTAATGATCCCAGCACATGTTTGTTTCGTCGTGTTCTCATTGTTTTCTAGGATCAAAATGTGATTCGCACAAGAGGGAGATTTCCACAATTGAAGTGAAGCAACATCAAGATGAAGGTGCAATGTGGACAATTTTGAAAGGCCGGGTGTATGATTTGGCTCCATACATGAAGTTTCATCCTGGAGGTCTGTTACTTTTTCATATGCGAGCAACATTAAAAATTATTAAAAATTAATTATTTCTAATGCACATTTTGGAAAAATTATTGGGGAAATGATTAAAAATAAAATTGTAAATATTCTCAAAAATATCAAAAAATAATAAAATAAGTATTAATATGCCTATATTAAAGTTGTATAGCGAGTGTAGTTGATGCAAGCATGGATCATAAAATCATGTTTTATTTAATTGGTTTATTAAATTTTCTTTTGCAGGTGCTGACATGTTGAAGAAGGGTGTTGACCAAATAGATTGCACCGCATTGTTCAGTATCCTTCTCTCTCTCTCTCTCTCTCTCTCAATGTTTTATCAATATTGGAATTTTAATTTTGTTTCCAGTCACATAAATATTTCAAAAATATATACTAGTTTCTTGTCACATAAATGTTTAAAAAAGAAAAATTTGTAGAATTAATAATGTTAAATGGAAGAGATGAATAAAAAAGCAATTTGATTGCTAAAGAAGATAACTACTCTTATCTTGGTATCACGAGTTCAATTATGTGTTGGGATGTAGACCTTACCTGCTCTGGCCATGTGGCACCGAGACTCAAATATGAGCCAGGCGATATTATGTGTTGGCAGTATATTGATATTTATTGCTAACATTTGTTCATGTGTAATGTAAGCGAGTGTATTGGGTATCAACACACGCCTGCACACACACACGCACACACGTAAGCGAGTGTAAACATGGATTGAATATTTGAGTCAAAATTAAATAGAAACAAGATCAAGGCATAGAGACAAGAGTGTTGATTTTTAACAAAATAAAAAAAAAAAAAAATCAGCTCAAGAATTGTTTGTTTTTTTTTAATCCGTTGCTCTATAAGATAAGTATCATGCTTGGGTGAATGCGGAATTCTTGCTCCAGTTCTGCCTTGTTGGTTTTCTCAATGATGCTCGTGCTCCTACCGATGAACAGGTTGATGCATAATGAAAGGACGAGAATGCCCCTGGATTAACATTCTTCGATACTCTTTTCATCTAGTGAGAGAGAGAGAGAGAGAGAGAGTGTGTGTGTGTGTGCGTGCGCGTGCGTGTCAATGTGTATAGAAGAATTCATTTATGGATGTTTATAGTCAATTTTGGTTGGTTTTAATATTGACACCTAACCAATCAAATTTTGGTTAGGTTTATTGGTACCAATATTTATGAATATATAAATATTTGTATATGCATAAACATTTATATCTCTTTATATATCTTTTTATTTATGTGTGTGTGGATGTGTGGGTGTGTGTGTGGGTGTGGGTGGGTGTGTGTGTGGGTGGGTGTGTGTGTGTGTGGGTGGGTGTGTGGGTGGGTGGGTGTGTGTGGGTGAGTGTGGGTGTGGGTGAGTGTGGGTGTGGGTGAGTGTGGGTGTGGGTGTGTGTGGGTGTGGGTGTGTGTGTGGGTGAGTGTGGGTGTGTGTGGGTGTGTGGGTGGGTGTGTGGGTGGGTGTGTGGGTGGGTGTGTGGGTGGGTGTGTGGGTGGGTGTGTGGGTGGGTGTGTGGGTGGGTGTGTGGGTGTGTGTGTGGGTGGGTATGTTGATGCCTAATGCGTGAAGATAAGCATATTACATTGATGCATAATAATGTTTATTATTCATACACTATAATATTATCCGTAACACATGTGCCCCAACACATTATTCATTTAATGGGTTTATTATTTTCAAAAATAATATAATTAAGCTGTATTTTGTTTTTAAAAATTATAAATTTAAAGTTTTTTTTTTTTTTGATTTTTTTTATCGTAGGCGTGGATTGTGTAGGAGTAATTTTGGGTTTTAATTTCTTTGAGCGAGCAAAATAATAGTTATTTTTTATAAATTTATTCATTCTAGCAGACCTTTTATAAATATCTCAAATTATCAATTTATTGCTTTAAAACATTATTGGATAATATCAACTTCAAAGTTCAAACACAAGCATATCCGTCGACGCGCGCCCCCGGCACGGCGGGACACCCACCCATGATCTCGTCTGAAAAAAAATCTCTGAGAACTTGTACGGGCTATGTTCCTCGGTTGCTCACTTCTTAACCATCGAGTGGCGCTTGCCAGTTTCCCAGGCCATGCTCGCGCCAAAGTTGATGCAAAGAGGGGCTAGTTCTAACGCGTACATCCTTAAATTCGAAATCTGATTGATGAAAATGAAACCATTTCCTTCAGATGATGAGCGTCCGGCAAAGCGCGGGAAATCATCTAGGTAAGTATGCATGTTTCGGCATAAACTTAATTTGTGCCTTGTGAAATTCTATAGAATGAGGTTAGGTTTGGACTTTTTGTAACCATTAGATTAGATTTATGCTGTCACAATCCTAGCCATTGGTCGAGAAGGTGGAACTAGTATAAATAGGGGTGAACTCTTCTGTTTGAATTAAGCTAAAAACAAAGAAACATGTGGGGAAAAATACCACAAGAATCATAAAGTAAAAGGAAGCCGGATATTTCTCATGTAAGAGTCATTGGGAGCATCGTTGATGTGCACATACCTAATGAGCAAAGAAGCAGGTTAGATGATAAAAGTTAGAAATAGATCTTCCTTGGTTATGATATGAACTTAAAAGACTACAATCTTTATAATCCTACTACTAGAAAAATAATTATTAGTTATGATATTATATTTAATAAAGAAGGAGAATGAGATTGAAGATTAGAGATGTCAAATGGGCCGTGCCGGGCCGGCCCGGCACGTTTTTTCCAGGCTCAACCGGGCTTCCGTGCCGTGCCTATCCCGACATAGTTTTTTGGGGGTTTAGCCCGGCATGGGCCCGCGGCACGATTCGCCGGGTTCGGCCCGGTTGTGCCGAACCCTAAATTAAAAAAAAATTAGGGTTTCGGCGTGCACCGCCACACCGAACCCTAATTTTAAAAAATTAGGGATTGGGCACGCCCGAAACCCTAATTCTAAAAAAAATTAGTAATTGGGCGCGCCCAAAACCCTAATTTTAAAAAAAATTAGGGTTTCGGCCCCCAGTAACCCTAATTTTATAAAAAAAAATTTCGGCATGGTGCCGTGCCGGGCCAAGCACGGCACGAGCCCTGGCACGGGAATTTTCCGTGCTGGGCCGGCCCAGGCACGGCTGAATCGTGCCGTGCCTCGTGCTGGGTTGGGCCGGCCCGCCCGGTTGACATCTCTATTGAGGATAATAGAATGTTGTTGTAGATTATAATTTTTTTTAATGTCTTGAAGAAGGTGATATGGAGTAGAGGTGTCAAACGGGCCGGCCCAGCACGGCACGGCCCGTTTTTCCCGTGCCCCGCCGTGCTACCGTGCCGTGCAGGGCACGGCACGGTCACTGTTCCGTGTCGTGCCCGGCACGGCACGGTATTTTATACCACGGGCACGGCACGGCCCGTGGGCACGGTTCGGACGTGCCGTGCCGTACCCGGCCCGCTCGGGCACGTTTGCTCAACCGGGGTCCGGGTCCCGGGAGCCAAGCACGACGCAACCGGCAACACTGTTGCCGGTTGCGTGTTGCAACAGCCAAGCACGGGCACGGGCGCACGGCCCGTGCTTGGCACTTGGCAGTTGGCTACTTGGCTTGGCACTTTGAAAAAAATTTTTTTTTTAAATTTTTTTATTATTTTTCTGTTTATCTTTATTTAAGTTTATGTAATAAAAAAAAAATAAAATTTTTTGTTTAAAAATATTACATTTAAAATAAAATGTAAGTATGTAAAAAAAAAATTAGAAAATTTATTTTTTTTTTCAAATAAGTTTAGCATTTTTTAATATTATAATGTATTAATTAAATATTAAGATTTAAAGTTAATAAATTTTAAAATAATATTTAAATCTTAAATTAATAATTAAATACATTAAGTTAGTAAAAATTTTAATGAAAAAAAATTTAAACTACGCAAATAAAAATTACCATTCATGCTTTTGAAACCTAAACTCCGAAAAAAAAAAGTATAAGTTTCAACTTCAACACAACGTATAATACAAAGTACAAATAAAGCGTATAAAAAATAAATATATCGAAAAAAAAGAGCAGATGAGCATCAATCGTCAAGCGGCATATAATGAGAATCATCAGCCGCAACATCAAGATCAGTATCATATGGGTCATCATCATCGGCAATCAGCTCCTCCGCCATCGTAGTGGATGTGGATGCGACTGCAGTGTCTGTCACAGTCCCAGCTTCAGCACGATCACTGATGCTAAATCTCGAATCCTCCCAATCCTTCAAACATGCCAAGGCCTCAACCATATCTGGACGTAATCTCGATCTCCTATCCGAAATCACGTTCACTGCAACAGAAAAAGCAGACTCCGATGCTACGCTCGACACCGGAGGAGTCAGTAGATCCCGTGCCATCCTAGATAGCACGGGATAGGCGGACTCATATGATTTCCACCACTGTAATAAATCAAGATTCTTATTGTCAGATGGTGATAGGATTGAGCAGTAATCGGTATCTAAGTACCGAGACAGCTCGCTCCTATGTGAAGGTCCACCCCTACGTTTCCCCCTCGCTAGGTTAATGGAATATGGGTCATCTCCGAACAAGGTATCAGAGTCCGTACTCACAGTCTCAACACCACCACCACCATACCTAGTATCGTAGTATGTGAACAGGTCTGTCAACTTCTCGTAAATGAACCCTTGAGGTGGATCTTCCAGGTTCATGCACGAGGAAATGAAAGTCAGGGTGTTTTCAACCCCTTCCACCTTAGCCCTAGGGTCCATGCATGCTGCGAGGCAATAAAGAGATGGAATGGTGGACCAGTACTTCAGGTACTTGGTCTCCATCTCTGCAACCATAAGGCTGAGCGTCGGGTCCGCTCGATACATCCTAAACATGCTACTAATGTTGCATATGCAACGGAGTGCAATGCAAGTGGTGGGTGTATAAACCGACGAACACATGTTCGTCGTGTCATAAAATATCTTCAGGAATTTCATAAATGAAATTCCTGAAGCCCAGTCAGTGTCGTCAATAATAAGTTCGCCACTCTTACTATTGACGTAGTCGGATATCACGTGTTCGTATCCAACACATGATTCCAACATCAGGTACGTGTAATTCCAACGATGTCTCACATCAGATTGGAATTTCTTCTTCTTAAGATTCGCAGACAAACAGAGATTACCAAACTCTTGTAGTCTGCGAGGAGTGCGAATATACTTGAGTGCATTGCGTATATGTTCCAACGCGGTGGAACACACCTTCATACCCGCTTGAACTATAAGGTTAATAACATGACACATGCATCTGACATGAAATATCTCTCCTAAAGGTGCGTCTCTAATATTCCTAACAAACATATTGATCGCTACTCCATTATTCGCAGCATTATCGAAAGTGACACTAAAAATTTTATTTTGAATTTTATATTCCCTAAATATTTTCATCATACACTCAAAAATGGCCGGGCCATCATGAGGATGAAGAATCTCAGTGAATCCTAATATTTTTTTATTTATTGTCCAGTTTGAATCGACATAATGACTCGTGATACATGCATAAGAAGAATCATCGTGACATGTCCATATATCGGACGTCACGGACACCACTCCACTAAATGCCAAAAATTCATTAATTATTTTTTGTTTTTCTAACTTATATATCTTTAGTATGTCACTCCTAGATGTGGACCTAGGAATCCTACGATAGGATGGCTGAAAATAAGTCTGCATGATGCGGACTACCCTCGGATCTTCCGAAAATCTGATCGGAAGACCCATCAATGTGATGAGCCTGGCCATGCCGTCCCTACCCAACTCGTTGGAGTATACGAAGGGACTAAACTTTGAGACTGAACTCGATCCAGTCTCAAAAAATGTAGTGCCAAGTTGGGTTTGCCTAGGATCTAACGGTCCATGTTTTTTGGAGCATATTTCAGAATGCCTCTTTAGGTGCCCAGTCCCACATGTACTCTTGCATGTTAAAAGTCGCATACAATATTTGCACTGTGCCATTTCATGTTCCTCACCCCTAACATCTAATTGTGTTATGATTTTAAAATGTGTCCAAACTACAGAAGTCCTCCTAGTTTTTTGTTTTTTAGAACTTTGGGCTGACATGACAGGAGAAACCAAAGTTTCAGGAGCCACGGACGTTTGTGTAACACTAACATTTTCATTTTCCAAATTTAAATATGTGTTAGGTGAATTCGGCATTTTTTTTTTTCGTACGTTTTTCTAGAGAGAGAAGATTTAGAGAGAGAAAATAAAACAAAAAGTAAATTATATTACCCGGTAAAAGCAAAGAGGTCTCTCACGTGAAAGATGCACCGAAGCCCGCAGGAAGCTTTGAAGTTCAAAACTCAAATTGAGTTTCACGAAAATTCAAGCCGAAATCAATAAAACGAGGGCCGAGCGAGAAAAGCACGGTTTATGTGAGAGAGAGAAAAAATTGAGAGGATTATTGTTTTTGAAAAACATAAATTCTATAGGGAGGGGGGTAGATTATATAGCCTAAAAAAAGTTTTTGTTTAAAAAAAAAATTATTTTTTTATTATTTTTTTGAATTTTTTTATTAAATTTAATGGGCAGAATCACGAGGACCGTCGGATTCTGCCCCCTAGCCGTTGGCGTCGAATCCAACGGCTGAAAATCGATCTACGTTTGAATTTTTTTTTTTTTTTACCGTTATTTTTTTCATTTATCTCGGTTTTCGGCGGAAAAGACCGCGGGTCGGGTCTGTTTGGACCCGACCCGCGGTCTTTTTTCCGGGGGGGCCATGGTGCTGGTGCTGGGTGGTTCGACGTTCGAGACTTCGAGCACGAGTCACGACTCAGTGCTCACTGCTCAGTGGTCACGCGGTCACGCCACGGCACGCGTGGCACTGGCGGCGTGCCACGCGTGCCTGCGGGACCGGCACGGGATGGACCCGTGCCGGCGTGCCGTGCCTAGGCACGACCCGTGCCGGGCCAGGCACGGCACGGCTCGTGCCATGCACGGCACGTTTCGTGCCTTGCTTCGACCGGGCACGGCACGGGCCCGGGCACGGTTTTTTAACGTGCCGGGCCGGCCCAGGCACGGCCGAACCGTGCCGTGCCTCGTGCCGGGCCGGGCCGGCCCGGCCCGTTTGACACCTCTAATATGGAGCATCCAAGGATAGAGCATGTTAGAGAGGAGCTTATCACCCCACTAATTTTATCAGTTGTGAGTATTCATGAAGGTGGAAGCTCATGTGAAATAGTTTCACAATTTATGAGTTTATAAGAATGATATGAATTAATTAAAAATTAAGAAAATCGTACTCTCTTTTACTTTTTTGTTGACCGTGAGCCATAATTTTCAAGAATTAATAGAAAATAAATAAGTGTAAAGATGATATGAATAAAAGAAATAAAAATAATCAAGAAGAATAACATGTGGTGAAGCCGAAAGATACAAAACAAAATTCATGGCAAAAGGTTATAACCAAAGAGTCGACATCGAATTTGGTGAAGTATATGCTCATGTTGGTTGGTTAAAAATAATTAGACTAATTAATATTTATGGCAGCTTAAAATAATTGGATGACACATCAAATAAATGTGAAATTTGTTTTCCTAAAGAGAGTCTTTGAAGAAGAAGTTTATATGTACCAACGGTCAGCCATAAGGCTATGAAGTAAATAAAAATAAAGATAAGATTTTGAAGTTAAAAGAAAATACTATATGGTTTGAAGCAAGTTCAAAGAGCTTGGAATACTCGAATTGACAAATACTTCCAAGAAAAAAATTTTGTCAAATATTCATATGAGCTTGTCATCTACATCCAAATCCAAAATAATGATAATTTAATTGTATGCGTGTATGTAGTTGACTTTAGCAATCCAAACATATCTGACGAGTTTATGAACGAGATGACGAAGGAGTTCTAGATGATTGATATTGAGCGCATGTCTCACTACTTTGGTATTGAAGTAACGCAAAAAGATAAATGAATTCTAATCACTCAAGAAGGCTATGCTAAATGGGTGTTTAAGAAACTCTAATCCAGTTGATATGCCAATTGAATGTGAAATCAAGTTGTCAAAGCATTAGGAAGAAAATAAGGTAGATCCTAATCTATACAAAAGTCTAGTATGAAGCTTGTGCTACGTAATTTATACTATTCTATCTTTAACAATTGCAAGCTTATTGGATACTGCGATAGTAATTGGACCAGAGATGTAAATGATCGCAAGAGTACCATTGACTTTGTATTTTGTACAAGGGATATTAGTTTTACTGGGGTATCAAAGAAGCAACAAAGTGTTAGTCTTTTCGTATATGAAATAGAGTATGTAGCAACTACATATGTGTAAGCCATGCAATTTGGTTTCAAAACTTATTAATGGAGATGGACTTGCCACAAGATGAGCCAACAAATATTTATGTGAACAACTAGTCGGTAATAACTTTGACTAAGAATTTAGTTTTTCATAATCAAAGCAAACACATTGATACTTATTATTACTATATTAGAGAATGCTTCGCTAGGAAGGATGTGTAATTAGAGTGCATGAAGTCTTATGATCAAGTAGCTGATATTTTTACCAAGTCCCCCAAATAAGAAGACTTCATCGAGTAAAGAAGATCGATTGGAGTAATGTAATCAAATTTAAGAGGGAGTATTGGAGTATAGACTTAATTTGTGACTAAGTTGTTGATTATTAGAACTAGTCCAACTTCTAGAAGCTTGTGGAATTCTCTAGAGTGGGGTTAGGGTTGGACTTTTGTAATCATTAGATTAGATTTATGTTATAACAATCTTAGTTATTGATTGAGGAGGTGCTATTGCTACTAGTATAAATAGGGAAGAACTCTTATGTTTAAATTAAGCCAAAAATAAAGTAGTCTTCAATTATACAAGTAGCCTCTTCCCCCTTCAACTTTTTACAACAATGCACCCATAATTATGTGCTACACTACTTTTTCTCGGTGCATGTGTATTGGGAGTTGAATTTTTTATGATTGTTTTCATTTCATGGCCACTTGTGTTTGCCAACATGCTTTATACTTTGATGTGCTCTTGTTAATGAGAAAGTTTACCTCAAGTTTTGGGTTTGGGGTCGGGCTGAGGTCCGATGTGTCACGGGAGTTGGGCAGACAAGTGTCATTTCGTTGGGTTTGGATTGCACCCAAATTTGGTCCGAGATCTAGGGCACGGTTTGGGTCGTGCCAAAGAACCATGTCTTCTGGCAAGGCAGCTGGGTTATGCCTGGCCTGGCATGAGCCCCGAAAGATCTCGGTACAACACGGCACGAACCATGCCTCAAGCCAGCCCATCATAGGTCTAGGCATGGTTCTAGAGTTTTGACCATGCCGGGCTAGGCACAGCTCAATCGGGCCATGCCTTGTGTCGGACTTAGGCTGTCCGGTCTACTTGACACCTTTAGTGAGATACTTTAGATGCAATATTTGCTTGAGAAGATTGAATATATATTTTTTTCTTTTACTATCATTTCTTCTGCCACCTATATGTGTTAGTAAAATAATACTAAAAATAAATGTAAATAACTCTATTGTATAAGTGCAATGTAATGTGGGATAGTGCCCATTATTTTAGGGTATTTGATATATAAATTAAATATGAATATTATACTATTATTTATATTTATTTTTAGTGTTATTTTTTTAACATGTATTAATAATTAAATTTTTTATTTTATAATGCACTACACCACACTACACTTCACTCACACACATTGCACTTTTTCAGCACACACAATACTGCACTTTGGTATATGATGGACTTCTTTTTGACGCATGCTGCATTGTTTGCACATATACAATACTTTTTCAGCACACACTACACTAGAGGTGTCAAATGGGCCATACTGAATTGACATGGCCTATTTATTTAATCCCACGTGATGCATTGGCCAATTGATGTTAAAATTCAAGCCGAATTTGTGTCGGGGCATTAGGCCATATGCCCATTCCCAAGCTTGTGCTGGGGTACTAGTCATGTCTTCACATTGGCTTGAGTCGTGTCCGTGCTTGTGATCATTTTTAAAAATCAGGCACAACCAATGTGTCCATCTAATCTGATTTGACCCATAATCATTTTTAAAAAAAGGCACATAATTATAATGCATGGTACATTTGGTATGGATTCATGCAACCCTAAGCTATTCCACGAGCATAGAGGTGAGAAATGGGTGGGGTGGCTAGAGTCTGGAATAGATAATGCAATCTGGTCATAGCATGCCATACCCGAACCCGTGCGCGACATAGGTGCCGGTTGGCACACAACACGGCTTGTGTCATGCCGAGCCTAGTGTCTGGGCATGCATTGCCAAAAATGATTCGGCATGACATGGCTTGAGAGTTAAACCTTGGTGATTAATTGACTTAGGTTGTGCCAGACCCGGGCACAACCTAAACTAACTAGACGCATTTAAATCATGATCTTTTAAAAAATGGGTAGGTTTGGACTAACACCAAATCAATCCTATTTCTTATGTTATAATTTATAAAATATAAATTAAGGGTTCAATGATTCCATGGGCTAGCCTTAACCGGCCTATGCATCTTAGACTAGGCTAGCCATTTTAGGACCAAGGCTAGCTTGGACCACAACCAAGCTAGCATGGGTCAGGCACCGAAAGGGTCGACATGAACCTTGCCTTAGGCTGGTTCACGTTGTGTTTCATAGAGGCTAGACCTTGCCCAACATGCCCACCATGATTTGGGTTATGATATGACACCCAAACTATGTTGCTTGTTTGGGGGACCAAAGCAAAGACATGTTTCAGGCCTTAATCAAAATATATGTTATTAGACTCGATATAAGAATCTAAACTATAATAATAGTCTCATTCTACATTTTTTTTCTGAGAGTGAAGTAATTCTTTATTAAGTATTTCATTCATTTATAAAATATTATATGAAAGATTATATTTCATTGTCTAATTATCATAATAGAGAGTAGTAAAAAAAGTAAAAGGATATTCAAAGTTCAATTTCTTTAATAAAAATGTCTAATTTAAAGTATATCACAAATAACTGGCATTATTTCTTTAAACTCTTTGTATTTGTGCTGAATATCAATATAATTATTTATTTTTTTATTTTTTTAGAAGATAATAGTATCTTTGAGAAAAATACAAAAAATTATGGTAGATTTTCTATTAAAATAAGCTAGTGGCTAACTCGAATCTGAATATTCAATTTTATATGTGTTCATGGTCACGGAAAGAAATCATAAGGTCTATATATTTTTTCACATATCTCAATATAAGAAGAGATGAATCTAGGAGGCAAATAGGTCGAGTAGACCTACATAGCCCATTGCACAGCCCAAAAAATATAAGACTGGTACAATAAGGTCCAGCCAAAACTAGGTTAGGAGCAAACATGGTGTCAGTATGAGTCAAATGCACGAAGTGTGCCAGGCCTATGTAGTCGGCCGCTGTGCTGCTTGAATAGACGACACTGCATGACCCAACATACTGACATGCCCAATACAAACTCTAGATATATATCCTCATTATACATTTTTGATTTCTATATGGTTTTTATGGCTTTTTTTTCATTAATGGCTTGAGTTTTTACGTTAAGTATGATGCACATGTGATTGGTGATCTATATAAATGCTCTTTGAATCATAAAAAAGATTCAACAAAAAAAAAAAAAGATAAAAGTGACTTTGTACATGAATGTCTGGGAAATATTTGAAAGTTTGTCATCAGGACCATGAATTACCATATTAATTATTTAATTTGTTTAATTTTATTTATAAATTATATTTTCTTGGTATAATTCAATTATTCACTCATTCACTTTATTATCAATATCTATTATATAACACAATGTTGATTTACATATAAAGTTTCTACTTCAAGTTTGTAAATAATTCAATTCTTAAATTTTTAAACTTTAAGATACAATCAACATAATACAATTAATTTTATTTTTTTTTAAATAAATATTTATGATATTAATGAATTACTGGCAAGTAGAATGTAAATTTGCATTAAACTGTGAAAGATGATTTTATGTTTGACAATGATACGTAGACATAGGGTAATATTGTTATAGCTACTAAAACACATGAAATTTTGTTGTATTTTAAAACTACAAGAGGTTAGAGCATTGCACATATCTTGAGAAGTAATTTTTTGTCATGCGGCCCTATCTTTTTTTTTTATTGATCGATAAAGAAGAAGCTGAATAAGATAAGAATTATTTGTCAAATAAGAAAATGCAGCTACCTACAATAAAGCGATTCATAATAGAATTGTTGATAATTTTATAGATTTAAATGATAAATAATATTTTTTGTAAAAAAATATTATTCTATAATGATGTTCATAATATATTTTTTCACAGTTTTTCATTATTTTTCATAATTATATGTTTTATATTTTTTATGTTCATTTTTATTGTTTTATATTTTTTAATGAGAGAAAGAAGAGGTGTGTATACACATTTCCAATTAAAAAATATTTATATTAACAAGTTAGTAGATGTAAAATAAGATAAACCATTAAGAATCGAACACTACTCTGCCTATTGCTAAAATATAATTGAGAAATATAAAAAATAAAATACTATATGCTATAATTTCAACAAAAAAATGTCATAAATTTTTGCTGTGTTTTATATATATATATATATATATATATATATATATATATATATATATATATATGGGTTTTTTGTTTGAGCTGATACCTCGTTGCACATGCTATATTTTGGCAATTATATATGTTATCTTTTATCACCTTTTTTGGCAGAGGGGAAGATGATTATATGCCAGGAAACATTGTTGAGATGGAGCTTCATAACTTCATGACTTATGATTACTTGCTTTGCAAGCCAGGATCCCGTTTGAACCTTGTCATTGGTCCAAATGGGTCTGGAAAGAGCTCTATTGTGTGTGCCATTGCACTTGGTCTTGGTGGGGAGCCTCAGGTTAGTTATAATTTTGCTGATGGTTGATGATGGTCTATGTGCCGTTGAGTGTTGGAAAAGGTGATGCTTTATTTTTTGCAGCTTCTTGGGAGAGCTACCAGTGTTGGAGCCTATGTGAAGCGTGGTGAAATATCTGGTTATATTAAACTATCTTTGAGAGGGAGCACAAAATACGAGCAGTTTACTATCACCCGCAAAATTGATTCTCAGAATAAGTCAGAATGGTTGTTCAATGGTAAGATGTTTTACATTTGTCATTACTCAAATGTTTGCTTATTTTTAACTATCTTTTAGAGGGAGCACAAAATATGAGCAGATTACTGTTAAATGCAAAGTTGATTCTAAAAATAAGTCTTAAGTGGCTGATCAATCGTAAGATGTTTTACATTTGTTATACTCAATTTTACTAGTGATAAAATCATAAAATATAACCCCAAAAAAAATAGAAAAAACACTTTATATAGAAATGTGAATGTATAATGAATATATAACTAACCATTAGATTGAGATAGCCTACATATTGAGTGATCGCATCCATGACATACAAAGTAACGAAAAAAGACAACAAAAAATAAACAAAAAAAAAGCATAATTCATCTTCTACATCTAGTGGGTAAATATTTAGATTATCAAGTTTGGAGAAAAAAAAATTGATAGAGACTTCTTTAATTCTTTACGAAAAATGTTTGTTGGTTGATCTGTTATATGAATGTAATCTATAGTAATAATTTAACTCTGAATTTTTAATTGAGGAATAAATAATTTATAACTATATATTTTGTCTATTCGTAAAATATTAGATTGAAATCTATGTGTCTCGTTGTCTAATTTTCATTGTTAAAAGTAGTTAGAGAAGTAAGATGATATTTGATAGCCTCAAAAAGCTTCATGATCTAATGTATCTTATAGTTGACTCGATCTCAAAATCATTGTCTCTTATGTTTATAAGAAATATGATTGTCTTTAAGAAAAATATAAAAATACATAGTAAACAGCTCCTCGGTATAATATGATGCCCAACTCGAATTTGAATTTTTGACTAACAATAAGTGCTCATGTTCATGGAAAGAAATTTTAAGGTTTCAAAATTTTAATGTTTGAGCTATGCTATAAGCTACGTCTAGAGCTATTAAATCATAGAAGTATTTCTATAGCTATTAAATTATTTGGATTGGATGGAGATTCACTTATAGTGAAACTCTAGTCTTTCTAAGGTTAATTTATTATGTATTTACTGGAATATATAATAATTTCATAGAAGTATTTTCATAATGTGAACTAATACGTTTATATGTAGTCAAGTGATGACACACACACACTCTCTCTCTTAATTGGAGGCTCAAGTGGGGCTATATGGGAGTAATAAAAAATAATAGACTCAAATGTATTTTTAAAATTTTTATTCTTCCCAAACTTATTAAAAAATGACTCTTGATCAAAAAATACAATATCAACATTCATCAATATTCTTATTAATCTTAGGTGAATACCATCTACTCTTTTTGGGCATTGAGGTAATCAAGAAGAAATTATTTAATTATCTTAAGTGTAATATTGTTATGTCTTAGGGAGAGATCTTGAATAATAGAAGTGCTCTCAAAGACTCTAGGAAATAAGATGATGAATCTATCATTTGGGTCCAAGATATCAAAGGGCACATTGTGAGAAAGAATGAAAGAAGACATCTAATAGATCTAAAAGGAAAGTATCTTAGTCGTCTCAATAAAATATTTATTATTTATTTTTATAACCTTGTTATATGAGGGTGCGCTAGCACAATAAGTTTATATGATCTAATGATTAATATAGTAAGTGTTGAAACTATTATACATATATTTTAATATATTATCATTATTAGTAATTTTTATGTTTTTATTAAATTATATTTTTTTTTATTTTTTTATATGGTGCTAAGTATAATTATTCTATTATTATCAAGGATCGATTAGGAAATAAAGATTTGAAGAGTCAACTACAAGATCATTTGATTTCTCGGGAGACTCATTTTTTCTAGATAGACTGTGTATTTCTTCTTCCCATAGTATAAGATTCCAAGTTATGAGTGATCAAATCTTCTAGTATTCAACTCATTCTGAGATGGGAGTAGAGTTGAGTTGAGAATTATTAGATCATCTAGATTGGAGGAAGATATTCTTTCTAGGAAATTTTAGTCTCTCCAGAGTTAATTTATTATATATTTGATGGTACATACGATGATTTCATCGAAGTATTTTCAAAATACGAGCTAATAAATTCATATGTAGTTGAGTGATGATTATGTCTTTTAATTAGAGGCTCAAGTGAGATTATATAGGAGTAATGAAAAATAATAGATTCAGATGTAATTCCTGAATTCTTATTCTTCCTAAGCTTGTTAGAAAGTAAGTATTGATAAAAAAATCTAACATCAATATTTATTAATATTCTATTAATCTTTGATGAATAACATGTGCTTTTTTTGGGTATTGGGGTAATCAAGAAGGGAATATTTAATTGCCTTAGGTGTTATATTGTTATGTCCTGACGAGAGATCATGAACAAAATAAATACTTCCAAAGACTCTAGGAAATAAAATGAATCATCTATCATCATGGTGCAAAATCTCAGAGGGCACACTGTGAAAAAGGATGAAAGAAGGCATCCAGTAGATCTACAAGGAAAGTATTCGAGTTGTTTTAAACTAAATATTTATTTTTTTTCTCTATAATCTTGGTATGTGACGGTGTGCTAGCATGATACGTTTGATGTATGATCTCATAATTAATATAATAAGTATTAAAATTATCAAACATGTATAAAAATACATTGTCATTCTTAATAATTTTTATGTTTTTATTTAATTATTTTATTTATTTTTTTATGACATGATTTAAACATAAAAAAATTATGATCTAAATTAAATGTGACTAGCCAACTAAAATATATATAATTATCTATAAATATGATAAAATATTTAAATATATCTTGAGTTTCATCTCAAATAGTTCTTCATATATCTGAGTGTATTTAATCTCAAATAAGTTTGGCAAATTGAATAAGATTTTTTTGATATGTTTTTGTCATTGATATGTTTTTTATTTTAGTATAAAAATTCCTAGCGCACTAAGATTCAATAATCTCTGCTTAAGTAAAGATGGATGATCAAGTCGAGAATAAATAAGTAATAAGTTAATACTCAAATATGTAGTGGAATAACATAATGTTTGGGAAAGAACAAGTTATCTTTGGTGCTTAGTCGAAAAAATAAAATTTCCCAAAATCTTTCAATCCTATAATATAAAATTGGTCAAACAAAATAAGTTTAAAATTAATTTATCTTGAAAGTCAACTAAAAAAAATAGTAACAAGACAATCAAGAGTAGAAAGAACATGTGAATGAAATAAAATATCAAGCTTAATATTTCGATAAGCAAGCTAGAGCCAAAATTTTTTGATGATTTTTTATTATCTATTATAATATTTTAGGAACAAGAATGTATTCATCTCTAGTAAGTATTATAGTTAATGAATTTTATGTGATCTTTTATATGACTCTGATTGTTAGTTTATCTCTCTCAATATTCTATAGTGTTCTATCTTTTTTCTAGAAATAATTGCTAACACTTCTATCTGATATTTTTTTTTTCATATAATATGTGCATTCTAGACAGAATCTCTAACATCTACATGCTAGTACTATATCACTCTTTCGATTAACACTAATCGTTGATTGGTGTAAGCAAGAAAGCATGGACACGGCTTCCTACCGCCGTGTCCACGTGTCCGACACCCGGACACGTGGACACGGCACGGATTCGTGTCCGATACGCCACGTGGCGTATCGGATGGTTGCGTCGGAAGCCGTATCCACGTCTATAGAGCCTGACGTCCGACGACGTCGGTGGCCAACGTTGGCCTCTGGTAGGGGGCGGGCGCGATTTGAGGGAGAGGCAGGAGCAGGCGTGATTTGAGGGGAGAGGAAGGGGCGGTGCGATTTGAGGGGAGAGGTAGGGGCGGGCGTGATTGAGGGGAGAGGCAGGGGCGGGCGGGCGTGCTTGAGGGGAGAGGCAGTGGCATAAAATATAATATTTTTATAAAATAAAATAAAAAAATATATTTTTATATAATATAATTATAAAATATTATTTTATAAAATAAATAAATATAAATATAAATATTATCTTATAAAATAAAATAAAATATTTTTATTTTATAAAATAAATAATATATATTTATTATATATAATAAAATATTTTAATTTAATTTAATTTAATAAATTTTATAAAATACCTAATATTTATAATTAATAATTTTTATTTTTATTTTTATTTTTTTATTATGTCGCATCCTAGCCGTATCCATATCCTAGTTTTTTAGAATTTGTCGTGTCCCCGTATCCTGCCTTGTCGTATCCCCGTGTCCGTGTCCGTGTCCGTGCTTCTTAGGATGTAAGACATAAATTTTGACACCAAAAATTGTTGGTGTCTCACATAAATTTATTGACACTAATCGTGAGTTGATGTTAGAATTCAACTTTTTTTTCTTCTTTTTTGTGGCGCACGCATGTTGTGCACGTCTTCTTTGCATAGTGCACACCTAGGGTTTTATGCTGCCCCCTTGTTATTTTTACCATATGCACAATGTTATATTTACTGTGTGTCAACTGACTGTGTCCCTACTATGCTTCGTAGGGTCTACATAAATCTCAACCTGATGCCATGATGAAATATAACTTAAAAAATAAGAAGAATACGCTACATAAAAACATGACTGTACTGCCATTATATTACCTAACATTGGATTAAGACAACCTACATGTTGAATGCTCCCATTCATAACACAAAAAATAAAAGAAAAACATAAACCAAGATATCCCACCAACATGACAGTGCTCACCTTGCAGTTCTAGCGAAACATAACAGGGCTGATAAGTGTTCCTTGCTGTTTTGGTGTTTTGTTCTAGGCATGTATGGTTTAAACTTTCAGTAAAGTTATGCCCCATGCTAATATCCCACCAACATTTGTTAGATAAGGAGCCTGTTGGGAGAAAAAAAAATTGAACCAAAGCCAAATTAAAATGTGCTTACCCATTAGCGGGCTGAAATTGTTGAACCAAAGCCAAAATTAAAATTTGAACCAAACCAAACCCAAAGCCAAAAAAAATGTGAACCAAAGCTAAATTTGAACCAAAACCAAATTCCATCCTCATTCCAATTCTAATGGTTCAATTTGGTTCACTCAATCAAACAGGCTTTTATCATCTTCATTAAAAAAAACATGTTCGATATCATCGTGATCAACTACTATATTGATTTTAAATATCCCAAGTAACATTTTTTTTTGCAAATATTTACACAAATCCAATTCATGTTTGTTTTTTCATACTTGTTCCATCTTAGTTTTGATTCATGATCTTTATTTAAGGTAAAGTTGTACCTAAAAAGGAGGTGGTTGAAATTGTTGGAAGATTCAACATCCAAGTCAACAATTTGACTCAGGTAAGTCAAGTGATTTTCTTATGATATTTGTTGCGTTAATATTATGTGTAATTTGCTTGTTACTTTGCATTGAATCTTGGCTTGTAATTTCAATTTTCACCATGATAATGAATCATTAGAAATATTTTTAAATAAAAGTATTATTTTGCATGGTTTTGGACTAATCTCTGCCAGTGTTGTCAATTTGGTCTGACCCAAAACCTGAAAAAACATGTCTGGTTCAGGCCTGGTAAAGACTAGTCCGGATACCCAGCCTGGCCCATTGCACCTAGGGATGCAACACGAGTGCAACCCTAGCCGCAATGTGTACTATTAGGTATTTTGCCCCAATGGCTGTCGCATATGAAAACTATCCTAAAATTGCTCAAGTTGGGGCTGCCTGAGCGAGTAGAGTTTTATAGGTTGATACCTGACCTAGGGTAGGTCTCATTTTCAGAGACCCAAGTCAGGCCAATCAGCCACATGCAATCCCGTGCCAGGTATGACCCAATCTGATTATGCCAGGCTGCCCGGTTTGGGTAGTACGGGTGGCTTGAATTGCCATGACTAACCACATGCTCGTGCTGCTAGCATGTTCCGTTCATTGAGCTTGTCTACATGATTTGGCTTGAATTGTCTCCATAATCTGATTATTTTTTTTTAAGACAGTTTTTAATCAATTCATGCCCAATGAAAACCACATCTATGTGTTTGCTACATTGCTTTAAAAAAAATTAAGCGATCACTGCATCTAAGTTTGTTCATTCCAATAGAAGAAACACCTAAAGTTGATATCATATCCGAAGAACATTCATGGCATAACTTAGATCTTACTTAGACTTATTTCTCTGTGCCTTAAATTGCACTAGATTTTTTGTTTTACAAGTCAGCAATGAAAATGCAATCTAGAAGGCTTGTAATATAATCTAAGATCTTTACAATACTAGTAAAATTATATGCATTGTATTAAAAATAAATATTTTTCCATCGAACGAAACTAGGTAATTTATCCATCACAAGCCTGAATTATCCAAAGTCCCAATACATACATTGACACGAATTGGAACAGATAATAAATTTTACTTCATCAACATGTTATAGGTTGATGTTAGAGGTTTTTGTGATAAAATAGTCATGATCACGAACCATATGATTAGCTATATATTATCTTTTGTATTTTTTAGTTATATGCTATATCATTTACTTTATTCATAAGCATCACATTCTTTATCTTTGTGTGTTTGTTTTGTTCAGGGCTTCTTTTCTTAGTTATTTTTATCTTGACTATTTTAATGCTTTGAAAGAGTATAAATGTTACATTTGATAAATAGTAATTATTAGTGTTGATGTAATTTTTTTAGAAAAAATATTATTTAATAATTTATTTTTTAGTGATTATACTTGTTGGGGTGCAGCAAAAATTCTACCAGTATATTATTTTTTCCTTCCATCTCATAACTTATTGGATCTTAGTACCATGAGTTATTCGTTTAGAGATTAATAAATATAGCAACCAAAAGCTATATTAATAATGAAACTCGTTGAAATAATAAATGAAATACATAAGAGGCTATAAATAACCTATAACTTGAATTTGGATAACTCATATATTGAGTGCTTTCATCCATAAAATAAAAAAATAAAAATAAAAATGATAAACACAAATAAATATAATATAATATTTTTCTTCAAACTGATATGTAAATATTCGGAAATACAAAGTTTGAAGAAAATAAAGATTACTTGAGGTCTTTTAATGATTATGAATACAATGACTGACTCATATGTTATAGGAACATAAGTTGTATTAATAGTTAAATCATAAATTTTTTATTTTGAGAAAAAAATAATTAATATTTGTGTTTCATTTGCTTATAAAATATTGTCTTTAATATTATATATCTCGCTACAAGACTGTTATAATAAAAAGTAATGTGAGAAATAAATGAATATTCGATCGCTTGCTATTTAAGATGATGCGTAATCTATTGATTCATGTACAGTCTAACATAACATTGAAATCTATTTTTTTTTTGATAGTCAATTTTATTTTAGATAAAAGATTAAGATTATGACTAAATATCATAGAAGCACTTTTATGCATGAAAGACTACAAAGATTTGAAATAGAGCATTCATGATAAGGTGTAGGAGATTAATGAGGATGATAAATTCTGGGACATATAGATCGAAAATATTGAGGCACTAGTGATATCTTCAGACGTGTTCATGAAGCTGACGATTTGAATTTGCATTTGTAATATCATACTACAAACATAAATTGATGATTTTTAATTCATGTGATTTTGATACTGTGCTAATGTTTGTTTATTTTTGTAATCTTTTTATTTTATTATGATATATGTACTATTGATGTATTGAATTACACTTATAATCATTTATTTTTGTTGTTTTTTTATTTTATTATGAGTTATGAATTCATCATATTTTTTTTCTGTTTCATTATTTATATAAAATAATTTTTTTAATTTTTTATTCGAGCCGAACCAAACATGATGTAAATTCATGATCGCAATACTCGAATGTGGATTCCGAAAGCAGAATGCCATTGCCAGAATATAATATTTTTTATTATTTTGTATTTTCTTAATTTTTTAGGTTTAATATTTTTATTTTTTAATAAGTAATGAAATAACAAATAACAATTAACAAATTAAATGTTTAAAAAATATAATAATTTATTCAAATTTAAAAGTTCAGCTCAAAAGGCCAATAATCAGCAAAAAAAATGATCAGGTTTGTGCTGGCACGAACCGGCCTAAATCGGCATTTCCCGCACTAGGCTTGACTTGACCCAACCTTTTGTGGGTCAACCTTGCTGTGCCGAGCTGCTATTATGGTTATCATGCCACACTAGGCATGACTTGGTGACAAGGCCTTGCCTCAATGAAATCGGTTGTGCCGGCAAGTGAAGACCTATTTGACACCTCTAAATGGGAGTGCCTAATTTGTGAATTGTGGGATGTCCCAATCTGAATGACCTATCATATAATAGTTTTTCTTGTATGCTTTTATTGGTGAGTTCTATTCAGTATGTATAGTTTTTTTTCTTTGTTTTAGAATTTCACACAAGATTATGTGTTAAATTTATAAATGTTTAGAGCTCTCACAATTCTAATAAAATCAGGTGTTTTAAAATTATCATCTATCACAAGAGTCATTTTGGGCGATTTCTAACTTATTTCTGTCGACATCGTACAAAATAAAAAAATGTGATTCAGCTTTGATCAGATTTTCTTTGATGAAGATAGGCTGGGGATGGAATTGCCATATCTATGATTTAAATTAGGCATGACAGAGAACAATGCCAAATTAGGTCTCCACCAAAAATTCTTTTTATTTGCATTATTATCACAATTAATGACCTCTCGGAACTGTTATGGAAAAATGTAGAAACTAATCATACCATTTATTTGTGATTGTTGCTGGTTAGTCTTTTTTCGTGGAAACTTTCAAATCCTCCTTTTCAACAGCTTCTGCTTAGTGTCTTTATTTTCTGGTGCTATTTGATTTCTTTCTTTTTATTTGAAACCAATGCTTCTTGTTGTGTTTTCGGGGTCTGTCCGTGGTGGGGATTACAGTTTTTACCACAAGACAGAGTATGTGAGTTTGCAAAGTTAACTCCTGTGCAACTTCTAGAAGAGACTGAAAAAGCTGTTGGTGATCCTCAACTTCCTATTCAGCACCGTGCCCTCGTGGAAAAAAGTCATGAACTCAAAATAATTGAACTTGTGAGTTTGTGCATTCCTTACTCTCTCTCTCTCTCTCTCTAAGGCAATAATTGATGATTCAAGAAGCTATTGGGGTTTGGCGGTCCGGGCACGACCCAATTCAGCCGTGCTTGGCCTTGCACGGCACAATCTAGAACCGTGCCTTGTGCCGGGCCGTGCTGCCCCATGGCATGGTTTTGCTATGTTCGGCCGGCATGAGTCGTGTCTCGTACTGGGTTAGGCATGAACCGCGTGTCTGGCCCGGTGGCACGGTCCACAAGCCTGGATGATCGTCCGACTGGGTGATCTAATATCTATAAAAAAATCTGGCCATGTAATTCGGATGCTGCTTACGTGGCCGATTGTAATTGGCTGGCCATGTAAGCCGGCCACCCATTGCGTTTTCATGCAATGGCTTCCGCAGGCACGGATGCACGGTTCGGCTTTGTCCGTTTGCCACCTGTCTAAGTTCCCTAAGAGCATTTTTTTGATGCATCAAGGCTGTGGGGAGAAATGGAGAAACAATGAATCAATTGAAGGCCCTTAATGCTGAGCTGGAAAAAGATGTGGAGCGACTTCGCCAAAGAGATGAGCTTCTAGCGAAGGTTTTTTGTGGTCTATTTATTTATTTATTTTTATTCATCCCATTTCTTATGTTCATTTGCTTTTCAATCTGTAGGTTGACTTGATGAAAAAAAAATTGCCATGGTTAGTGTATGATTCAAAGAAAGCCGAGTATGTGCAAGCCAAAGAAAAGGAGTCTGATGCAAGGCGAAAGTTGGCTAAAGCTGCAAAAACACTGAAAGTCTTCAAAGAACCCATTGAGTATGTCCCGGTTTACCGCTGACATGGGATGCATGGAAATGTCTATATTGATTTTCTTTCATGTGTGTTCTGCATGGTTTGTGTTGGATATGTGGAAGTTAAAAATGGCTAAAAATAACTAGAGCATCCTTAAACTCTTATCGGCACTCTAGTTTACATGTTGATGCATACTCATTCGACTGGCTATTGTGCAAATTCATTTGCAAGTTGCTCCATTACCATGTAACAATGAATGAGTATGAAAGAAGATAAATTTTTTTCGTTTACTCGTGCATTTTGAATTGATTTGTAATTATTATTATGAAATCATATTTTCAAGAGTATTGGAATTGATCATATATTTTTGGTTTTCAAATTAGTATCATCATTTTATAAATTGTTATAGTTTTTTCTTTTGTTTTGTCGTGTCTCTACTTTATGATAGGAGCACACACGTGGGCTGCCCTAATAATATTTATTATTTATCAAAGTTATGTCTTTTGTTTATTTATTTTTGAATGTATTTGAATTCATTTCTATTTTATTATAATGTATTTTCCATCAATTTTTATATGATTTTATTGGTATAGTTTACAATTCCTATAAGAGTGTGCTTGATGCTACTGTACATTTGTATACATAGTGTGTGTGCAGTATGTGGTAGTGATGCCGTCACAATGTTAGTGTCGAAGTGGTGCGGTGACAGTGTGTGTGTTGGTGTCGACGTGGCAGTGTGGAAGTGATGATGTGTCTGTAGCATTGACGTCGATGTGTGCAGTGTAGTTGTGTCGGTGTGTTCAGTACATTGTGGAGTCAAGCATGGTGCTGTGCAGTGTTGTATGCACAATAAGCATGTGTTGGGCAATTGCGCTTCCACGGTATTAATTTTAATACACAGAAAACAACAAGAACAACAGAATAATAAATAATATATATCTAATCCAACATCCAACCACGGCAGAATCAAAAAACGAGAAATAGAATACCAGAAATAACGTGGTTCGCTAGTTGCTCAGTACGACTAGCTACATCCACCAGAAAATGCTTACGCGTTACAGAAAACCAACAAAACATCTTACAGTATGTGCAGCGCAGAGCTGTCGCTAGTCGCTCAGCACAACAAAACATCTTATTTTAGGTGTTCTATTATGTGTTTGAATGTTGCTTATCTTTTGGATTCTAGTATTATACGTCTCTATCTTAGTTCATGAGGTCTGTTGGATAGAAAATAATTTAAAGTTTTCCATTCTACTCACAAGATTTGCATGAGTAAAAATTCTATTGATCTGATTTACTCAAATGCTTGGGGATATGGTAAAGTTGAAATATTTGATGACTTGATAATCATGCTCATTTTATCTGATTCTTTTTCAAAATAAATTTTAATTTTTTTTATTTTTGGTTGTTTCATAAATGAATAAAATATTAAATTAATAAAAACATAAAGATTATTAGATATGACAATCCTTTAAAGTTTATCTTTCATAGTTTAAGTATTTATTATATTAATCACAAGATTATATATTAAATTTTTTTATATTAGTATATCAATATAAAATAAGATTGTAGAAAAAAATGATAAATATTTAATTGAATCGACTAGAATACTCTGGGAGATACGATCTTAACTGCCAACTATCTAGTCAATAAAATGTCTTTATTTATCATTTCATGTAGTGTAATTTTGAATATTTTGTTTCATATCGAGAGATTATCTAGTTTATTTTCTAATTTTTTTGTTATCAGTAACTTTGTTTAGGATTTGATAAAAAAATACTATTGATGATAAAATGTAGCTTTCCATGGTTAGTTTTATCCCCAAAATGTGTAAGAAATCAAAAGAGGCAATTGTCAATGAAAATATTATAAACTTAAACTTTTGATAACTATTTCATGGCATACATTATAGTTCATAATTTTTAAATTGAATTTTACTACACTGTCACTACTACAACATCAATCGACTGCTCTATATAGATCTTCTTTTTAACTAGAGGTGTTCAAACTTCAAAGGGTTGGGCGGCCTTGAGGCATGAGGCATGACCTTACATGATTTGAAAATAGTGACCCGTGGCATAGCCCGACATGGTTCAGGCCATGCTAGGCTAGGATTTTTGGCCTATGTGCCACAAACGATGCCGCAAGTCATGACTCGGGCCGTGTTGAGCTAGGGTTTCTGACATGACATGACTTCCGCATGCTAACCAATGCGGGCTAGTTATGGCTTGTTTAGCCAACCTAGGCTAGCCTTGAATGAACTCATGTCAGCTTGACTTCAAACGATGCCTAGTACTCATGTGTGCCTGGTTTGGCATGACCCAACTCGGCTTGGCACGATCCAACAAGACCCTAATAGTCAGTGAGCCAATGTGTCATGTTGGGCTGACCTTTTATGGAGCCATACCGACATAACATGTGCTAAAAATCATGCTGTGTTCAAGCCATGTCTAGTGCATGGACATGCTAGGTTTGAAATGGCTTGATTAGGCATTACTCTAGAAAGTCGTGGGTTAATGAGCCTTGCTGTGCTGCATTTTTTTAAAGCTGTGTCAGCTCATCCCATGCTGGACGATAAGGTGGCCAGCTTGGGCCTAAAAAAAGGGGTCATGCTGACTCATAAGAGCCCATTGGACACCTCTATTCTTGACATCTAATTGATATATCTTCCACGTAATCAGTCTTTTATTTAGATTTTATGTGATTTTATTTCTCATGTGACCTAATCTTTACAGTGAACACCTACATGCAATTAACAATATATATTTTTTGAATGTTGAGGTACTAATTCTTTACTCCAACTAGAGTGGAAGATACTTATTTTATCAAATATGACATGATGTCATTCAGAATAAGCTAATTTCTTAAAATAAGACTTCAATATTATAATACTATAAAGAGAAGTAGTAAACAAATTCAAAGAAGGAAAAATATGTGAGCATGCCAATACATGTGAAAGTGAATGTTGAGTTTAACTCCTATATTTCTTTCAGACTGCAATCAAAAGATTAAGTTCAGATGAGTCAGCAATAAGATGATGTAGGTTCTAGGGAAATGTTTCTTCACTTTGAATAGATTGAGTATGTTTTCTTCTCTTATAATAAGCTCAAATGTCTTATTCTATACTTATTCTATACTTATTCTATACTTGATTGACTTGAGGGTGATTTCCTTTCCAAGGAAATTTTTTTTTCTAGATTTAATTTATTTTATACTTATTGACATACATGATAATTACAATATGAGAGTCATCATAATATGAATCAACAGATTTAGAAGTAGTTGAATAGTAATACCCTTTCTTAGCTTGAGCCTCATATGTGACTTAATAAGAGTGAGGGAGAGTAAGAAATTCAAATATATCTTTTGAATGCTTACTATGCCTAGACTCATTAACAAATACATTTTGCTCAAAATTGTAACATAAGTTAGAGGTGTCAAACGAGTCATGTCGTGTCGGCATGATCCATATTTTTGTGGCCCGGTTGGGCTACCATGCTATACAAGGCACTACATGATATTGATCTCATATTATGTTGGAATGACATGACATCCATATGAATAGGCCCAATACGACCCATTTGGTCCGCAT
The DNA here is from genome assembly GCA_029783825.1 of Sapria himalayana. NCBI lineage: Eukaryota > Viridiplantae > Streptophyta > Magnoliopsida > Malpighiales > Rafflesiaceae > Sapria > Sapria himalayana. Next base: position 1,107,063 of record JAREIK010002985.1, read on the forward strand.
CCAGGTTGATTTGTGTCAGGTCATGTTGGGTCATGTCTAGTCAAGTTGGGTCATGCTGGGTCATGCTTGGTCTTGTATGGTCATGTCTGAAATGGGCAGGGGGTAGCGGACAACCTAAATTAAGATAATATAACTAAAAATAATATAACTAAAAAAATTGAAATATTATATTTACATATCAAAATAATATAACTAAAAAGACAAAACTGTATGTGCAATTAGAGGTATCAAGTGGGTTGGGAGGCTCGGGCATGACCCGGGGCTCGGGCATGACCCGGGGCTCGGCATGGTTCAGTAGTACATGGCTTGTCACGACACGGTCTGGAACTGTGCCTTAGGTTGGGCTGGGTTGCCCCTTGGCACTGTTTGTGCTGTGCTGGGCTGGTATGAACCATGCCTCGTGTCGAGCCAGACAAGACCCATGTTCCTGGCTTGATGGTATGGTAAGCCGGCCTAGGTGACTACCTGATAGGATCCCTGTTGGGTGGTCACGAGGTGATCGTTTTTTTTATGCGGCCACGTGGTTGATTTTAATTGGTCGGCCACTTGACATTCTTTTTTATGCATGACAAGGTCGGCACGATCGTTCCTATTATTTTGTGCTAGACCGGTGGATTGTGAATCATGTTGTGCTTGGCATGACATGAGATTTTAATCGTGTTGTGCATGGTACGACATGGTCGCCCGATTAGGCCAAGAAAAAATGGGTCATACCGAAATGTATGGTCCGTTTGACACCTCTATGTGCAATGTGTATTATATATTTATATTTCATTATAAAATTAAATAAATTAAAATCAAAGTAATAACTAAAAAATTGTTTAACCATTGACATTCGGATCAACTCCAAATAAAATAATTAATAAAAAAAATAATCCATACGTATAATATGATACATAACATAACATGAAATATAACTGGTTAAAATATAAAAACAAACAAAATATCTTATCATTATCATACGAACAAAAAATAATTCAAAATAACATGACTCATTAATTCATATTTATAGTATGGTAGTGCAAATGTCGATTATCATTGTCATTTATATATTTGAAGATATTGCTAGTGGTGACCTTGATATCCTTAATCTCGATGTTCCATGAGTCATTATATGCAGTAATTATTTTATTTTATCTTGAATGTCAAATTTTGAATCTTTTTAGTTATTCATGTATGTAAGTATATTTATGATATTTAGTTGTAGTCTTGATTTTTTATTTGAAATAATATCGACTTTCACAAAAAAAGTAATTTCTAATGCTATGTATGCTAGATATTGAATGGGTCAGTAGATTATATATTATCTTAGATTTCATGGGATAGATGGTTTTGTATGATTTTACCAACTAAAAAAAATTCAAATTTTTATTATTATCATATGAAAGGATGAAGTAGTAATTGATATATATCTAATGAGAAAACTCACTTCTATTTGAAATATTACTCTCTTGTTTGCCCTTAACTAACTTAATGAAAAAGTCTTTATCTTTAAATATAGTGTCCACGTTCGTACTTGGAGCCTCATTATAACTATAATACCTATTGTTGTAATATATAAATTTATTTATTATTATTTAATTTTTCATGAATAAAACCTTTAAGTCTGTTTTCTTGTCTCATGCAAGTGAATATGTATCTTAATATATTTTTTATTTTTTTCATCTTAAATTTAATATTCATACAAGCAGCTAAGAGATACAAAGTTGGAATAAAGAATTAATATTTTGGATACCTAGTTTTTATCTTAATAGCCATGACACCATCAAAGTTTCTTATATAATTGCTAACCTTGCTACTAATATCACATATGCACCCAAATACAATGCAAGTGGTGAGAGTATGCACAGATGAATTCATGTTCATCATATCATTAAAAATCTTTAGAAATTTTATAATTTATTTTTTTGTATTTTAGTCTGATTTATTAATAATAAGTTCGTCATTTTTATTATTAATATAGTTGGATATCACGTGTTAATAACTAACACATGATTCTAACATAAAATATGTATAATTCCAATGATATCTTATATTTGTTTGAATTTTTTTCTTATTAATATTCATTGATAAATATAAACTGCTAAATCTTTGTTGTCTACTAGGCATCTTAAAGTATTGTAGTGAATTTTTTTTTTAAATTGAGGGAAATAATTTTTATTCTTGCCTATATATTCAGGTTAATTTTATGTCATATATATCTAACATGAAAAATTTTATCTAATACATCATTTTTAATAATTCAGACAAATATACTAATATCTATTCTGTTATTAGAAGTACTATCGAATATAATAATAAAAATTTTTTTTTGAATGTCATATTCTCTAAATATTTTTGTCATATTGTATATGATAGAACATTCATGAGGGTGCATGATATCAGAAAATCTTAAATTTTTTTAAATTTTTAATTTTGAATTTACATAGTGAGCATTTAGACGTACAAATGATGTTTAATGGTGACTAGTTTAGATAACATGCGTCCCATATATCACTCAATTATATTTTTTAAATTCATTAAATATTAATTATTTTTTTAGCTTTAACTATTTTATTATAGTTTTAATTCTTGTGGATATAAGAATTCTACAATAAACAGATTGGATGTAAATCTATATAATACTGACTGTCTTATGATTCTCTAAAAATTTAATTGAAAGACTCATGATCATAATCAGCTTGATTATGCATTCCCTCCCAAAGCCATTATACTATATGAAGAGGGTTAATGAATAGAACTTGATCAAATTTCAAAGATTATGTCGTTCAATTGAGTTTGTCATTAATCTAATGTATCTTATTTTTTGGATCATTGATCGGAATGCCTCTTAAGTTGTTTAGTATAACATGTAATCTTACATATTTATATATTTTTTATCATATATATATTGTGTCAATTTTTTTTGACACAATTTTTATTTTTTATTATTTAAAAGTTAATTTATATTATTGAAGTTTGTCAAATTTTAAGTTTTTTAGGCAAATAAATTTTACTCATGACCATTGGAGAGAATCTATTTTTGGTCTTTGATTTTTCAGTCAGATTATCATTATTATCTATATCTATGTTAAATTCATTATCATTAAATTTATAATTTATCTTTTTTATTTATATTTTAAATTATAAAATATATAATAACAAAATATATCAAACTAATAAAAAAATTGTGTACTATGACCACAAACTTATAAATTTATTTGAGTAGAAGCTCATGCATTGCAATTGTATTCTACTTCACAATCTCTTCTTTTTTCTAAATTTTTTCTATTAGGCTAGTCTTCCGCATAAATAATTAATAATACTACATTAAAATTCTAAACGAACATTGAACTCAAAAATGGAAAGGAGAGAGAAGAGAGAAAAAAAATAATAGAGAAAACAATGAAATTTATAAAATTTTTATTTTCTATTTATATAAAATATATATATTAAAACAATATATATTTTTTTATTTTTAATTTTTAAAATTTTAAATTAGTAGGAATCAGACAATGGTCTGATTTTTGCATGTAGCCATTCAAAATAGAGATGTCAAATATGACATGACGTGCTGGGCAAAGCATGGGAAGTAGACTGCCAGCCGGCACGACTTGTTGGCCCGCAAAATCCAAGGATGTGCCACACCGTGCCAGGTGGTTATGCAACGGGCGAGGTAGGTGAGGCCTAGCCGGCCAATTGTGATTAGCTATGTAAGCAGTATTCGACTTATGTGGCTGAGTTTTTTGTCATGCAATCAGTAGGGCATGGGAGGCCTGGTCACCTGATACGGTGTGACATGACCTTGTACTTTGTGGGCCAATCATTCTGTGCTGGGCTGACAATTTGGTTTCCTTGCCGTATTGACATAATGACCCATTTGACGCCTCTAAGTGGGAACCATATGTTGTCATGGTAGACATCAATAAGTAAGTTATGTGGTAAATAAATAAGTTAAGTGGAAAGTCTCAAGCAAATAATTAGTTATTGACTATACCCATGACCCAAGAGTCGATCTTAGCAGGTCTTGGGTCTCTGGGCTGGTGGATCGTTCCTCCTGGACCAAGCAAGTGGGTCATTCTTGGCCCGACACAAGGCATGACTAGCATTAGCCCAACACAGTGTGAGCCATGTCACATGCCAGCATAGTCTAAGACTAGGCATGGTGTTGGACTGTGTCATGCCGGGCAAGATACGGTGCTGGACTGTGTCATGCTGGGCTATTCATGGCTGAATCATGCCATGCTGTGGGCCTTGCCTTAGCTTTTCGGCCTGATTGACCTCTCTAATTAAAAAGAAATCCAACAACTATAGAATTTTGGAATTATTTTTTTTAATTTTAGGCGACATGGAATGTGATTAGGTGTGCCTACTACTTTACATGTTGGCGCCCATTACTAGAAAACATAACGGGCAACTAGTTGGGAACTATCTTTTAAAAAATTTAGGATGTGCCTTGTGGGTTCGTGACTAGTGACCCATGGTCGGTTACGAGTCATGGGTCACTTGCCTCCAGACTATGCCAACACACTAGACATATTGGTCATGCCTTGGCCGACATGAGACATGGCTATTCCAGGCCCAACACGACATAAGCAGTTCCTTTGGTGACATGACCTTGGTCTAGACATGATTCTAGAACATATTATTTTGGGCCATGCACGGTTAATTCGAGTTGTCCCTGGGTTGCCCGACCCACTTAACACTTCTAATATTATCAATGATTATTACTCTATCAATATGAGACGAATAATATTTCTCTTTTGAATACTTAAGTAATCAAAAATTATATACTTTATAATCTTGTGTATCATCTTGTTATATTGTGAGGAGAGATTCAGAATAAAAAAAGTGATTTTGAAAATTTTGAGAGGGAAAGTAAATATTTTCTTTCAAGGGTGTAAGTTTTGAAAACGAATAAATAAGACATGAGAATTTTTAGTTAATCAAGTAATTTATGGTTAGAATCTCAAAAGTGAAAAAATGATGTGAATTATTTTTATTAAATTAGTATCTTAGTTATATCAATTAAATATTTATTTTTTCTTTATACAATCTTATTTTATGAGAGGTTGCTAGTATTTAAAATATGGTGTATAATCCGATGATTAATATAATATGTATTGAAGTTATCAGACATATGCAATAAGGCGTCACTAATAGTAATTTTTAATTTTAATTAAATTAATTTTTTATTATTTTATAGAGTAGTTCAAACATGAACAGAACTTAAATTTTATAATAAAAAATGAACAATCAAGTAAACCATATGTAATAATTAATAAATATAATAAAAAATCTCAAGTCATTTTCAATTCTACAAGACTTATTATGTTTGAGTGAATTAAATTATGTGATAATGCCTAATTGACAGACCTAGTTTCGCATAGGTATGGCAAACATGATATGAAGTTTTAATAAGTTTTTTTAATTGATAAACTTTATATTTTAAGTGATATTTCAAATACTTTGATCTACTATTTTCAACTTGGTCAGAGAAGGGTGACTAAGTTGAGAATGAACAAATAATAAGTTAATAATATCTAGTCAGTATACATAATCGTAGAAGTAAAAACATACAAATTATCCAACACAGTTGCGAATGAAGTAATTCTCGAAATCTTTTGATATTGTAAAAGAATATCAGTAAATAAAATAATATCATAATTGAGTTGTCTAGAAATATAATTCACAAATATAAGAATACTAAAATAAATAGAAATAAAAAACATATGAAATTAAATATATTAATATGTTGAATATCATCATAATCAAAAATTTTAAATTATTTATTATTGACTATAATAATATTTAGGAAAAAGGAAAAATTATAGTAAATAAAAAATTAATTATTTGTAATATAATTATTTGCCTATTTATCAATAATCAAAATGTCTGGAGTGAGAAGACGAGTCATGAGATTTGTCATATTTGGAGGACTAAAAGTATCCGCTGCTACTTAGAAAGGATTTGTATATTTCTTTTTATTAAGGATTATGATACTAGAATTTTATGATGAACTCTTGGTGACTCTTGTATCTGAATGTAATAACAAAAAATATCATGCAACCAATAACTAAAAAACTACACATAATCAATCCCAAACATCCTTTTTATGAAATAAAATATATCACACAATTAATAGTTGTAAATTTTGAAAATCTTAGGCTTCCGTAAACATAATGTAGAAACCCTAACTTTCCATAAACATCAAAAATTCATAAAATTTGATATAGTAGATAGCTTCACTCCCAAGACATTGTGTTTGGCTTGAACACATGTTGACACCACCTATCTACTCTATTTATAGATGAAAATGTGCATGGTGGCACCATGTGTAATTGGGGTAGCTCCATCATCTAGTAGGGCTTCCCACATCGCCAAGATATGGCGATGCTACATCTAACATTGTTATTGGTTAGGTACAATCAATGATAAAAATTTCTGATATATTCACTGATATATCTCCGATATATCTATAAATTCTAAGTATTGATATATCCATTAAGACCGATATATCTATCGTTGATTGGTACTCATATACAAACACACACCGATATATCCGTAAAATCCAAGTATTGATATATCTGTAGAAACTGATATTTTAATCCTTCGGTACAATGTGACAATTGATGAAAATTTAGTTAGGAGCATCCCATATGTTAGGTGTTCATATCACAAACATAAAAAAGGAAAAGTAAAAAAAAATTCCAACAGAGATAATCTATATTTTATATTAGATCAAGCTGTAGACATACTTATGAAAATATTGAGGACTTCATTTGTTTTTTTTCTCTAAATTTTATATATTGGATATTTATATAAAATATAGATTATCTCTGTTTGAGGTGATGTTTGTGATAAGAGCACCTAACATGTGAGATGTCCTTATAGTTGTCTTCATATTTATATAAGTTAGGTATTTTCATTTTTTTATTATTTAATTTATATTATTTCATCTTTATTCAATTATAATAAGTTTTTTATTAATTTCTACCCCAATTTTTATATAATTTTAACTCATTTATAATTAATCAGATTAAAATAAATTGATATATAAAACTAAAAAGGTAAATACATGATGTAAAACACAATTCTCGACAAGTGATTTCAATAATGATGACTAAGGGTAGTGGTTCAAATGACAACTCAATGAACTACACCCACGAATATTTCTCACTAATATAATGAAAACATATACGTAGAGATGTCAAATAGGTTGTACAGTACAGACACAACCTTTTTTTAGGCCCTTCTGGGCCACCATGTTGTGCTGAGCATGATATGATTTTTAGTATTAGTGTTGCTGTGCTGACATGACTCTGAAAATGAGTAGCTCGGTACAACCTATTGGCATGCATGTTAGCCTGATCATACTGGGTCGTGCGAGGCCGGGTCAAGTCCGGCCAGGGTAGCCTGGTTAATTATAGGCTAGTTCAGTTTATTCCAAGCTAGCCTGGTTAATTATAGGCAAGTTCAGTTTATTCCAAGCTAGCATGAGTTCAATCTAGGCTAGTTTGGTTCATTCCATATTAACATGAGTTTTGTCCGGGCTAACTTGGTTCATTTTAGGCTAGCTTGTTTGGCCAGTCAGGATGAAATCAGCCCACACGGATTGTCATGCAGGGTTATGCCATGCCTTATCTTTCGTGCCAAAAACTTTGGCCTGGCATGGCACGGTCGTGAACCTGGCCATGCTATGCCAGACATGGCTGAATCGTGCTGTGCTTGGACTGCTTGTTTAGTCGACACCTTTACTCACAAGTAGAGATTGTCATGACTTCCCACCATGAACTACATCTTAATGGTGGCTATAAAAAATTTCATAAAAAATTAAAATATTAGCAATAAAAACAGGCTTGGAGAGTACTGTGTTTAAAGGGTCTCAGTTCTCTTCATCAACATACTTTATTGACGTCATATTTACCCCAATTTCTGCGAAGGTAATGGTAATTTTTAAGATTGGGTTCCCAAATCTTTATCAGATTTATTTTTATTTATTTTTTTCAGGAAGCAAAAACAGGAGAAATCAATGTTTGATGCTCAAAGCAAGAAGGTCAACAACCACATAAATGAAAATGCTAGGCAACGGATGGAATTACTTGAGAAAGAAAACCATTTGGTATATTATTATATTTTTTCTGAGTTATCTTTTTTTTTTTAGATTTTGTCGTTAATATAATTGTTTCAATAGGGGGCACAACTGCGAAGAAAATATAATGAGATAGACGACATAAACAAGCAAGAGGATTGTCATCAAGAAAGATTACGGAATGCTAAAGAGGATCTTGCTGTTGCTGAACGAGAATTTCAGAATCTTCCAATATTGGACCCTCCAAAGGATATGCTAGTGAGTTACTACCTTGTGATCCATGAGATTTTACATTGTGGCGTCCATTAGGCCATGTCGACCCTCCAAGACCCACTTTTTTTAGCTTAGTAGGGCCGCCGTGCTGTGCTGGACACAACATGGTTCCTATTTTCTGGCCATTTTGTGCTGACACGACTTTGGGGAAGGTAGCCCCGAAATGACCTGATGACACTATTGTAGTATTCAGCCAATCTCGGTAGTGTTGGGTCGGGTAAATCGACATGACCAGGCGTCAGGAATTCTTTAATGCTTGGTTTGGCTCACGGCTGACCCAGGCTAGCCTGGGTGAGCCGTCACAAGTATCAAGCTGCAATCATGAGGCAACAGTCTAGTCTGGCGGCTCTGTTCTAAGGCCTAGGCCGTGCTCACCGGCACTTGCCTGGCCAGTCACCAGTGGGCTGTGGGCCCGTGGCTCAGCTGCCTCAAACATTCATTTAAATAATCTTAGTTTTTACGGTTCAATAAAGTATATTATAATTATATATATGTACATATATATGTAAATATATATATATATGTGTGTGTGTGTGTGTGTATATATATATATATAGATATAATAGTATGTACCATGTAGTATACAAAGAAATATAATTTATTTAAATGTAAACAATAAAGAGTAAATTGTATTGTAAATATCATTAATATGATTGGCCTGACTAGTCATCAGTGGACTGTGCCACTGCCATGTGGGCAGTGGCTTAGCTGCCTTAACCTTTTGTTTAAATAAATTAGTTTTTACTGTTCAATATATTATATAATAATTATATATATATATATATATATAATTTTTTTACCTCTAGTCCCAGCTTCTCACAAAGGAATAAGTTATTACTGGTTTCCTTCCTCTCAGAATATGCTCACCAGATCTCTGAGTAATACTTGAATCAATTGTTTGTCGTAGATGAACCAATAATTGTGATTTAATTATTAACTAATAATCTGATTCGATCTCATGTGGCTCATCCTGCATGTGTTGCATGTACTATTGACCTAAAAATGAATTTTTTACCAATTTAGTCCATAGTGAATATGTCTCCTTTTAATTTTCACTGAATTATCCTCAATGATCACACACTAATGACGATCATCTCTTTCCGCAAGAGGCACATGCAAACACAAAAAATATGTAGCACTGCCACACCAATGTGACAATATATCAATCATCCAGGTTGATATATTGTCATCCTTTGATTACTCAAATTACTTTGATATCATGTTGATTTTAGGAATTTGGGATGTTAGGGTTTTGACTGATAGAGAGAGAGAGAGAGTGTGTGTGTGTGTGTGTGTGTGTGTTATGTCGGGGCAATTCACATGCTAGTGCTCTAATATAAAAAAATAGAAAATAAATAAAATAAAATATTAAATTATTGTGAATCTCAATAGATATTAAATATAAAAATTATATATTGTTGTAATTTATAGGGAGAATGAAGCGAGTGAGATAATAAAAATTGCACCTTGTTCGTCTTGTGTTCATCTTTGGATCAGGAAAAATTAGGTGCACAGATTTTGGAGCTCGGAGTTTCCACAAATCAAAAAAGGGCTCAGAAGTCAGAGAAGGAGAAACTATTAACTCAAAAGAAAGTGTTCCTCAGGCAATCCCTTGACAGGTATAAGGCGAAGCATAAAAAAGTGTTCATGATGAAACTAAACTAAATTTTCATCTTTAGCATGTCCTTTCTATCCTAGGCTGAAAGAAATGGAGAATGCAAACAATAAACTTTTACAAGCTCTAAGAAACTCTGGTGCTGAAAGGATATTTGATGCCTATCATTGGCTGCAACAGCACCGACAAGAGTTGCACAAGGAGGTGTACGGTCCAGTGTTGCTAGAGGTACAATTAAAACTCTAAAGTGTTCTGGATGGCAATTATTTGCTCACTGTGCAATTCTGTTTCAAATTGGACTCAGGTTAATGTTTCAAGTCGGGTTCATGCTGACTACTTGGAAGGCCATGTTTCATATTACATCTGGAAGGTAATGTGATGATTATCTTTTGCAAGTTATTTTTTGTTCATACATTTTTAGTAGAGATGAGTATTAGGCTTATGGTCTAAATTAGTTAAGCTGATACCGAATCAAGCTCAATTTTATTTAATCTGGTACTTTACCTTTCTTGCTTCATTTTTTTAGGGGTGAAATTTTCAGTTGATCATTTTTGTCTAAAATAAGAAGTGGGTTGTGGAAGATTTGGTTGGTGTTTTGGTTGGATATTACTTTGGGTATCAAAACCGTAACTCTTTGATCCAAACATTTCTTTTGCATAGATTACTTCAGCTTAGAAAAAAAGTTTTTGGAGGTGGTGGTAGTACCTAGTGCACATGATTTCCATTTTAACTTGGAATTTGAAAGAGGTCATCATCTCAACAGTTATATCCTCGAAAGTCAGAGAGATTGTATCTAATTTGTCTTGAAATTGAGATTTATAGCCTTTTGTAATATTCTAGTATTGATTGCCAAATAATTTTTTTGTGACTGATGAAGGAAATAAAGGGAGCCACATGTGTCATAGTGATTGATGTATTTGAGAGATTGAGATTGATGAAGTGATTTTTGTCATAAAATTTTAGTATTAAAAAATTATCAGATAATTTTTTAATATTTTATAGTCGAATCCTTTATAATAGAGAGTTTTTCATCATATTAGAGTTAAATTAACGAGTAATTCTATTCATACGAACCAAAATATGTACTACTGGAGAGACCTCATTTTGCATTTACTGGCAGTTAGGGGATACTAGTCATGATAGAGGTAGGGACATTAGTTCAATGCATAGACTATAAGAGGATGAGCCACACTGAGAATAGATATTATTGTAGTTATTTTAAAAGAGGAGGTCGAGAGCACTACAGAGAGTTGAGGAGGATAAGTTGATTACTAGATCTATTCGAGAGTTCTCATAGGGTTCTCTCACCATGACCCCCTAAACGAAGAGGAATTGAATATTCATGATTCCATTCTAGTAGGAAAATAATTGACTTTTTATGGTCTTTAGGTATTGTAGTCTTTGTAATTCATTTTTCTACATTAGGTTATTGGATTGTTAATATTGAACTAATAATTAAATTATGATTATTTGTTATATTTTCATTATCTTTTTGTTTTGATTTTTAAGTAATATAGTTGCCAATACTAAATTCTCAAAAACAATTAGTTATGTATGTATTCAACAATGTCTCTAGCATTTAGATGAAGATGTTCTTTTTGATTGAGTAGAGTGGATTATGTAATTTTTTTCTATGATAGAATATTCTAACATATGGTTGAGTGTAATTGGCTTATTATTTATATATGTTTGATTTGATTATTTATTATTGATCAAGCTAAGAATAATATTTCAATTGCTAAATACATCTCTATACTAGAGGGTGATGCATGTTAGTTAGTAAATATATCAGAGTTTCGTATCATAGTCGCTAAATTGATGTGAGTAAAAATTCATTCAATTTGATAAATTAAAAATGCATGATAATATAATAGGGATGAGACACGCAAAAGATTTAGATATTTCATTATATTTATTTATAATTTTATGTGATTTGTATATTACTTTTCTGTTTTAGATTATATTTTTTTCATTTTGCAATATTTTTATAGAAAAATATAATATTAGTTTAATAAAAACATAAAAAACAAAGAGTAATAATATATTAGAGTATATGTCAGACAACTTCAACATTTATTATTTTAGATAGTTTACGATAATATTAAGAGTGACAATATATATTTGAAAGAAATATTTTAAAATGTTTCGTAAACTATCTCATCAATAAGAAGTATTTTTTTTTATTATTTCTCATTTTTTGCTCTTTCAAATCCTACATCATGGTAATAGATTTCCTAGTATATTTTTCATAATCTTAAAATATTTATTATATTTATGATCCGTCATAAGTTGGGGTAAGATGACATCCAAGACTTTGTGATGTTATTTCTTGGTTATTCAAGTACCCAAAGAGGAAATACATTTTTTTACTAAAATTTGATAAAATATTTAAAAGTGTCGAATTTATCTTTATTAAGCAAGACTTATTTTTTGGTAAATTGGGGAGTCGTAAGAAATTATTTGATACATTTGACCTATTAATTTATTGATTCACATTATGATACCATCTTTATGAGGTTATTAATTGTACTAACATGTGTAGAAGATATTAATTTTGAGAGAGTGAGATTTTCAAAAAGATAAAATATTTCTCAAATCTAGATGATTTCCTAGTATATCAGTTTATTCTAATTTCGAGTTTGACCTAAATATAGAAAGGGACATGTGTATCATGCTCAAAGAAAATGAGTCTCTTGATAAGCTAAATGTTCTTGCAAATAACTTATTAATCTTGATTTATTGATTATTTTTTGAAAAAAATAAATAAGTTATACATAACACTTAATTTTATAGGCATTATCATATATTCTTTTATCTTTTACTTCTTTTATTATTTCTCTCAATAATATTAGGTTATTGAAGTTATTTTCTAAGATATTATATCATTCATGATAATGTCAGATTATGTTGAAAGAGTTAAATATCTTCTACTTAAATGAGATTTGGAAATAGATATCTTGATATTTGAGAAAGTCTATTATTCATTGCAAGTTTGTATTCACTATAAAGATATATTCAAATGAGAAGATAAATTTTCTTAAGGTAAAATTTGTTTTGAGATGATGAACTCAAATATTTAGTATGAATTATCATGATATTTTCTCTCTCCCTCTCTCTCTTGTAGGCAAAATAATTTTCACAAAAATTCTTATTTTAGTGGAAGCATCTATGAATGATATACTAGGCATAAGTGAGAAATATTTCTCTTCATGGTGATGTCGAGAAGTATGTATATATGAAGTAGTTCTAGGAGTTTCGAGTAACATAGTTAGATTCAATTTATAGATGTTGGAAGATATTTTATAACCCAAAACATTCATTGAATATCAATTTTACATGATTTTCTAATATTATGGTAGTAAATTATCTCTGTTTATTTATGTGAATGAGATTCTTATTATAAAAGATGATAAGTTAAAAATTATTCAACTAATAGAGTTAATATTTGTAAGTACATTTCACCTTGCACAATCCTTAATGAAGCCCCATGTGGGGCTTACTAATCCTGTATATAAATATCAGTAGAAGAAAAAATAATGTTACAACTTTGTTGCTGAGTAACAAATAGAAAATGAATTATGATAAAATTCTAAAATATATAAAATATATGTTAAAACTCAAATGAAATACATAACATTAATATTTTCATGCACTCTGACATGTATATATTATTATTGACTACAATAATATTAAAGATTTTAGATTCTACTAAATAAGTAAATCATATATGATTACATATGACATGAGGTTTAGTTCTTACAATTAGAATATCACAACTTGTTTTTTTTATCTCGGAATGTCTTTACTATTTTTTTTCATTGTTACTATATGATGAAGACTTAATAGTGTAATAATTAGTCATATCAACTATGCTCAATTTAGGTATAATTGTAAAAATTTGAATCACTATCTGAGAAATTTTTGAAATGAGTGAAAGTGTTTTCTCACAAAAAATTTATGTCTGCAAAATATCATATTGCTCGCTCATCAAGAAAAAATTATAGACCGTCCAAAATGAGAAATTTTTTAAAATTGTAGTATATCCATTATACAATTCAACTCCAATTAAAAATACAATTAAGATATTGACATTAACAAAAAAAATCACATGAGGGAGACAAGAATTAATACTAGAAATAAACCTTGCACCATGAGCAACTATAAGAGAGTAGATGTGTCCTTTAGGCTGGGCTGCCAAAGACCATCCCATGGCATGGCCCAATTAAGCCATGCCGGGCATGACACGACATGGGTAGGATTCTTTCCTGCCCGATGCATGGGGTTACCCACATGTCATTGCATGACATGGCATGGACTATTCGGCATGATCGGCATGGCGAGCATTATGCGTGCAAAGTACATGCCATCTTATGTTGTTTCTTTTTTTAAAAAAATAGGTGCATGAATTTCGCACACATATTTTAATAATTTTATATTAAATGGGGCGTGTGACATGCATGTGCCCCATTTAAACAATGTCATTTCTGAGTAACGATTAGTTATTGATAGGTCAATCAATATTACATCGACACATGTTGCTATCATGTTGGTAAAGTGATAAAAAAATTATAATAAAAAAAAATTAAATTTAAATCACATTCAACTATTAGATTCTTGCCTAATTAAAAATTTAAAAATTAATAAAAAACAATATTTTAATTATATAAATTTTTTACAATCAAATTGTAATATTTTTTCTTTCTATTTCTTAGCTATCTTTTCATTCAAACAGTCCATGTTCTTAATTATATATTTTTTAAATATTCATTATAATATTATAGTTGTATAAGCTATAATCTTATAAATTAAAATTTTGTGGATCGGCATTATAGATATAGAGGTGTCAAACGGGACGTGCCGGGCTGGGCCGGCCTATTTTTTTGAGCACGGTCATGCTTTTGTGCTGGGATAAGCACGACACTGTTACTGTACCGTGTCGTGCCTGGCCCGACACAGTTTATCAAAGTCAGGCCCGGCACGGCCCGCTTGCACGTCCGGCCATGCCGTGCCGGTTTAGGCTACTACAGGCCTGGTTTAAAAAAATTTTCTTTTTAAAATTAAAAATTTTTCTATTTTACTTTATGTAAAATATATATTATATAATATATAGATAATGTATAATATATTAAATTTATAAAATGAAAATTATTAAAAATTTAATAAATTATAAAGTTTAAATTTTTTTATTAAAAATATATTATAAATAAATTATAAAGTTTAATATTTAAATTGATAAATCGACAATTATTATAAATTTATAACTTGAAAATATTAATAAAGTTTAAATTTTTTTTTATAATTTAAACTAAATTTAGATTATATTTATTAGAATGAAATTATATAGTTTTAATATTAAAATTAAAAATTTAAACAAAAAAATAAATTAAACAAAAAATTTCATTAAAAAAATTACAAAGTCAAAAAAATAAAAGTAAACCAAATGAGAAATGATCAATCAGTCAATAGATACCGAACAAAACAAATACAAGTTTCAACGTAAAGTAAAAAATACGTATAATCAATAAAAAATAAAATATCAAAATCAAAAAGCAGAATCAATAATAAATTACAAAAATTATCAATTGTGTCCGTGATCGTGAGACATCAAAAATCAAAATTAAGTGGTAATGACAAATAGAATGTGACGTGGTATACTGGCGTGGCGATGGCGTGGCACTAGCAATGGGCAGAGGAAACTGGCAATCACGTCAATCATCAATTGGCATATTATGAGCATCATTAACCACAACATCAATATTACTATCATATGGATCATCATTATCAGTAATCAACTCATCCGCTTTCGCAGCGAATGCAGTCACTGTCTCAGCTTCAGCATGATTCTGGATGCTAAACATTGAATCCTCCCAATTATTCAAACAGGTCAAGGCCTTAACAATGTCTGTACGTAATCTCGATCTCTTATCCGAAATCACGGTCACTGCAACAGAAAAAGAAGGCTCCGATGCTATGCTCGACATGTGCACGGTGCACCACAGTTTAGTTCAAAATTGCAAGCCTGATGAGTCATTAATGACTCGGAGTCCCGAGAGAGAGAAGAGCAAGAGTTTTGAGAATGTGAGATTTGAGAGAATAAATGTTTATGAAAAACATAAATATTATAGAGTGGTGAAGAGGATTTTATAGATTAAAGAAAATAATTTAATTTAAAAAAATATTTTTTTCTATTTTTTTTAATTTTTTATAGTATTTTAGGGGGCATAATCATGAGGGCCATCAGATTCTGCCCTCTAGCCGCTGGAGGCAAGATCCAATGGTTGGATTAAAATTTTTTTTTTTTACATTTGCCCGTTGGGGGGGGGGGATTCGATCGGGTTGGGCGCGACCGTGGGTCTGGTCTGATTGGACCTGACCCGTGCTGGTGATGGTGAGGGTGTGGATATGGGGTGTGGTTTGCGGTGTGGGTGGGGACTGGCCGAGTGCCGAGTTGGGGTTGGGAGTCGTGGCTTGTGGGGGGGGGGTGTCGGGTGTGGGACTGCGGGTGTGAGACTGTGTCTGACCATGACCCGTGCCGATGAGCCATGCCAGGGGCCCTCGAACCATGCTGGGTCAGGCACATCACGAGGCCCGGTTGGCATTGGCACGACACGAATGGTGCCTTACCCGGGCACGGGAAATTTTCATGCCGGGCTAGCTCGGTTGACACCTCTATATAGATGTTTGGTTGTAGACTTGTGGTTTCTCAGCATTATGGTTTATTATTTTAGATATTTTTTTTTCAGGCATTAATTTATATTTCTCTAAAAATTTTATAAAATAGAAATATTAATGAATTTAACAAAAATAAGGTGGAGGTTTATATAATGAAAACATGATGAAAGGTCCAAGATTGTGTTATCTCATAGTCATAGGTCGGAGTCAGTCTTGACACATAGAAAATCTAAGAATAAGTTAACATCTGTAGTATGAATTTATTATAAAATTAATAAAATAAAAATTATAGTGATGTCAAAGAGGATTCGACATAATGTATATTATAAAAAAATATATACTTATAAGAGTACTAACGAGATTAAATACATTAGGAAATGCATTGAGTAATACACCAAAAAGTATGGTGTATTACTTTTTGGAAGTTCTTGAATATCTAAAATATTTATTTATCACAATAAATTTGAATTTACTCAAGGTTTAGTAACTTTATTTATTTATTACCATAAATTTCCAAGGAAATATATAACTAGGTTTATTGTTAATATAAGTTTTTTATTTAGTTTTTTGGTAGATTATAGGGTTACTACATAAATACTTCAAGCCTGCCTTTCGTAGAATCTATACAATGACTATTAGGAATATAATAATAATAAATTATAAAATAAAAAAAATTTAGTCATTAATAAACTTAGAACACATTTTGGAATGGTCTCAGTAATATCTGATATTTGGAATTATCATATTGTCAAAGTATTCATATGTTTTATTATTCATTTTGTTTATTTTATCTAGAAACTAAATAATAAAATATATCGATTTTTTGAGATCTCTTATTCTCATGATCTCCCTATCATATATGGGTGTCTGTTAATAGTTTTTAAAGAATATAATATATAAAATAAAATATATAATATAATTTTTGGTAATATCTCTAATAATTATGTGGTAAATATAGATAATTGCTTAGTAAAGTTTTTTAATATAAGGTTTATGAATTATATAGTAAATTTATTAGTGTAAATAGATTTAAAAATTATTTTTTCTTAATTAGAATAATTATATAATACATTAAAATATATTAGCATAAATAGCAGATTATAAGATTTTTACATATTATGCAAGTTATTAGACTTAAAAAAAAAACTAGTGTAATAGGTAGAATAATAATTAACGAATCAGATTGAGATAATTAAATTTTATTTTTATAAATTTATGAAAATATTTTATTTTATGATAAATATATATATGTTTGTCAGTATGTACACTTGTAACTTATAGTGCACTTAAGTACTTATACAACATGAGTGTAATTAATCAATATAATAAATACTCATATTTTAGTATCATGATTATTAAAATGAAAATGAAATATTTAAAATATTTATTTTTTATTTAATCTCTTTATTATTTAGCTGCTAATTTAAATCATATAATTAAGATCGAAAGGGTTGAAAACTCTATAAAATATATTTCTACTTCTATGAACTAATTGCAAGTTCTAGATGGTATGATTCACAAATAATTATATAGTCTATTTAAATATTATAAAATTATATTTGATAGTTTTAGTGATTCTTTGAGTATGAAGATGAATATTATATTCAAGGACAATTATTTTTTCATCTTGTCAGCGAGAGAAAAATGATGAACATATCTATAAAATAGGAATAAGCTGCCAAGGTGGTTAGATATTTATTATTGTTATATTTTGTCGCATAATGATATTATATATTAATATTTTAAGTTAGTGTTAATCAAATGAATTTATCTTTCATTTACTATATAAAATGATTTATCATCTATTGATCTCTCTGGTGTATAACATTATATTTGACAATATTTTTCTTGTGAATGTGAATATGATTTTAGACAGGAGAAAAATATTACATTTAGATATTATTAAATATTTATCATAATTAAAGATTAAAAGGGTTGTGGATGAGTCTCTATAAAAATAAAAGAATTGCAAGTGGATGATGATATACTTATAAATAATGGTACTGACTATTGGAGTTGTGATGATTTGGACCAAATTGAGTGAGATTGATTGATATTATATTTATCAGTTTATGTTACTCCTACTAGTATTGCACTGACATACATTATTTTTATTATGATTTTTTTTATTATTTTTGAATGTAAATAAATATATTTACATTTTCAATTGAAATAAGTCTATTTTTTTTATTACATTTGTGACTTATTCTGTTTATATTGATTTTTAAAAAATTTAATATATGTGTATGCACGCACACGCACACCGATATATATCCGATATATCTATAAATTCTAAGTATCGATATATCCATTAAGGCCGATATATCTATCCTTGATTGGTGCTCATATACAAACACACACCGATATATCTTCGATATATCCGTAAAATCCAAGTACCGATATATCCGTAGAAACCGATATTTTAATCCTTGGTGTGATATGAATACTCATAGGGATCAATGTGATTTAATAATGTAGTTCATGTCGCTGAGGCTCTAATGTGAATCCAGGTGAAGCCAGCGTAGAGTAGCTCATAAATAGATTAGCTTGTATCAGAATCCCTAATCCATGCCATTCTAGATGTTATCAAAGACTCATGTGGGATGCTGTTGGCTTGGACAAGAGAACTGATGCAAATTGCATTGGGCACCTCAAACACTCGTGTCCATCAAATGTTATCTCCTCGTTGTTTGTTCTTCATGTACCTCGGTGATCAGCATCACTTGTTTATGCTAGTGGCTTATTTTACTGGTCGTGCAGTCATTCATAACTCAAGATCCCCGGGATCGGGATTTTCTGGTGCATAACCTTCGAGAATTTGATGTTCCAGTTTTGAATTATCTGAGGGATGAAGCGTCTCACATGGAACCGCTTCACATATCCAAGGAGGTAAGCACGCATCATTTTTCTCTTCTTCGAGAACATGGCGAGGGTGCTTTTGACCCATACCCATTTCTCGTTGTTCGTTTTGCTTTCGAGTTGCAGATGCATGATCTTGGCATATATTCGCGGCTAGACCATGTTTTTGATGCTCCTGATGCAGTGAAGGAGGTCTTGATAAGCCAGTCTGGCCTTGAAAAATCAGTGCGTATTGAAATCTAGTCCCCCCTCCCCTCTGTGTCAAGTTTTTAATCTCAACATTTCCATCTTGAAATCTGACCCATAATTGCTTTTAAATTTCCATTTTGAAACACTCTGTGTCGTGCTCATTACTCGCGCATACTCATCTCTCTGCTGTATGTGTAATACACGCAGTATATAGGGTCAAAGGATACTGATCAGAGAGCAGATGAGGTGTCAAAGTTGGGAATTTTAGATTTTTGGACGCCAGAAAATCACTACCGTTGGTCTGTCTCTAGATATGGTGGTCATGTGTCGGCATCAGTCGAGCCAGTTGGTCGCTCACGTCTTCTTTTGTGCAGTATGTTTTTCCAATGGCTTCAACATTCTTTTTTGATATCCTCGGCAATTTCCATGATCTGTAATTTCATCTGCGGGGGTTCAGGCTCAGATGCTGCTGAAGTCGAACGTTTGCGGCGCAGGAAAGAGGAACTGGAAGGATCGATATCAACACTGGAAGAAAGCTGTAAATCCATATTGGCCGAGCAAAGGCTCTTGGAGGATGAAGAAGCCAAGCTTCACAAACAACGGGTTTCTTCCCATAGCATTATCATAATTCATAACCCCCTTTCCCATGTTCATCAGTGTTAGCCATATGGATTCTCCCTTCCACTCTGCTCTATATGGGCACCTCACCATGGTCTCCTAGAATAGTGAGTTCCTCTGGGAGATGAAAAATTTTATTTTATGTAGGAGGATATCATCAATATCATACAAGAAGAGAAGAAGAAGCGACGCGAAATGGAGAATCGTATCAGTAAGTATCATAGTTATTCGAGGCTCAAGGTGTACCGAGGTATAAAAAGTCAATTGGAGCCTTGTGGCACGAGATGTAATTAATGCATGAGTTTTTATTTTTGTGAAACGTATTATGCCTAACATATATAAAAATTATATAGTTTTCATCTTTTAATAAAATACAATAACGTAAGGAATATCAAACATAAAAATTAAATATTATTTAGTCTTTCTTATCATCATAAGTTCTTAAAATTATAAATTAAAATAAAATTTTAATAATTAAACACGTGAAGTTTTAAATTATCAAATATATTGTTTATAATTTTTGAGAGTGAGAAGAAGGACGACTCTGAAAATAATATGATTTGTGAGGGGAGGTTTTTTGAGAATGATTGATTTGTAGGCGCGGGCAAAAATGGTACCTGCTAGAAATCATTGCCATTATTAAAACAAATTTCTAATATTTTTATATAAATTCACATATAAATTAATTTGTGTTTATTTTTCTGAGCATATTTATCTATGTTTTTAATAATTTACTTGTGCTTTTATATTCACTATAGATTTACTGATTCAAATATTTTTTAATCAGAGTTAAAATGAGATTTCTTTTTCATATGTTTACATTTATTTGAGAAGTTTCTCTTTATTTTTTTTTCTTCATAAGTATGACTATGACACCTAGATAATTTTGAATTAATTATGTTCTTGTGAATTTTCTAATAATTATTATATAAATTCTGAATATTAAAATAAATGAATTGCTGGTTTCGCCTAGGCCAAAGGAAGAGGAAGCTGGAATCATTGGAGAGAGATGATCTCGGAACTGCCGTGGAGAAACTCCACGCTGAAGTTGAAAAACTTAGTATTCAGCGGTTCCAATGTGCAGTTGATTTCAAGGTGAATGTATTGTGTTGAGGATGGAACACATTTATATTTTCATGTATTTGCGTTTCATTTTATTTTAAAACGTCTGCTTCTTATGTCAACACTTCTTAATGTTGTTCTCGACAGTCTTTACTCGTGAAGGCTGTTTCTTTCAAATGGAGTTATACAGAAAAATACATGACATCCATTGAGTTGGACGCAAAGGTACTTCTGTTGAGAATTGTTGACCCACTGCATCTTATTTCAGCCCGCCATGTATTGTCTTTTAGTAACATTCTTCTGTCATCGTAGTAAACTAGGGTTTTATCAATGATAAGTGTTGGGTTGTAGCTATTTTTCCATCTGATTCTCTGCTGCTGGGGAAATCAGCTATGTGGCTAAATGGGTCTTCAATTATTCGAACAAGAGTGAAAATTATAAGGGAACTTGGATATTATTATTAGGTATGCTATTATTTATGAAATTTTCTCTCTGGGCAGAGTCAGTTAATAAGAGCCACAAACGCGAAAGAGAAATTTGTAAATTTAACATGATTTTACTTCTCAAAACTTGGGTAAATGCTCCATTTACATTTCTTTTAGGTTATCGTGAAGAAAACGTTTCTTCATGTCTAATTAATATATCATTTATTTGTGAGATGTTATCAATAAAATAAGAATTCATATGGAGATAATTTTGGTCACTGAAGTAATATTATCTTAGTAATTCGTACTAAATATTTGAGTAAATTTACTTGAAATAAGTTTTGTTTTAAATTGATATATTTTTTAATCGTGATATGTCTTCATAGTTAATATTCACTTGTAACTAATCACAATTTTTTAGTGTGAAGGATATTTATTTCATTTAATATCATCTAATACTATTTTGGTTGAGGTAATATTTCATAAGGAGACTTGAGTTTTTTAGTATAGTTAAGAGAAATAATATAAAAAAAAAATAAAAAAGAAAAGAATATGTGAGTATGAAAATATCTATGAAATTAAGTATTAAGTATAATTTTTCTATTTTTTTTTTTTTTTTTAAATGATCGTAAGATCAAGATCATAAGAGTTGCCTATCGGATCAGCTAAATTCAAGTGACTCATATATTTGGAACATGTTGCATATATCTTCTTTTCTTAGTATAAACCCTAAATTATTAGTAGTCAAGTCTCTCAATCTTTAACTCATTCTAAACTAGAATTGAAGTAGACATGTTGGCTACTAGGTCGTTTGGACTCGATGAAAATTTCTTCTTGAGAAATTTAATTCTTTTCTGAGAGTCTATTTGATTTGTGCTTATTGGCATATATGATGATGATATAAGATTATCATCATAATGCAAACTATGATGAGATTGTTGAGGTGAGATAAAAACTTGAAAAGTAACAAGTCAGAAAATATCTTTTAGATTTTTTCTTCCTTGACTTGTTAAAAAAATTAGTCTTGCCAAAAGAAATAATATTATCATTCACTAATATTCTATTAGGTTCTGATAAAAAATATGTATATTCTTTTTGGATGCTGAAATAGTGTAGAAAGATATATCTCAAAATTATGTGTTATTATTTCGACTTGTAAGCCATAAGAGATCATAGATAAGTCAAATACTCTCAGATTTTTTGAGGCATGCTAAATAATTTTTCTCTAGAATTCATGAATTAAAATGGCACACAGGAAAAATGACAAAATAAATTATTTCGTTGATGAGGTAATTTGTGCTTAATATTCTATTTTTCTAAAATTGTTTCAGAATTCTTTCACAAAAGAGTAATATATGATTTATTTCACTTAAATGTCTATTATTTTTTTCTTCAATCTTCTTTTGTTGGATGTGCCAACACATGATGTCTGATATATAATTCAATGATCAGTACATTATATTTTAAAGTTGTCCGACATATATTTTCATGTAATGTTACTCCTTATTTTTTTTATGTTTTTATTTAATTAGTTTTATTTTCTTTTATGAAATAACTTAAAAATAAAAATAAAATATTTGTTGTTAAGTAGAAAAGTATAACTACTAAAATTACATATTATCATCAATAAATATCACGAAATATCAAAATCATCTGTAGGCCTCATATGTACTTGGTTTCTATACTTTTGATTGTTCTTGATATAATAGGTTCTTATATACATCAATATGGCGTGCATGACATGATATTTTAGTATGCTTTTATATCATAAAAGAAAAAAATATATTGTTCAACCTACTCAATCTCAAAAGATGTAATCTTCAAATCCATTCAAGTTAGTAAAAAAAAAAAATAAAGGCAAAAATAAGTACATGAAAAGATAACTCATAGAAAAGTGATTATAACTACAATTAGAAAGAAAAAATATGAGAGAGAAACAAATGACTCGTATGAATACTATCATAATCAATAATTTTTGATAGTTTGTCATTGATTTTAATAATATACAATAAATAAGAAAAAATATAATAAAAAAAGAATAATCACCCGTATCATAACTACTGGCTCTTTAGTTCAATGTATATGAATGAGTTACAAGAGTTGTCATGCCAGAATACTTGAAAAAATATATTACTATATACTAGAGAGGAATTTTGAAAATTTGTCTTTAATAAGAGTTACATTAGGAAAACTTTGTGGGAATTTTTGGATGAATCTAGAAATTAGATTGTCTCTTTTATTTTTGTAGCGATTATGATTTTTTCTCTGGGAATAACTTCCAGTAATTATTAATGGTATGATTCATTCTCCTGCAATGTTTGCACTAAATTGAGATTCTTATACCCTTATGTCTACTACGACTAATATATCTAGAATGAGATGTATCTCTAGTATCTTTATTTCTACCTTTTATAAACTGAATTTCTGTGTGTTGTAATTCTGGTTTAGTGAAAAATTCTTATCATTTAAGATATGACTGTGAAAAGCTGAAAAATCATATGACAATTAGTATATGAGTAATATGTCAAAAGTTGTTTCTTCCATCTCTCTCTGATATATCAACCTTGTCGAAAAAATCGCCAACAACTAGATAGCTGTCTAATTAAAATGAGTAAAGTGAGTAATTACTTATTCATAATCTCTAACATCTTCTAGTTTCCATCTAATAATCTATAAAACTATATTATACATCTGTGTCATTTTAGAATTGAGATGAATATAATGATATAACATTTGTGTTATACTCTAAAATACATACGTGTCAATAATTTTGATATCCAAGCCTTCATAAAATAGTTACGAGAATTTACACTTTTTGCATGCGTCTAAAATATGTGTTATACTTCAAAATACATTAAACATCCATATATATTGTACCCGTGGCGTAACTCATTATATTCATTGTGCACAACTCTACACCCAATGTGCACCACATTTCACCTATGATACACAACACTACACTAATATGCTCCAGCATTGTGCTCGATGGGTTCGCAAACTTATTTCGCACACTTGATCATTGCGTACCACACTTGACCATTGCACACCCCATTGCACTGCACCAGACTGGGGCTCGCACATATAATGTATGCCTTCAAGCTCTCATTCGCACGACACTCCCTCATTGAACATATGGCACACCATGACTTTGACATAATGGGCATTAATAACATCACATGTTGTGGAAGTCGTCATATTTAGAGTTGATTTTTCTATTCAGTTATAGTGATACTCTGATTATGAACATGAACATCATATTCGGAGATAATGACTTTTTAATTCAGTTAGTTAGAGTCAAATAATTGAGTGATTCATTAAATAAGAGCGAGCTATCTCGGTACGTAGATACTATTTACTGTTTTATCATACTATATGATAATAATAAAAATATAGATATTTTGAGTTGATGAAAATCATACGAATTCATTAATCTTGTGCTATCTAAGATGACTTGTGATCTGCTGACACATCTGGTATCTAGTATAACATTGATGCCAACTTTTTTTGTGGTATCAAATATTATCTCAGATAAGATTTTTTGAATATGATCAGATATCATAGAAGATATTGAGGCCAATACCAATACTATCTTCATAATCATGCATGATGTTGATGATCTGTGTTCATACTATCATAATTTATGTATCATATATTATATATCATATTTATGTTATGGACTTTTTTAATTATACTAATTTATATTTTAATGTAAAATATTTAAATAAAAAATTTAAATTTTAATTCATTTAAAATTTTAATTATATTGTTAAAAAATAAAATTCCTTATAATGCATAACCAACACGACTCGGCATGGAAGTGCTCAATTGTGAGCTAGATAAGTTGTGTCGAGCTTGGTGCTTAGAATCTTGTGTCTTGCCAACACGACACTATGGGCTGACTCGGTCACATAAAAATGGGTTGTGCCAGAATGACACTGTTTATTTGACACCTTTAATGCAAGCACTAAAAATATATTGCATTGTAAAAAATTGTGCTAAATATTTCTTTAGAGTTATAGTGTATAAGATTTTTCATAATTAATTAGATAAAGTTTTAGCCAAGAATGAGTGCAAAAATTGTCTAAGACTCATTATTTTTATCTCTTTTGCTAAATACCTTAAAATTCATGTTGATTTTATGATTATTCTTCAAAATTCAGCAAAATTTTAAATTATGAAATTAATTTCTACTTTATCAACATAAAAAAGCATCAAAATATCTATAAATGTTTAGTAGTTTGAACACTGAACACTCATTTTGTCAGCCTTAATTATATTTAGCATAATTTAGTTTTATTTTATTTTTTATAATAAAATAAAATAATATCTTTGTTTTAATTTTAATTATCTATTAAATATATTTTATTTAATATAATTAAAGATAAAAATAAGCAAAAATACTAACACATAATAGATCTAATAAAAATTTTGAAGTTAAATATTTTTAATACTTTATGTGAGAATTCTATTGAGATGATTGATTACCTGAAAAATTCTTGTATTTCATATATATTTTTTATTTAATAAATATAATTAAAAAATTATATGATTGAATAAACACTAGCCCATCATATCTCATATGATTTTTAAAATTAAATATGTTTGTGAGAGAATAATATTATGATAATCGATCACTTGAAAAATTTTTATGGTAGGTTCAAGAGTGGTAGGTATCAGGTTCAAGACTTAACAAATATAATTTTTTTGACTTTTGAGAGTAAGTTTGTAGAAGTATTAACTTCTTCCATACCCCGTGCTAAAATGAGAGTCTTTTACATTGAGTACAATATCTTCCATTTAATATAATTAAAAATATAAAATTTTTTTCAAAAACTAAATGTGTTAGGGTTGGAAAATTCAATTAATAAATGGCCAAAGGGGTTGGGTAGGAAAGGGGTGATCCTACTCAAAGTCACTTATTTTTCATCCCTAACTGTGTAGGATACTATCTTGTCATCTTTTATTGGGTACTATGAAGATTGGACACGATTTTCATTGAGAATGAGTTTATTTTGTGCATACACATAAATTTAGTTTAGCAAATCTACTCTTATAAGTTATAATCATTGTCAGTTCATCATACTAAATCGAAGAAGTAATCTCTAAATGTGAAGTTATGCTATTGTTATTGTCATTGATCTCTCTAATTATAGAAGATGAAATATTACTTAGAGACATATCATCATTCCCTTTGATATACTATTTTATTTTGTATAAGTTTAATGAATGTAACATTATCTTTTTTTTATGTAAGGAAAAATTTTATACAATGTTTGTTCTAAAAAATCCTTTATTAAAAAAGTTTTTGAAAACTTTTTAAAAACATTTCAAAAAAGATAATTTATTTAAAATATCTTAATTGTTGGAAAAGTTTTTAAAATGCGACTTTCTAAAAGAAAATTAAAAAAAATTATTAAAATGAATTTGTTGAATCAAAAGCTAATATATATTTAATAGAAAACTTAAAAAAAGCTTTTTAATAAATAACTTTAAAAAATAAAAGTTTTCATAAAAATCTTTTAAAAAATATATTTTAAAAAAAGTTTTATTTTTTGTTCATTCAAAAGTCAAATGAGACATTTCACTTTGACGTCTTTTGCTTAAGAAATGATAAGCACATTATGCATCTGTGATGGTATCTCACTTGGAGCCAAGCATGACTATGATGAATTTTTCACAACTACAAAAAAAAAGATAATGTGCTACTAAAATTCTTGTATAATTCTCTTTAGAACGTAATAAAGCAATATATTTAAAAGGTTGCTTAGCATCATCATTTGGAAATTATGTGAGCACTAATATTTATATCATGTGTTAAATGATATTAATATTTGTATTATTTATAGATACTAAAATATACAATAAAGATGTGTTTGATGAATGAAGCTTCCAAGAAGAGATTTCAAACAATTGTGTACATTTGAATACATGAGGTGGCAAAAACTATATCTTATCTTTTGGATTTAATAGTTGATATTAAATATAAAAATATTTATAAATATGAATATACTAATTATCGAGTTTTAGTTTATTTTATATTGTTTTTATTTTTTTTATTGTTTGGGAGTACTTGACTTGTGAGTTGCTCAAAATAATATATATATATATATATATATATATATATATATATAGAGTTATGTTGTATACAAATCTAACTATTTTCATTTTTTTAATAAAAAATGTGTTTTTATTTTTTATTTCCTATTCCCTCTCTTCTCTCTTGTTGGAAACCTAGATAAGTTAATATTGTATCAATGGAAATTCTTTAGCAAAGGGACATCCGGACTAGGGCTCATAAGTGATGATGCATCCTTTGGTAGTTTTGGTTATAGTTATTTACTAGAAGAAGTTGATAGCATCGATAGTATCGCCATACTGTACAAATCAAACACTTACATATTGTGGGTCTTTCATGTTATTTCTTATTGATTTTAGATGGCAGGGCATCCGACGATAAGATTTATCAAAAAGTGACTCTGGTAGCCATGTCATATATAGATCGAGTGCGATTTACATGATTAGTTATAATGTTATGACATTTTTGTCACAGAATAGTGATGGGAAAGCAAAAAGACACAATAAAGGTTCACCAAGAGTCTATAGGGTGGTAGTGATATGTTCTTTTTGTAAGAGGTCAATGTATGCTTGGGAAAGATGTTGGACTTTCTATTATGAGTTTTTGTAGATTTTTCAAGGTTTAGAAGTTGTCCAATAGATTATTGAACCTATTCAAGTTGATTCATCTATGACTACCTCCACTAAAGATGTGGCAGTGACATTTTTTTCGGGAGTACTCATGTCTTTGTTCTTTGGGTGCCATTATATTTTGTATATCTACATCCATTGTATTTTATGTTTACTATTTTATTTTAAATTATTGGGTAGTAGATTCATAAACTAATATTTATGCTACAGGTAACTTTATTATTTTTATTTCTGTTATAGAGAGTAGAGTTTCTGATATTATCATGATTAATGACATTGTTATATTAGTCAGGAGAAATAATAATGTTAATAATATTAGTCACTTTCTTTTTTGACATTTATTTTATATGCATTAGAATTTTATTATAATTTATTTTATATAAGTTGTTTTATGAATTTTATTATAATTTTATTTTATGTAAGTTGTTTTATTTTATGTAAGTTGTTTTATTTTACATAAGTTGTTATAATATTATTTTTTTTATCAGATATTTTTATGCAAGATCATCTTACCAGATGAATAATTTATTGATGAGTGAATGAGATAAATTATACATTTTCTTCTTGACTCATAGGATTCATTTGTATCTCTCTTTTATTGATTCACTAGTTATTATTTCTTGATTGGGATATCTTTCACCTGAGAAATTGAAGATTCTAGAATTAAACTTTAGAGGAATATATTCTATTAATTATGAGACGTGTCAGTTAGAAAAATATATTATGTTTTCCTATCCGACATGTCAAGGGGTACTATTAGAATCTCACTCCGTTTTATTTACTCAAATATTTTGGGATAATATAAGACGACGACATAAGTTGGTTTTAGATATTTTATTAATTTTATTGATAATGATACTTAATTTACATCACTATCAGTATTTAATGAAAAATTTCAATGTTTTAATTTTTTGTGAAAATTTATGAAAGAATTAAAATTCTGTCTAGATATGATATTAAGATGTTGAGAAGTGTTGATGCATTAAAATATACTTAACATCAAATTTTTTATTTTTTCGAGAAGTATGATATAATTTATCAGATATCTTATTTTGATAATTTTGTATAAAATGAGATAAATTAGAGTAAAAATTGACATATGATTAAAATGACAAGAGCACTCTTATTTAATATGAAGGCACTTATATATTTTTTTGGAAGAAATAGTTTTAATCGCTAATTTCTTAATTAACCGAATATTATTTTATTCTCTCTGAGGTTATTTCTAATTTTAACTTGTATACCCCATAGATAGGCTTTTTTACCTTTTAACCAAGACTTTTGGATATATTTATTTTGTTTAGGATGTCTATTATTTTTGTACTTAGACGGGTAGATCTATTATTTACCAAAGTCTAGTAAAGTAATGATAAATGTTAATATTGCTTTCTTCGAGGACATGCTCATTTTCTCATCCAATAGTTATTCATTATGGACTAATGATTAATTCTACTCATGTGCTTGCATATGATACAACTAGTATAACTAGTTTTGATGAGAGTAGTGACACCTCTTCTAGGAAATTATTACTATGCCTATTACATGAGCTTGGTGTGAATGTTTTATTGGACATGAGATAAGAGTCTCATCGGGAGATAGAGATGAAGGTTGGGAGATATGATGATTCTGGTCTAAATGTATATACTAGACGGACACATCTACAATCTGTTTAGAAAAGTCTTATATCATATTAGTTGATCAAACTCAGAGCAGTAACTTTCACCTTTTATGAAAAGAACCAATGATATGGTATACTTAGTCCCCTTTATCTTGAGTAATTTTTATTTTTTGTTTTGGTACTATATATTTTAGTTCCTTATCTTTACTAGATAGTTGAAGAATTATAGATATTATTTTCGAGATACTTAGTAATCCATTAATGATGATATACTAAATTAAAAATATTATGTATAATCACATCTAGTCATACATGGCATCTCATCCCAAAATTCATAGTTAAGCTAGTAGTGGATTGCATATGGGTGTATTCAATGAAGTCGGGACCCGAGGGAAAGGTCAATCAAATTAAAACTAGGTAGGTACCTAGATATTTTATGCAGACTTATGAATGTGATTACTGAGATATTTTCTCTCACGTGATCAATATGATCACTATTAAATTAGTATTTTTAATTATTCCCCGTACATATGAATTGTGTATCAATTAAATATGAGGAATACATTCATTCATAGTGGTTTAGAGGAAAAAGTATTCATGCAGTAGTTACTGGGATTTACTATTCTTGAGAGCATAGGTATAGTGTGTTGATTGTGGAAGATATTTTATGACCTAAAACTTTCTTCTGAGGTGTGAATTAATAGATTATCCTCAGTACTTATTACATTTGATCATAAAAGATGTATGTTTTGATTCTATGAGATGATCAGGTAGATATATTTTTTTCGAAATTATTTTTACAGATTGAGTTTTAAATGAATAATTTAAGATAACTGAGATATTTTCTTGGTATAAAGGTCGGATACCTAGGAGGTATTACTTTTATATAAGAGAAGAGATATGCTTTGTATATTTTACCTGACCTCGGTATGTCAGGATGTAACTCACAAATAGATCTAACTGTAGACTTATCTGTAATTATTAGTTTGTTAGTTCACTCAACTCGATATAGGATCAATCAAAGAAAACAAAACTATCTAATAATGAATAACCTAGACATTTTATACTTTGTTAGTATAGTCAATCATTTTCTAGACTCTCCTAGATATATTTATATTGATATAATATTTAAGGTTCTCATATATATATATATATATATAAAACTATATGATATATGATTATATTTTGAGCTAATGAGCATAGTTAGATAAAGACATATTCCAATTCTTGCTGCGCTCCTACAATTGTAGAAAAGAGATTCACCACAGCTTTTTGTATTTTTTTAGCTAACATTATCTTCTGAAGAGTAGGACGCAGACAATTGTTTCACGATTCAATACAAAGGCAGTATATAGGGTTATGACATTAGCTACTTGTGTGCTTCAGTGGACCATTCACTTCTTGGTGGAGCTTTGCATACTAATTTAGAGACCAATGATATTTTACTGTGATAGACAAACAACCTGACACATTACGGCCAACCTGACACATTATGCATATTGAGATTTATTTTTATTTTGTTTGGAGAAGATCTAGGATAATTTGATTACTACGGCTTACATATTTACCAGTGATCAAACAATAGACATTTTTATTAAGGCTCTTGGTGAATCACATGTTATTTTTTTTTATAAGTTGAGGATTTGTGATATGTAAGCATTAAATTGAAGTGGAGTGTTAAATTTTATTCTATTTTATATTATTTTATATTTTTTATGAAAATATTTGCAACAACTTGATACAAATAATAAAATAGTGAGAATACACAAATTGAGATAAATATTAAAACATGGTTTTATCACATTTTAAATAAAAAAATAAATCTTCCCTATCTTAATGCATTATGAAAAATCTCCCATGAGATCATTTTAGAACACGCATTATTTATCTCTTGAACTAATAGATGCATTTTTTTTTAACCTTTTCTGCTGATTTTCATGGACTTGTATGTTAGATAAGAGAACTTGAAATCAGTCTGAAGCAGCATGAAAAGTTTGCTCAGCAAGCATCCCTTCATTTGGAATATTGTAAGTTTTTGTTTTCAAAACCAAGCTTCAATTGTTTTTTTTTTTTTTTTTATCAATTCTTATATCAATAAATATGAAGCATACATTGGATGCAATATTTTTTTTCAAAGTTTTCATAAATTCCCACATAAGTGGTTTGCAAATATGATTTATGAATGTCCAATGATTACTATTAGAAATAATAAAATCAAAATAAATTCACGAGATAAATAAACATGGAATTATATTCGTTCCAGTGTACAAGTATCATGGAAGAACGTATAGATAAAATAAAATTTATTAAGGTTCCGTTAATCAATGAATAATTCACTACAAATATAAGTTGGCAAAAATTATACTAGAGGTGTCCATCGAGTCGGGCAGCCCTAACAGAACTAGCCAGTTATTATTGAGGCACGGGCAGATATGACATGAAGCTGTGGGGTACCAGGCTTGAGTACTTGGCTCGTTGTGTTAGTTGTGCCTGCGGGTGTGTCAACCCGGGGTTCTAACATGTGATTGGCTCGTCGCCTAATGAGCTCATGAGCTACAAGTCGTATAATCGTGACTCGTGAAGTACTCATGACCCAATTTGGTCGAATCAATTGTTTTATTAAAATAGCTAAAACACAAGGCCTAGCGGTGATAATAAAGCACTTTTTTTTTTTTTTTTATGTATAACTCTTATATATTTGCACATATCATTAATTCTAAATTTTTATATAATTCATTCTTTGATCTCTTTTTTTTACTTTTTTTTTTTATTTTATGAGTTGTGAATTTTTTGACAAGTAGCAAAAATAAAGATATCGAATAAATGATAATATTACAATTAGTGAACATCACTATATTGAAGTATTGTTTTTTATTTAATTTAATTATTTATTTCATTTTAGTTTTTCTAGAATTTTTTTTGCTGAATTTTATAATGAATCTTAATTATTGAAATGATAAAAACTATCAGCATGTATTTCATAAATTTAATATTTATTAATTTGATGAAACTCTTACCTCGTCTAATATAGAATTATTTCACTATAGCAACTAGTAAAGTTATTAGATGAAAAGTTAGAAATGTAGCACAATATAAATTTAAAAATGAGCTGAAAATCATATATTAAAGACTAGGTTATTTCAAATGAGTATAATTAATTTTAATTTTTTTTTTGTTTTTATTGTTTTTTTTTATGTACATCCTTTATTTTGTATGATGAGCATTAATAATAAAAATAAGTAGTATATGAATTGTTAAAATTTAGAAGATATCTTAGATTCATATATTTCATTCAAAAATATGTCTAACCTTATTATAATATGATTTTTTTGATAATTTCTCATAATTATGTAATAAAATATTATGAAAAAAAAAGAATTAATAATTTAGAATTTTGAAAATCATAATGATATTGTATTGGTAATGTCACACACACACACACACACACGAACACACATAAAGACTAAATAATATAATATTTCTTTCAAATGTACCATTATTTATTTTGTTGATTCAAATTAAACACAAAAGGAAACTATTATGTATGGTTAAATAATTCATTATAATGATACTTCTGTTATATACGATTATTTTACAAGTATCTATATGAAATAAATATTTGAAAGTAAATTTTTTAAAATTTCATTTGATACTGGTTTAAAAAATAAAATAAAATAAAATCTCATTATCAAAAATAAAATAAAATTTATTTTTGGGAGTGCCCTTATGTATTTGGCAAAATGGATTGGAACAACCTATATGTTTAGTGCTCGTATCCATAATAGAAAAAAAAATAAATTAAATAATAAAAAGGCTATAAACCAAAGATTAACTGAAATTATAACACTTCTATCAAGCTGATTCATAAAGATCCAAAATAAAAAGTTTAAAGAACAGAAATATAAGTTAAACTTTTATAAGATTTTTGTAACAATATTTGTTTATTGATTTGTTGTATGAATATAACATGTACTTATAGTCTTATCCTAATTTAAAAAAAAAAAAAAGAATTAATTCATCTTTATGTATATCATTTGCTTGGGAAATAGTTGATTGAATTGAAGATTATATGTTTTGTTGCTTGAGTGTCACAATTAAAAGTAGTTGGAGAAAACATTGAATACTTGATCTCCTCAAGTAGGTACTCGATCTAAAGCATCTTCTACGTCATTATCACAAATCTCAAAATCAATACGACTGCGTCAAATGTATCTCTTCAAAATTATTGTGAAGAAAGATATTCTTGTTGGTATATCTTCTATTTGTGATATGCTACTGACAAAATTATAATTTGTAAGGAAACTATTTTGTTCACCGAAGAAAATGTATTTTGATAGTTCAAACTAAACATTTGAGTAAGCTTTTCACAATAGGTCTTACCTTAAATTTATCTAATATTTCATCTTAACTTGTATTCATAATGAATATTCCTTTGCAACTAAAAATAGATCTTCCAAAAGCTTTAGATACTTGTTACCATGTCTAATTAACATAAAAAATATTTATCTCTTTCAACACGACATGTTATCATCCCAAGTGAAATAATATCTTAGAAAAAGAATATGAGTCTCCTAATATAATCAAGTGAACTAATAATATCTTAGAGAAAAATCCTAATATTTGGAGAGAAATCTCAAATTAAAAACTGGAATTAAGGCTCTCAAAGTTTGCTTTCACGATTGAATTTTGTTACTCTGAATTATGCTTTTAATGAGCCCAATATAATACTGCAAAATTTAGAATTCAATTTTTTGGGGCTCCCGAATTAGAGATTATGAGGTGTCAAAATGGTGCTTTCGAATTTGATTTTACTTTACCATCGTGGAAGAATAGAAAGAAAAAAAATAATACTCTCCTAGCTGAATTGAGTGGTTTCTTCAATTCCCCTAATTGTCGCCAAAATCAAATGGCAACACAAGGTGTGCCTAGGGTTTTGGTGTGTCAAATTTCACACTAATCGCATAAGTGGGCATGTGACAGATTCTATTTGTTTTAGTAATCAAACCTCTATTTTTTTGTTCAATTTTTTGTTAATTTTTGTCGCACACAGTGAAGCATGGTAGTGAGGGGGTGACACACAATGAGTTCAGCTTCTTCCTTTAGGATTTACAGCTATAAATTACTCACATACTATCCTAGGATTTTTCCCCCTAGGGTATGTTATTAGTTTTGGACAACAAAATGGAATAAATAAAATAATACATCTTTATAATTCAACTTATTATAATTCAATACATCTTTATTTAATAACACATAAAATTACTTTATAAAGTAGATAAATTGATTGAAACAATCTATAAGTTGGGTTTTTCAATCAAAAATATAAAATAAAATAATAAAATTTTCAACTCATTTCAATAGTACATATAATGACTCTATAAGACTTTTTTCTTCTTATTAACTATTAAGTGTAAATATAACCAATGATGGGCTCTCTCCTAATTAGAGTCAAATTAGGAGTATAGAGAAATGAAGAAAGGTAATAAGTCCATATATGCTAGAAAGTCTAGATTTTGATCGAGAAAATTTATATATTTTTTGGATGTTGGAGTAACCATTAAATATGCTGCATATCAAAACTCAGAAGTAAAATTTGGCATAGTAAGTTTTTCCAAATATTTGTATCCTAAGGAAAGATCATGAAAATATAGTAAATACTTCCAAAATATTTGACAAACAAGTTAAATTAATCTTTTTTTTGGGTAAGTAATATGAAATAACATATAATGAGAAAGAAAAATAAATATTTAGTTGATGAGTTAATTTGTGATTAATATCACATATATTCAAAAATATATATGTACAATCATGTGTACAATCTCATGTTTAGTACAGTAAGTGTTAAAATTATCTAGCATATATTTTAATTAATCATGACTTTTAAATTTTTTTATATTTTTATTAAATTATTTTTTTATTATTTAATGAAATAACTGAAAAATAGAAAAAAATTATATTCTAAAGCAAAAAAAAAAAACATTCATGTGAACTATGTATAATTTTCAATAAATATGCTAATGTGCTTAACTTTTTTTTTTTGGTCTTATCCTTATTAGGTCCACATATGTCTATGTGTATCAAATTAAACAAGTTCTTACTCATGTCAGCCTGACATGCACGAAATGAAGGTTTAATATATATTTTCTATCTAATATGTCTGACATTCTAATGTAGTGATTCTGATAAGATTGAGGTATGGTATTTTAAGCTTGATCAGTGATGAGTGATCAAGTTAAGAATGCACTTGTAATGAATTAATCGTACTCAAACATCTAGCGAGATATCATATTATATAAGATAAAATATGCAATCCACCTTGCACATTTTTAATGAAAGACTTTCTCATAACTTTTTGGTTCTTTAAACAAACATTAGTCGAAGAGAAGAGAAGATTAGAATTAAATTGCTTAAAAAGTTAATTCACGGTGTGCATACTAACATGATAACTAAGAATAAATAGAACACGTAAAAGAAGTATTTTACCAAGTTAAGTTTTATCACAACCAATAGTTTTTTATATTTCTTCATTGATGACTATAATTTTTTTTGAATAAGAAAAAAAAATAAAAAAAAAATCATAATTATTTGTAATAAATTATTAACTTTTTACCCGATAATCAAGAAGTCCAAAGTGAAAGAATGAGTCACAAGACTAGTAGTATTTGAAAAATAGAAAATGCATGTAATTGTCATAGAGAAAAGTTTTGTATACTTATCTTTAGTTGATATCATAGAGGATAAACTATATGACAAATCCTGAATGATTTCGGTAGTCAGTCTATTTATCTTAGAGGTGTCAACCGGGCCGGCCTGGGCCGGAAAAATTTCGTGCCCGGGCCCGTGCCGTGCCTGACCCGGCACGGTTCGGCCCGCGGCAAGGCACACCGGCACGGGTTTGTCCCGTGAGCCCGACCCCACGATGCCCCTCCAGCAAAAAAGACCGTGGGTCGGGTATGATTCGACCCGACCCGAGGTCCCTCGTATCCCGAACCACTCGGATAGGCAAGCCCGAGCGGGCTAGGCAAGGCACGGCACTTCCCGCAGTGCCTACGGGCCGTGCCGGGCTCGGCTGTTTTTAAACCGTGCCGGGCCGGGCATGGCAGCACGATCGTGCCCTAAAAAAACTGGCCGGGCCGGCCCGGCCCTGCCCGTTTGACAACTCTAATTTATCTCAATACTTTGTTATATTTTTGTTCTTTTTCTTAGAAATAATCATCCGTACTTTTTTATGATGTTTTTTCTTCTTATAATATATACCGTAGAAAAAAATTTCAGTACGCCTATTGGTGTTATATCAATACTCTTTCAATTGACACAAATAGGGGATTGATGCGACACAAATAATTTTGATACCAATAGTGAGTCGGTAAACTCATAAATATCATACTAGGGTTGTACTATTTTTTTTAACTTCT
The DNA here is from genome assembly GCA_029783825.1 of Sapria himalayana. Taxonomy (NCBI): domain Eukaryota; kingdom Viridiplantae; phylum Streptophyta; class Magnoliopsida; order Malpighiales; family Rafflesiaceae; genus Sapria; species Sapria himalayana. Next base: position 1,144,585 of record JAREIK010002985.1, read on the forward strand.
TTCTTATGTGTCTGCTATGCTTGCTTGTCGCGCACAACACATGCCATTGTGTGTCTGGTTTTTTCTGCATAGTAATGACCAAAAAAACCTTAATTGTATTTTCTTGCTTCCCAATTGAAATGGCGCTCCTAGGGCTAGATGCGTCGATTTTTGTGTGTGCATGTATGTGTGCGATGGAGGAATGAAAGAAGAGGGATACACTTTTTGTGCACTTTCTTCTTCTTCAAAAATGATAATGTAAAAATGCGCTGTGTTGTAGTAGTGCCGATGTTTTTTTTTTCCTCTAGAAATTTTAGGGTTTGTATTATATAGGATTTTGATTCTAATAACATGTTGAATTAATTTTAAGAAAACATTAAATCTTAAATGCCACGTGTGTCCTTATATATTGAATAAAATAGATTGGGACAGCTCACATGATAAGTGATCAAGTTCATAATAAAATAAAGAAAATAAATAAAAAATAAAAAAAGTTTGTAAACTAAATATGAGCTGAAAGTATAACATATATATTTATTTGTATGAATAATTAGAAAGAATTTTCCCTGAATGTTTACAGCAGTTTAAAAATTTGCATTTTAATTTTCGGCAATGAATCTTGTTTTTATTGCCATATTTGTTTGGTCATATAATTTGCCCCTCCTGCCATGTTTGTGAAAAGGCAAGAAAGAGGCTGATGATCATCGAAATGTGCTTGCAACTTCTAAGAGGCTTGCTGAGTCCGTAGCTGTTATAACTCCAGAACTTGAAAGGGAATTCTTAGCGGTGAGTTTTTACGTCAGAACACTCGCACACATGCAAACACATGATGAGTGAATGCCACATTTTTTGTTTTCAATTTTTGAAAGCTTATAATCTCTAATAACTAATTAGGATAAAATGAACAAAAAATAATATTTTATTGATAAATCATAATATTGAATTGCTCTTATATGTCATGGCCAAACTTCTGTCGAAAATGGAATGAGGTAGCATGGGAGAAAGAAGCATGTTAAGTTCCACTCAACATCATTGTTAAAATAAATTTTAATCTCACATTTGATGCCAATATAAAATATAATAATAGGTGGATGAGTTTTTTTTTTTTTGTTAAAGTGATGATTTATTTCATTATGTTTCATTTATAGACAAAATAAATTCAAAATATTTTGTTTCATAATTTGGCTATCACTGTTTAAAGTCATTAGATGATAAGAGCAAATTATCTTCTCAAGAAAGTGACTACCAAAAGAAGCTCATAGATGATAGTAATCGAGATTTTATACTTTGTTTTTGTGGAACTTTAGGCTACATAACATATAATAAAAAAGTAAGCATTCTAGATTAATTAAATTATATATCAAATATTCTTATATAATGGGCTAAAATGATTGAGGTAATTCATATATTCATTCTTCTCATCAAAAATATAAAAATAAAAGAATAAAAATATATAAATTAAATATTGCAGCACGACCCTCTCAAGCTAATGCGTAAAAGTCTAGTATATCGAGCTTGGAGAAGAAAAAGGTAAGTCGGGTCTCTTCGATATTTTCATGAAAATGTCTACTAGTCTATTGTTTGAATATAAACTGTAATAATAGTCATATCCTAATTTTTTTTCTTGATGAAGATGCAATTCATTTCTATGTGTTTTGTCTGCTCGTGAAATATTAAATTTAATAATATATATTTTGCTGCATGACTGTCCTATTGAAGGTTTGTATAAGTAGCGCGTGAATATCCTATATCCTCGAAGATATATCATGTTCAAAGTATCTCATAAGTAACTATCATCATCGATCCGAATTTTGTCTCTATATTTGATATGTAAATTATTGTATGTTTATTGTTTTTATAAGAGATAAGATTGCCTCAACAAAAAAGTACAAAACGATATCATAGACCTCATCACAGTACATGTTAGTGCTTAACTCGAATCTAATCAGTTAATTGTGAGAGTGACATGATTCCTAAAAGAGATTATAAGTCATGGAGATTTTTCACATACCTCAGCATGCAAAGTGCTACTTCAAGTTGAATCTACCGAAGAAAATATAAGAAATGATTAATTATATTGATTGTGTATATTTTATACGATATGTTCATAGCCAGATAATTATTTTGCTATATGATTCTCATATAAGTAGTTGAGTCAACTATGTGAGTAATATTAGATGGGAAGTTAATGTATGGATTAATAAGTGTATTTGTTTGAACATTTCTCAAAAGATCAACCTCTACAAGAGTATTAAGCACATATATCTTTTGTATCAAGAAAGTATTTGAATCTTTTAAAATTATTCATCTGAAACTATGCTTGAAGGTAATCTGTAAGTTGAATAATCTCTAACTCATCATCTCTCATAATCAGAATGTTACTCACGTATAAAATCAGTAAAAACAAAGAATCCTTTAACATATTTATATAATCCAAACAAGATGATTATTAGTGAAAACTTCTCAAGTTAGACTCTTGGTGATTCTTTTAGATCATATAATATTTTTTGTAATCTTATAATATATTTAACTATATTGCTTGAAATTTATGTGATTGTTTCATATGTACTTATTCATCAAGGTTATCATAGAGAAATATATTTTTTCTATCTAGTTGATATATACTCTAACTGTGAGATGTTTCAAAAAAAAACAAAAACTTGTGTTGGGGTCGTTTTGACCACTTGAAAGAAAGTATCATGATTGCTCACACCACTCAACGTATCATCTTGACCTTTCTTCATAATAAATATTTACTTGCAATTAATAATAGATTTTTTCATAATTCATAATACCAGTTTCTAAGTTTCATTAGAGTAAATGTCATGTATATTTTTTAACATGATTTGTCGTCATCTTGAATGAGATAATATCTTAAAAGGAGACTTAGGTATGTTAGTTCTTTCATAAGAAAAAATAAAAAAATAAAAAAAAAGAATGAGGTGAGAATATGTCAAAATTTGTGAAATTGAGTATTGAGTATAGTTGATATGCCTTTTTTTGGAGAGCAATTGGAAGACTATGATTAGGAGTTAGTTGTAGGATTATTTGGTTTTTCAGTAGACTCTTCTTTTGTCTGAGCAAGCTAAGTATGTGTCTCTAGCATAATATAAACCCTTTGATTTGACTCGGTGAAAGTAATATCTTACTTTGTACTAGCAAACTTAGATCTACTCGACTGGTGACTCTCTATAATAAATGGTGGTTTTGGTTAAATTCTATGTAAGAAATGAAGAGTAATGAATTTAGGTATAACTTCTTGTCTTCATTTTTTTTATTTTCGCTAAAGAATTAGTCATGGTAAAAAAATATAGTATCTACATTTATTAAAATTATATCAATATTTATAAAGAAATAATTGTACCCTCTTTAGGTACAAGACTATAAAAGGAAGACACGCCTCAAAATTTTAGATGCTAGCTTGACTCATCTCGGAGGTTAATCAAGAACAAATAAGTATATTAAAAAATTCTCAGAGGCAAGCTAACTAATTTTTTTCTAGGATATAAGATTTGGAAAGGTATATATAGAAAATGGATATAATATGACACTCAGTTGATGAGGGGGATTGTTAAAATTACATCTCCCCAAAAAATTTTTAGGATCTACTTTTCAAGGAGTGATTGAGTAATTTTAATTAAATATTTATTTTTTATTGCAGCAAACTTATTTTGTTTTGATATGTTCAAGTGTTAAATATCTTTGATATATATTATAATGCATTATAATTTTTTAATTTTTAATATTTGTATTAAATTATTTTTTTATTATTTTATAAAATATTTGAAAAATAAAAAATAATATGATCAATCACAAAATAGATATATTTATATGTATATTAAATAGTTAACAACAAAAGTAATTAAATATCTAAAATCTTTTCTGGTCACATTTGTACTAGGTTCTTATACGTCTGCTTGTATCAGATCCAAAAGGTCTATACTCAAATCAGATTGATGTTTATACAAAACTATGATAAGTTTTTCTAACTGGTAAGTATCATGCCTGAGAGTTAAAGTTTCCTTGAGACTAAGCTAACATATTCTTACATGGTCAGTGTTATATGATTAGATTGAGAATGTACAAATAAAATATTCGACGAAATAAAAAATATACAAAGGAATCTTATAATCGATAAGACAACATACAATTTATCACAATTAATTGTTAAGTAAATTATTTCTTAGAATCTCTTAATTATATAAATAAATGATAGTATAAATAAAAACAAAGTCAGAATTAAATTATATAGAAAAATAATTCATAAATAGTAAGCTAATCAGATGACCACGAATAAAAATGACATGAGGATGTAACAAAGATTCAAGCTGGGTACTAATATATCTAATAAATTTTGGATATTTTTTATTGATTATATAGATCTTTCCTTTTTCAAATAATGGTATATACAAAAATTCAACAAACTCTGATTATGCATATGATACAAATTTTGGCTCTAATGATGTTATAGTTGTACTTGATGTGGGAACATACTCAATAACATGTTAATCATTATGAATCTCATCTCAATGATTATTGATTTTTTATCCGATGTGAATTATCCAGTTGACAATATAGAAGAATTATAGGGAAAATTAGCTTAATTATCATTACTAGACTTGATATAGCCTATATAGTTTTTGTAATTTGTCATCTCCTATATTTTCTTAGAGATGCCCACCTAGACTTAATTATTCATATACTTAGATATATGAAAAAATTTTAGGACTTGAAATCTCTTTCAGTGATCATGGGTACTTATAATTAACTTGATATTCAAATGTTAGTTCGGCACAAACTTGCATCAAAAAGAAATCTACTGCAAGTTTATATATTTTTATAAGAGTTAATATAATCTTTTGGAAAATAAATGATAAATTTTAATTTCTATATCAATTATAGAGATAGAGATCAATGTGATAATGATAGTTACTTATGAAATATTTTAGATTTGACACTACTCGAAAGATCGAGCAACCAATAGATAAGACAATGAGACATATAATCTCTTATTCAATATTTCACGAAAGAATAAACAATATTCACGAGAGCCTTGAAAATGCTCTATATATATTTATTTTTTTCAAGTTTGATGTTCTAAATTTTTGCACACCATCATAAGGGAGATTTGTAATATTAGCCTTTTTCTATATTTTTTATTATTTTTTTATCTATCTTATTTAATTAAAGATGAAAACACCTGGTATGTAAGTTATCTCAATTTATTTTTTCCTAATATAAGAGCATCCAGTTGTACCAGTTTATGATAATGTTTTCTATTAATTTAGTTATATTTTTTAGCTTTATTCTTTACAATATTTGTTATATAAAGAAAATTTTATAAAATAATTATTAGATCAATCATTATTTGTAGGGTAGAATATTTGACTAATATAAGATATGCTATTCATAAGATGATTGTAGTAGAAATATATATATACTAAGATGAATATGTAGAGAAGTTTTTTCTGTGACTTGGATATATGAAATGAGATAATTAGAGAGAAATACTCTATGTGGTTTGGATATATTTATATTAACATGTAGAGAAATGCTTCATGTGGTTTGGATATTCATAATTCTTAGACCATATGCAATTTTAATAAAATAATATTTAAATTGCAAGTTAATAAAAAAATATTTAAATTATTAAATTAGTCATTATTTGTGATTTAGAATATTTTACTATTATAATATATAATATTTGTAAGATGATTATAATAAAATATATATACTAAGATGAATATGTTGAGAAATATTTTATGTTAATTGGATATATAAAATTAAATAATTAAAGAGACATACATACTTTGTAGGTTGGATATGTTTAGATGAGTATATAAAAAATACTCGATGCGGTTTGGATATTCATAATTATTAGATGATATGCGGCTCTAATAAGAAAATATTTAAATTGACAAGTTATTTTTTGTGTTATTTTTATTTTATTTTTTTATGTTTTATAGATGAGGGTACCTAACATGTGGATTGCTCCAATTTAAATTATAGATACGTATCCTCATTGGATATTTTAGATTTATTTTGAGTTTTATGAAGTTTTCTAATTAATGACTCTAGTTTTTTATATATTATTAGAGTCAAATCCTAGGTATATGAAGTAAATCCTAGGGTTTGCTAGAGAGAGAGATGCGTGCATGGTAACAACTGAGTGCATGCAGGCACACTCGTGTAACAATACATGTGCGCATTGTGTTTGATTGATAATGGCATACGGATGTGTGCTTTCGTTGCACATCCATGTTTGACATATTGACGCCCGTAACGTGAACATACACGTTGACTGTGTGTGGTGAGGGGGCACCACGTATGGTAGTGGGTGATTGTGCGATGAACAAGTGCATTGTGGATGTCGTGTTTTTTGTGTTTTGGGTGCATTGTATGTGCACATTGGGTATCATAATTGTTCAAGTGACTATGGAGTGTTTTGTGGGCTGATAAAATGCAAGTGTAATATTTTGGTGCACATTTATTCACATTCACATATAGAGGAGGTTGTCATATCTATGATTACTTTGTGAAGGCTAAGACAACTTTTTCGTGGTGAGTTACATTAGTTTGCATATGGTTTTTTAGTCAAGTGATGTTGGTCTACTTGATGAATGAACCTTCTTGTGATGAGAATAGAGGTGTCAAACGGGCCGGCCCGGTTTAAAAACATCCGGGCACGGCACGACACGTAGGCACGGCAGGCCGTGCCGGGTCGGGAGTCAGGACCGCGGGTCGGGATCCAATCAGACCCGACCCTCGGTCTTTTTTTCGGGAGGGGCCGGGTCACGCTCACGCGTGTCCGCATGAAACCGGCACGGGAAGAACCCGTGCCTCCGTGCCGTGCCACGGCACGAGCCGTGCTGGGCCAGGCACGGCACGGCTCGGGTTTAACCCGGGCACGGTCTAAAAACGTGCCGGGCCGGCCCAGGCACGGCCGAACCGTGCCGTGCCTCGTGCCCCATATCCTAGAAAATTCTTATTTGGCATGACCCCACGGGTTACACTGCTTGGCCCAACTGCTTGAGAGGTTATTTTTGGGAGGCACGGTTTCACTTACGCAGAGTGAGATTCGAACTCGAGTCATCTACTCTTGAATATCTCTGCTTTGCCAATAGGACAGATTTTATTGGTAAAACTAATGTTCGAATAAGTTTTTTATAGTGACATGCCCCACCACTTGTGTGACCCCATATCTTAGAAAATTCTCATTTTGCCTGGCTCTATGGGCTATATTGCTTGGCCCAATCGCTTAAGAGGTTATTTTTTGGAGGCACAGTTCCACTTACGCAGAGTAGGATTCGAACTCTAGTCCTCTCCTCTGGTGCCTTGCCACAAGGATAAGACTTCATTGATAACTTTTATATATATATATATATATATATATATATATATGATGTAGTTTTCTAACTTATGAGTTTTAGATTAGATGAGCCTAAAAGAGTCTAAACATGTCACTTTGCACTTTATTCACTATCCTCAATTACCTATTTGATTCTATAAAATTATGCTAATTGTAGTTGATGTCTCTAAAAGAGTGAGATAAATGGAGGACTTATTAGCATTATATTTTTAATCATCATTATAGATAGATTTTGAATAATGAGGAGTTATCCACTAATCTAGAGTTACACTATTGGTCAATGTAGTATATACAAGATAGATCAAGATCTATTAGAGAGACACCTTACTCAGTATGCTATAGTAGTAGTTGGGGGAGCTCTAGTCGTAGTAGAGAAGGAGATGTGTGAGCCTTCGTCTAATTCACATATTGTAGGAGAATGAGCAATTCCATAGGGAGTTGTTGGGAGTTATTTTTAAAGGGCAGACCAAGATAAATATAGATTATTGAGGAAGATAGGTTGACTGCTAGAGCAATCTAGTGGTCGCCACAAAGTTCTCTCAATGTAATTTATATTGAAGTGGAACATATTGAATTTCTCACAAGGCAATTGTAGTCGCTTCATGGTTTTTAGTTATTATAGATTTTATGACTCATATTCCTATTCTAGACTCATGAGTTATTAATTCATGAGTCAGCAATAATATTTATCTTAGTAAGAAATTCTTTATATCTAATCTCTTTGATTTTTGAGAGTAAGCCCGTCATGATATTAACCTCTCCAAGATTTGATGCTGAATTGGAAAACTCGTGCACTGGATATGACTTTCATATATATATGTGTGTGTGTGTGTGTGTGTGTGTGTGTGTTAGTTTTTGAAAGTAATGAAAATTACTTTTTTTTCCTTCCTTCTCCCTCTCTTTCTTTTCTAAAAAATTCAAAGGGTCAAAACCCTAAATTTTAGATTGGAACAATATCAAAAATGTATTGTGATAGTGATTACAATGATGATATCAAATAGTCAGACAATTTTTTTTAGATGGGTCTTTTACTAGCAGGTCGAGTCGATTATTTTTTTCATTTAAATAGTTATTTTCTTGAATGTGTGTCATTGTTATTATACTCAGCAATTTTCTATTTTTCATTGTGTTATTTTTTGTTCATAAATTATTTTATATTGCAAAATACTGATGGAAATACTTTTTTTTTGGACTATGTACATTTTTTTTTTTACCAAATTAACTATTTAAAAATATGAATTAACAAAAAGAATACATTTAATATGTCTTAGCTGGCCGGCTGGACTTTTTGTAATTATTGTGCTTGGAGAATGGTTTTTTTTTTTTTTTTTGTGAGACATCTTTGGTGGGAGAAAATTTGTAATTGAAAATGAAATTACACAGTTCTTATGCTGTTCTTGAGTGAGCACGTGTACATCTTCCTCGTAGATGCCAGCAACAATTGAGGAATTGGAGGCTGCAGTCCATGAATTTATGTCTCAGGCCAATTCAATTCTCTGTCTGAATCAAAATGTCTTGGAGGAGTACAACCATCGGCAGGAGAAGGTAATTTTTTTTTTTTTTTTTTTTTTTTTTTCAGACATAAACAACTACCTCTAAGTATGTGTGTGCATAGCCTGCTTTTTTAAATTATACTGCAGATAGATGCTTTGTCCAGAAAGACAGAAGCAGACAAAGTTCGATTAACACGTTGTTTAAATGAAATTAGTACTTTGAAGGTGAACAAACTTAGTCTTTCCTCTATCACTCGTTTCCATTGTTATCTTAACTAGCTGCCCACATAGTGATATGCTGATACAGGTGTCAACCGGCCCGGCCCTGCACGAGGCACGGCACGGTTCAGCCGTGCCCGGGCCCGTGCCGTGCCTGGGTGAGGCGCGTGCCGTGCCCGGCCTGAGCCGTAATAATTAATTTTGATAAAAATATGAAGCTGAATACCCACTAAAATGCATGAAGGCTAAAATATAAGATATAAGATTCTAACACTCTTCTTGAGGCTGTTACATAAATATTATAAATATTCGTTTTGATAAAAAAATAAAGTCATGATATTCTTAGAACCTTCATAAAAATATTTTTAGAATCCATATGTTTGATCCCAAATAATTAGGATGAGATTTGACGGTTGATGATGATATATAATTAATTTATATTGTGTATTATTTTTCATGAAGTAATAATTAATTTTTATTTATTTCATTTTTTTATTAAATATCAAATTGGCGGCAATGTGTCTGGCTGTCGAATTGTTTTCATAATATATAATAAAGTTAAACTAAAAATCAATCTTGTCGGGCACGTGACAATTCCCAAAAAATATTCAATTATCACTCTTGGTAAAAATTGAGTTATATACAAATCAAACATAAATAGAAAACTCAATAAAATAAAATATATGAGCTAGACCCTCATATAATGGGATGCTCGATTTGGAGCAACTCGCATATTGCGTACTCTAATTCATGATGCAATAAAATATAAAAAAAAATTTAAGAAAAAATAAATTATAAATTTTTTTATAATTTATTCCGGACAATATTGATATGTTTGGTGGGGGGTGGGCAATCGGTTAACACTCGAGGACCGTCCCGGGGCTGTGGTCAAATGGGGCCTGCCAAATATTACAAAATTTGTAGTATGGATAGAGGTGTCAAACGGGCCGGCCCGGCACGGCCCGGCCCGTTTTTTTCGGGCACGAACGTGCTACCATGCCGGGCCGGGCACGGCACGGCATGGCACGTTCCACCCCCAGGCACGGCATGGGCCCGGGCACGGTTTAAAAACGTGCCGGGCCGGCCCAGGCACGGACGAACCGTGCCGTGCCTCGTGCCGGGCCGGCCCGGCCCGGCCTGGTTGACACCTCTAAGTATGGATTTATAGAATATTTAGTTTTGTTGCAGCTCTTGTCAGTTTACTCAAATATTTTTATGGAATATGTTCAGGAAAGATGGCTGCCGAATTTGAGAAACCTTGTTGCTCAAATAAACCAAACTTTCAGCCGAAACTTCCAGGAGATGGCTGTTGCAGGAGAAGTCTCTCTAGGTATTTTTTTTATGGCTTATAATGGCTGTGTTATATGACTGGGCACGAGAATTTAATTTATTTGCTTCCTCGTTTAATTTATCATCCTTCATGTAGATGAGCACGAGAATGATTATGACCAATTTGGAATACTTATCAGAGTTAAATTCAGGTGATTCTCGTTGGTTTGGTTGATGTTTTAGTTTAGGTGTCAAACGGGCCGGGCCGGCCCGAGGCACGGTATGGTTCAGCCGTGCCTGGCCCTTGCCGTGCCGTGCCGTGGCTAACCCGGCACGGTTCGGCCCACGGCATGGCACACTGGCATGGGTTTGTCCCGTGCCTGGTGTCCCGTGAGCCTGACCCCACGATGGCCCCTCCCGCAAAAAAGACCGTGGGTTGGGTCTGATTCGACCCGACCCGCGGTCCCCCCGAATCCCGAACCGTACGGACATGCAAGCCCGAGCGGGCCAGGCAAGGCACGGCACGGCGGCACGCTCGTGCTCAAAAAATTTGGGCCGGGCCACCCCGGCCTGGCCCATTTGACACCTCTGTGTTTTAGCTTTCTCAAATTTAGTTTTCTTGGATAATTTTTTTAGAATTTTTTTTTTTTAAATGCTTACATTTTACACATGGCATCAGAGCTCATGGGCATGAAAACTATAGATATGGAGAAAGGGATGGCGGCGTGCATTTGCAACAGCGCAGGCACACCCGTGCAGCACGTACAGTTTGCCCATGTTAGCGCACACCATGCGGCATTGTGCACGGTGAGTGCATGTGTGTGCAGCCGCTGCGAGCTGCATGTGGTATATGGTGTGGTATTTTGTGCAGTGTGGGTGCTTGCTGTGCTTGTGTGGTGCGTATGGGTTCGGTCAGTTTTGCCAAATTGCTCAGTCTGGCTGGTCACAGACCAAGAATGATCGAAGATCTTACAAACTAGGGTGGTCACTCACATACTAAATACTTTATCCATGGACGACATCTAAAGATATTAAAATATATTTGAATAATTGAAATTCAAGGATAAGACTCGGAGCATTTTTTTTTTTTTTTTTTTTTTTTGGCTAAATGCTGAAACCAATTTGATTTTCAGCATTCAACCATTTATTTTTTTTTTATTTTTTACTAACTTATTGCTGAATTTGACTTTTTTCATTCAGAAAAAGCTCTCTCCCGCGCAATCAAAACTAGTTTTTTAATTCAGCATTAAGTAAAAAAAAAAAACGACTTAATACTTAATGCTATTAAGTACTATTTAGTATTAATCTCAAAAATAGTTCTGTTCAGCATCAATTAAAAAAAAAAATGCCACCTTAGTCAAACAATTAATTATGCCTATTATGTTCGCTCGAGATGAAGCTTGGGAGAGAAGTCCAAAATTTTTTTTTTTTTTATTTCGTCCTCTCCTTGGTCCCCCTTATCGTTAATCTTAGTAATGATCATGATTAAGTATGTTTAACTTTGGAGTTCTTATGAGATTCAGCGTATCAGTAATGGTTTAAACGCATCTAAACAAAGAGAGAATTACAGTCTTGTGCTTCAAGTTGAAGAAAATATGACATGGAAGTGGATGGTAGGGGCCCAATGGGCTTGTTTTAGGTCATAGATTTCTTTGTTGAGTTGGAAGACATGAGAGTGGTTGTCATGATCAACAAATCTTGGTATCACCTGGGCGTCACCTGCTTGTTATTAATGTAATTTTTAATTATTAATGTAATTTTTAATTGAATTTTTAATTGTTTTCATCTGGGCGTCACCTGCGTGTCATCAGACAGGCCGGACAACTTCAGGCTCTCAGTGCTCAGCATCAATCTGGAGGGGTATGCGACACGAGATGAAACAGCCTTGCCTTGTTCACGAATTTTTAACCCTGGGGTCTGATTCCTGACAGCTTCACTGCAGGAGCGTTCTGTTTCAACTATCCTCTATCTGGTTTCTCTTCAGGATCTCACAACTTGCCCTTTTAGGGTTGTTGACGAGATTAATCAGGGTGGGGAATTTCTCCGACCTGGCACGTGCTGATGCCCAGGAGGGTTTTTTTATTTTTTTTTTTTATTTTTTTAATCTTTTCTTTGCTTTCTCCAGGAATGGATCCTATAAACGAACGGAAAATGTTTCAGCAGTTGGTGAGAGCAGCCAGCCAGACGAACACGCCACAGTAAGACCCAAAACGCACTCCTCTAGTTCGTTCTATATCTGGACACTTTCGCCTATTATTATTATTTTTTTTATTATTATATTTGCTTATAATGTTTTATATAATTATATTATTTCTGTTGGGCAGATGCTTCTTGCTCACCCCAAAGCTGCTTCCAGATCTGGAGTACAGTGAGGCCTGCAGCATTTTGAACATAATGAACGGGCCTTGGATCGCACAATCCTCTCAAGGTGCTGTTGCTCTTCACTTGCACTGCAAACTTGCACACACGCCTAGTCCATGCGTGGTTCTTTTTTTTTTTTTTTCTTTTTTTTTTTTTTTTTTTTTTTTTTGGGTTGGTCCGAGTGAGTACTTCTCCTGCATCACACGAGAGAATCACACGGGGATAAATTTTAGAGAGAGAAGGAATGTCTCACAAATAATTGCACCACAAGTCACAATCTTGCTTAGTAAATACATTTTAGAGAGAGAAAGAATCACACGAGTTTGATCAGCAGAAATGCTGGATGCTCTCTCCAGGGTGTAAGCCTGCTCTATCATGCTGTTGGGATTGGGGCCTTATCGGCTCTGATGCCGAGGCCCCAGGGCCCCATATATGGGCCGAGGGATAGCATGGGTTGGGTTTGAATCATGACATGTTAATCTTTAGATGGTGTGGGCCCATATGTGGGCCGAGGGATAGTATGGGGCCCACACAAAACCAAAATTTATTATCTATAATATGTTATGAGTTGCTCTGAATTGGCAAAATTACTAAATGAGGGATGGAGTTTGAGAGAGAATATCAGGCTGGTTTGAACCCCATAGGGGCAGATTGGTCATTTTGCTAGTAATTCAAAGTCTTTTCATGAAGTTCATTGTCTATTAGATGGGTAGTTTTTCACGTAGAAATTTGATCTCGTGAATTTTCGTTGCTGGCTTTCTAGTGTGGAGTTGTGGGGATTGCTGGGGCTCCGTGGCCGGGCTACTTCGAGAGGCCAAGTGCTGAGAGGGGGTAAAAAAAGCTCATCGTGTATTATTATTATTATTCTTTTAAAGGCCATGAATGGTGTTTTGTGTTTACTTTAGTAGTTAGCCATGAGTCATGAAGATGAAGCTGCTATGTGTTTATTATCTAGGGTATATGTCAGTTTGATCTATCATAAGACTATTTTATCAACCGTAAGACTGTTTTATCAATAAAAAAAAAACAACTATTTTATATTTGATTTTTTGTTTTCACATGAAATAATTAACTAAATTTCTTCCCAGATCAAGGAATTTATTGTGGTCTTAACAACATTCTTGCCTTTCAATATGTTGTAAATTAATAATGCTGAAATATAATCTCTTCAAATTTTAGTGAAACATTTTAGAATTTATATTTCGTAAGAATAAACTAGTTTTACTTTTTTCATGTATTTATAGTGTGTGTGTGTGTGGTGGCTACATAAATAAAAAATAGCTCTGCATGTGGAAACGCATATATTAGCACACTCTCGATCTCAAAAATTATAAATAAAAATTTTAGTTCTCAAATTAATTCTAAATGAAAAAAGTTATAACCCTTCTATAACAAATATTTTTTGTCATAATACTTTTGTCTCTCAAAATATGTTTTCTTTTGTATTTGATATTTTAGTAAAAAATAAACTGATAAATAATATATTATTTTACTTGAAGTGTAAATTAATTATTTGATATATATTGTGTGCTCGACAAAAACATAAATTATTTTTTATTTATATTATTAAAAACATAATATATAGCTGTTTTTGAAATATTTTCAAAAATGTATATGTATATATAGTCTTTTTAAAAATATTGAAAAATATTACTGTGTTTGATTTTTTTTTTTTTTCAAAAACAATGCAATATTTATAAGTTAAATTTTGTTTTTTTAATGATGATGTATAAATAGTGGGGGACATGAATAATTTTTTGATTTTGACTACATTATATTTTTTTAATTATTGAATGTTTGAATATTATTTTGTTAACATTTAATGGTTGGGTACCCAAATATAATTTATTTATATATTTAATTGAAATATTTTGATTATTTACATTTTGTAAATTTTGTTTTTTTTTTTAAATAGAACATTGTTTTTAAAATTTTTGAATTAACCCTTTTTTTTTTTTATTTGGTGCATTGGTTTCATGGTATTCACAAAGAAGGTGGTTTTATTGGCTGGGAGTTTTTCGTCGAAAAAATGTCCAGTTTGGTTTCCTTAGAAGCAGAAGCAACGAGCTGGCGGAAAGGCAGGGCAGAACCGAATTTGGGCTGAATCGTGAAAGAAGAAGAAATGATCACTGATGCCAGCACTTCTACCTTGACAGTCAGTAAAATGTTGAGGGAATTAGGAAATATCGTAAGAGATAAATGGATAAAGGAAGGCATGCACAATCCTCACATGGAAGCTGCTGCTGCTGCTGCTGCTGCTGCTGCTGCTGCTCAAGCCATTAAAGAACGAATCCCGCTAGTTGATTTCGTAGTCGAAGTTAGAGATGCCAGGGTTTGTGTTGCGTCCCTTGAATTCTCGCAACACTTCGTTTATTGCCATTGATCGTGACTTGAATTTTGGTTCTCAGATTCCTCTGTCGTCGGAGTGCAACTTGTCGAGGAACCAGGGGCACCCCGCCAAGAGAATTGTAGTGTTGAACAAGGCGGATCTCGCTAATCGAATGCGCACGGAGGTCTTCCCTCTGTTCATTCTTCTGCTTCCTCGCGGAGGCGATTTTCCAGTTATTGTTCGCTCCCTGATCATTCTTTGCTTTTATATATAGACTGGGAAATTGAATTTCATTCTATTGCATTTTTTTTGTGTTAGTTTCCAATTTCACAAAATATCAGAACCACAACTTAGGCAAGAGGAAAATCAAAGCATGTTTGTGTGCACGTGCCTGGAACAGCAAAAATGCACGTGTGAAGAGTATTAGTCATGATGGAGTCATGGGTAATAAGAGAGCCTTATTTTAGTGCACTTCTTGTAGGAGAAGTGATCATATTAGAGAGAGTTACTGAGTGTTATTTCCCGAGAAGAGGTCAAGAGCATTGTAGATTATTGAGGATAATATTGAGATGATTAATTACCTGAAAAGTTTTGGTATTGTATGTATCTTTTTTGACTCTGACAAATAAGACTGTCGAGATGTTTGCTAGCCCATCTATTTAACTTTATAATAATCATTATATTTATATATCATATAAATTTAATATAAACTATTTTATTAATAAATATTCTAATAATGATCAAAAAATAAATTAATAATCTATTATTAATAGGATAGATATCAATTATATATTACTATATGATAATTTATTGTTTTGAAATTTTTTTTTCTTTTAAATAGTTTATCTATATAGTTTTGATTAAAAATAATTTATATAAATTATATTTGGGTAACTCATAATTTATGTTGTAATATATATTTATATAAAAATAAACAAATAAATAATTAAATTTGAATATTTAAAATTAAAATGAAAAAAAAAATGAGATTTATGAGTTTTTCAATTATTATGGGGATTGAAAAAAAATCAATTTAAAATAATTCTTTCTCATGAAGAATGGCTTGAATTTCTATTGGAAATTATTTTTGTGCATGCTGTGATAATTTTAGCAGATAATTCCTTTTTTTAACTTAATGCCGTTTGAACAAAAATATATATTTTTTAATTGTTGTAGGATAATATTGGGAAACAATAACATATTAAAGTGAACTTTTTTATGGGCTGGGAGAGATTAAAATTCAAGGATATCTTTTTCTTAAGAAAGGAGTGTATAAATTCTCGAATTTCTAATTCGAGCATTTGTTTCAAATATGTCTCACTACCACTGGGATGCACATGTTGTGAGTGCTTTTAGGCCTACTGGTTTCTTTATTGTTGGGCTCCTGTTGGGCAATCATGCATGACTGGACAAATTTTGGTTAGTTTGTATTTTTACTTTGGTTCAGTTTTATTTGATTTCTCCCGTGTGATAATTCATGTTGGTTCACATCGAATTTATGCTTCAGAAAAAAGTAAAAAAGCAATTATTTTGGTTTTAAGACTGCAACTATGTTGATTAACAAAAAAGTAATAGCTCATTGCTTGGGGCATGTTTTTGGGATAATGGATTAGATTATCATTAGAAAAAGTTTTTTTTTTTTTTTTTTTTTTTTTTTTATGTTTGCGTGATTGTTCATGTTTTTTTTTTTTAATTATTGATTAATCATAGTTTCATTCAGTTTTGAGTTTTATTTTAATCTTTACTTTCTGGTTTTAAAGGTGTTTTAGAAGCAATCAGATGTTGGTGGGTGCCACCAATAATTTCTCATTTTTAGTTTTAGTTATGTAAGATGATATGTTTTTTCTTGGGCATGTTTTTTTACAGGAGTGGATCGCTCACTTCGATCATCAAAACTTTAGTTGTCACAGTGTGAATTCTCATAACAAGAAAGATGTACAACAGGTAACTCAATTTTTTGTGGCCAAAGTGTACGTCTAGATATTCATCCTTCCGTGCTTAGCCTTTTTCTAAATTTATAAATTAATAAGTCTACTTACGTTTTCCTCATTTGCTATTTAAATAATTTAGTTCTAATATTTCTTTTAAAAATACATATGTAAAATATATGAATGTTTAATTTTATTCATTATTATATTAATAAGTATGACTCCTCGGCAGACTCATTTTTAGTATGAGAAGGTTGTGGACTTGTCTCTTTTCTTTAGTATAAATTCTAAGTTCTAGGCGATCATGTCTCTTACTTGTTGATTTAATATGAGGATGTACTGATGAAGTCTCATGGATTACCGTATCATTTGGATTTAATATGATTTAAATTTATTAGTATATATGATAATTTTATAAGAATAATATCATACCGAGTACTAACATGCTTAGATATAGTCGAATTGTGACTTTTTTAATCGATTCGTGGTCCAAGTAGGGTTTAGGTAATGGAGAATTAATAATGAATTTAAGTGTAATATCTAGATTAATATTTTTTTTGGCTCGTTAAAAAATGAGTCAGTTAAAAAAATAAAACATCAACACTCACTAAAATTTTATTAGTTCATGATAAGAAATACTTGTATTTTCTTTGGTACTAGAGTATCTTAGCAAAGTATATTTAAATGCCCTAGATGCTAACTTGTGATGTCTTAGGAATGATCGATGATAAAATAAGTATATCAAATTAATTTGAGAGATAGGCTAAATTAATTCTCTCTCCAATGTGCAGGTTCTGAGAGAGTATGCATTGAGAAATAATAGAAAGAATATTAGATTGGTGAAATAGATTGTGGTTAATACTATTTCTATAAAAAAGTATTTTGTAACACTCTGTCTAAGTAGAAGTGTTCAAGACATCTTAATTATACGTTTATTCTTTTTTTAAGTTGTCCCATTATGTTGGGATGTGTAAACATATAAAATCTTATTTATAATCTCATGATTCATATTAAAAATATAAAATCTGTTTGATATGTTTAAATACATTATTATTTTTAGATGTTTTTATCAAAATAAATTTTTATTATTTTAATAGAAAGTCTGAAATATTAAAAAAATTTATTATCTATGATGAAAGAGATATATCCATGTATTACTTGAATAATTATCAATGAAAATAATTTTATACTTAAATTTTGCTCTAATTATATCTCTACTATGTTTTTTTATGTCGTAGTTTATTAGTTTTTAATAAGTTCTTACTCATACCATAAGAAGCACGGACATGGGGGATACGATATGGTAGGATACGGGGACACGACAAATTCAAAAAAACTAGGATACAGATACGGCTAGGATACGGCATGATAAAAAAAATAAAAATAAAAATTATTCTTTATAAATATTAGGTATTTTATAAAATAAAATAATATAGTAAATTTTGGATAAATATTAGGTATTTTATAAAATTATTATTTATACCCTAAGAGGCATGTCCGACACGTGGACATGCCTGTAGGGAACCGTATCCGTGCTTCCTTGCTCATCCCTGACAAGTAGGTTAAATTGAAAGTTATGATAAATTATTTAATTAACATATTTCACACTCTAGGATTGAATACTCTTAAAATTATAGTTAAATATTTTTTACTTTGGATAAATGATGGGTTATCAAGCTTATAATGCACAAGTATCAAGTCCAAAACACTCAATTCTAGAGAGATTATATTGTGGATTATGTAAATTATAATTTAGTATGCTCAATCTCAAATAGAGTTTTACATAGAATATTTTGATCATGTAAATAAATATCAGTGAAAATAAAAATAAAGTTAAAGTTGGGTTATCTAGAAAGATAACTCATAGAGAGTAAACTAATAGAATAATCATGAATAAGCATATTACATAAGAGTAATAATAATTCAAGTTAGATAGTATTATATCCAATGATTTTTTCATTGTTTATAATAATATTTTTAGAACGAGAAAATAATATAGAAAATAAAATATGATTACTAGAGATATAAATATATGCTCATATATCGATAATCAAAGAGCCAAAAATGAGAATACAAATAAAATAAATGAGTAATAATTGAAAGAATAAAATAATCTGCTTTTGTCATAAATATGACTTTTGTATATTCTCCTTTAGTTAGTGCCTTGATGGATAATTTTTATGAGAACTCATGTATGATTTTGGTTGTTAGTCTATCTCTCTTATTATTGTCAAATATTATTGGTTTTTTTTTTTGAAAATAATATTTAATAATTATTTATGGTATAATCTATTCTTTATTATGAGTACACTAGACTGAGGGCCCATGGATGACTCAGGTCATCAAGTGTACCATTGTTTTTTGGCATCACACCACCATGCTCACCATCACACATCATCATGCTCATCATTGCTCACCATTTGCTTGCCTATGTGCTCGTCACAACATGCACTTTTGTGCTCATCATCAATTGCACTATTGTGTTAATATTTACTAGCTCACCACATGCTCCATGGTGCACATCATGACATGCACCACTGCATAGCACCATGCACCATCATACGCACCATCTTGCCCACAATATTGTGTTGATTGTGTGCCAGCTGCCTATCATGCATTATTTTTTTATGTGTAAGTGCTTGCATACATTATTAGTTGCACACAATGGGTTTGTGATTCTTGCAAAATAATATGAATGCACCACCTATTATAGATAGAATAATGAAAGCTAGTAGATATACTTTAAGATTTACAATCCTTGATTTGATATATTGTTAAACTTAATAAATATAATTAAAAAATAATAATACTTGATAATCAATAATATACAACTCACTCTTATCTAATAAATAAATATGATTGGGGTAGCTCTTAAGCTTGGTGCTCACATCAAAAAGAAAAAAGTGTAAAAATGTGAATAAAAATTTTTAAAAATTAGTTATATCATTATTATTATTAATTTGATTAAACTTATATTTTAAGTATTCTTATTATTTTATGACTATTTGTAATTACATTAGACTTAAGTTTATCCTTCTAAATGTAGAGTTTACTATACAACTCTTCTTTACTTTTATTAATTAATAAAATATCATCTATAAATATCACATATCATGAGAGAGACATTTTCTTGGATGTTTCTTATTAATTTATCCATAAATATTTATAAAAATACCAGGATTGAATGATGATCATAGTATAATCTTACAATTATTGAAAATTGGTGAGCGATATCTTGAATTAATCCAATTCTGAACATCATTCTTGTATATAAATTCTTGATTAGTTGAATATGCAAACTTGTTATATTTTCTTATATAATATATAACAAATTAAGTTTTTTTGGATTTTATCATAAGTTTTTTTTTAATTTCTCTTTCTTTTTTTTTTGAATTTTTGATTATTTATTTGATTAAGTAGATGAACTTTATAATAAATTTATCATTCATAAATTTAAATTGATTCTCTAAAATATTCATTTCTCTTTTTAATCTGTTTTCATTTATTTATTTTCTAAAATTTTATAGTATTATTTATAAGTTTAATAACTTGATATTTATTAAGAACTTGAATATATTCTTTTTATAAATGAGAATTATGTCTTTGTATTCGCTTATTTGATATTTTTTATGATTCTCATAATCTTGTTAAACAACATAGATCATAGTATTTGTTTTTGGCATTTATTTTCTTGAGATGTTTTCTAATCCCAATGAGTTTGTTTTAGTTACATATCTAATGTTATTTAGTCATAATGTAAATATGTCTTTAATCTCTTCTTGATTTCTAAATTTTTTATTGGATTTGATTATTTTAGTTTTTAATATGATTTACATGTCTAATGACTATATTATTTTTTTTCGTCACCCTAGTCAACTTATTTTTGTCTTCTTTATTCTATAGTTTATCTTATAACGTATCATATGTATTATATTTAATGGTAATTATTATTATTTTAATTTTTTTTAATCTTGTATAATTTTATAATGTCTTAATGATTGTACTTGTTTATTTCTATAAAATAAATTTAATTTTCTTTAATAGTTCGTTTAATCTAAGGTTTTCACTATTAGGTTTTTTTATGTAAATAAATATTAATTATAAATATGCTTAAATTATTTTGAGATATATTATATATATATTATTACTTTATTTAACATAGTATGTGCATCTATGTTAATGTATATATTTTTTTCTCTTCTTATAATTTTTATTAGTTATAGAAAGATTATAAGCTAAAACAAAATTTTAGATTACTTTTCTTTTTATATTTTTTCCTCAAATTTTATTTCATTGATAATGTCTGTCATAACCCTTATTATTTATACTTATATATTTATTTAAGTATTCATTAATTATGATTATTTCTTTTATTCCTATATACTTTGTATTAATTTATTTAAATCTTCTCAAAAATTTTATTTATTTTTTCATTCAGTCCTATTTGTGGAACATATATACTAATGATATTTAAGATCTCTTCATTTATTATTAATTTGATTGTTATAAGTGTATCATTAGTTCTCTTGATTTCAATACAATTTTATATTTTAAGTCTTCGTTTATAATTATATCAATATTATTCTTATTTGTATAATTATATTCTTACTCAAATACCAACATTTATATTATTAATTTTCCAAGATCTCATTTTTTTAGTCTATTTTTTTGTAAATATCTTATATTAATATTTTTATGCTTTAATATATCAACTAATTCTTTACTCTTATTATTTAATAATTTAATATTTTTATAATTTATTCTAAACATATTAATTTCGACCAATTTTCTTACTCATTTTTTTTCTAAAAAAGTAAGGGAATTCTTGCTTTTTTTGCCTATAAGACTGGGTGACATTGCTTAAAGTGGGAAACTTGCTAACATTAGTGTATATTTGGTAATTCAAGGCGTATAAAAAATTTACGATAAATTTATTAAGGTTGATTGCCTTTTTGACATCCTCCTCCTTTATTATGGTTTTGGACCAATAATTCAAGCATTGCTCACATTGATCAAAAAGGATATATATATATATATATATATATATATAGACACACATATTTATACCCATAACCCTTGCACACATACACCATCATCTTTCTTTTGAGTTTGGGACTTACAAAGCAAATGTAATTCATACATGCAAAGTTTAGAGGTTAATATCTCGACAATCCTTACTACTAAAGTAAGAAATTATTTCTGATGAGTCTCGAACCCAAGACTAACCAATCTTGAACGAAGACTCTTGCCATTGCATTAAGACATTACCTTCAGTATATGCTTCTAACACGAAAATTGTGCTTGTATAATTGTGCTTGTATAATTGTGCTTGTATCTTTTTATAATTGTGCTTGTATCTTTTCCATTTAATAAATGGATCTTTTTTTGTCTTGGATCTTTCTTTATTAATTGTGGGCCCAACTTTAATTTTTTTCTTCATTTTTTATATATTTTTAAAATAAATTAATAATAAGATAATAATTATATTGAGAAAAATAAAAAAAATATGCATAATGTATTATATAGTCTAAATATATAAATTTTATTAACGTATTCAATGTTTTTCAAACAACTAAAAATATTTAAAAGCTTCATTCTGATTGCTTAATAAATTTGTATAGTTTGTTTTTTCTTTTTTTTTTGTTAATTTTCAGATTTTTTTTTTTTTTGATTTTGCATATGAATTACCTGAAATTTTCTTATTTTTTCTAAGTATTTTTTGAATTTTTTTTTTTCATTTTATAATAAATTCTTTGAGAATATTTTTCTATTTTTAAATTTTTATTTTCAACAAGAATAGGAAAATTGAAAAATAAAATACTTATTTGTGTATTTTTTTTTCTCTACAATATGAGTTTGTAAGTGTGTTTGAGAGGTTTTTTTGAGAGTTTTAGGGTACAAATCAAGAAACACTAGGGTTTTTATAAGACCGAGGGCTCGGACGCACATAGTGATGCCGTTTTGGTCGTTAGAAGCCAAAAATAATGTCATTTTGGCGGTGTAGTATTTTTTATTTTTATTTTTTTTTTTTTGAAAAATGCATTAACCCTAAAATCACTTTGTTTCGGGGTGTCCTGATTTTAAAAAATAAGCTAACCCCAAGGTGATGTTGTTTTTGGGTTGGGTCAAATGAGCAATTTTGGTGCCTCTCACCCATGTGCTCTTGGGCTTTACTTTAGGCATGCCTCATATCTTTCACAACTAAACATGGTATGAACTATGAATCCACAACATCTACTTTTTATTTAAATTTTCAGAGGCTTACTAGGTCCGTAATTTAAGTCGTTAAAAGGCGATATCATTAGCTCGGAAATTTTATTTATCAGAACAAAATTATATTGTGAGTCATGTATTATCATTATCTCATTATTTTAAAGATATAAGTGACAATGCATGTTTTTACATGTAGTAATATTAGAGGTGTCAACCGGGCTGGCCCGGCCCGGCACAGTTCAGCCGTGCCTGTGCCGGCCTGGCACGGAAAAATTCTGTGCCCGGGTTAGGCACGAGCCGTGCCATGTCGTGCCTGACCCGGCACGGTTCGGCCCGCGGCACGCACACCGGCACGGGTTTGTCCCGTGCTGGGTGTCCCGTGAGCCCGACTCCACGATTGCCCCTCCCGCAAAAAAAGACCGCGGGTAGGATTTGATTCGACCCGACCCGCGGTCCCCCCGAATCCCGACCCGTACGAACATGCAAGCCCGAGCGGGCCAGACAAGGCACAGCACGGCCCGCCGTGCCTGGCCCGGCCCGTTTGACACATCTAAGTAATATATGTTGGTGTGGGCTTGCGCACGCATGTTTGTGCGTTGCTAGTTCCACGTGGTGGAGAATTATGAACAATATTCTTGCCCTGCCTCTGCTGTTCGTGATTCTTTTCTTCTCGTGCAGCTGCTCGCTGCCATGCTGTCCCATATCCGAAAGTTGAAGCATGATGTTGATTCTGGGTGCGCCACAACTCTCCTGATGGTTGGGATTCCTAATGTTGGCAAATCTGCACTCGCCGGCTCCTTGCATAAGATTGGGAGGATAAGTGCTGAGGGTAATTTGTCCTGCTGGCCTGTTCTTCGCCTCTCAGAAAGCCACAGTTTTTCTGTTCATGTTGTGGTTTTTTTTTTTTTTTTTGTTGAATTTTCTAGAGAAAGGTAGACTGAAGTATCCAGCGATTAGCCCACATCCAGGGGAAACAAAAAACATTACCAGCTTTAAGGTTAGTTTTTTTTTTTTCCATTTTATGATAGTCAGGGATAAATTATTGTGGCTGCATTACTCGAAACTTGTTAGGATTTTCTTCATTGATGTGTTTTTGTATTTTTAGTTATTATTTGACATCGTTTGTTCAATGAGGTGTAAAAGTCATTTGAGTTCTTGAGGCGTGAGACGTAGTCAAGGCATATTTTTTTTTGTGAGACCTACTCTATTTAATATATATATATATATATATATATATATATCACATATATATATATATATCACACATATATATATATATATATCACACATATATATATATATATATCACACATATATATATATATATATCACATATATATATATATATATATCACATATATATATATATATATATATCATATTCTCTATGAGTAATATTTATAATTTTTATCTAGTAATCAAATATAATCAAGTAAAAAATATCAGATATAAAAATCAAAATCTTTAATTTTTCTGATCATTATAAATATTTAAAGTTTTAAAATAAAATAATAGAATTTTAATAATCTAATAAGTAAAATTCTAAAATAGTTACATATTGTATAATTTCTTTGGGATTGATTAGGATTTAGATTTTTGGAATAATATGATTTGTGTGGGGGAATTTTGGGAATAATTGATTTGTGAGTGGGGGACTTCGGGTATATTATGTTATGTAAGTAGCATGTTACAAATTTTGTTTTTAATATTTATAATTTTTCAAATTTTGAAGAAGAAGAAAATAACAAATGGTATATCAACAACCTCAATATATATATGTATATCAAATCATGATCCAAAACTATGACAGAAAACAAATCACAACAAAAATTCAGAAAATAATACGGTTCACTAGTATTCAGCACGACTAGCTGCTTCAACCAGAAAAATACTTATGTACTTTAAGATAATAAAAAAAGGTTATTATAGTTTTGTCAGCAATAGCCAAAAAAAATCGCTCACGAGAGAATAGTGGTGCAGAAAATAACAGTAAAAAAAAATAGAAACAGAAAAATATATATTTTATTAATAGTTTTTTGGTATCAATAATGGAGCGGGTCAGATCACTAGAATAGGTCAGGTTCTGCTCCAAAAACATGTTCGGCCCACTGACCGGACATTGGGACCTTCTTTATTAACTTCTCAATATTTTTTTTCCTGCACTAACATTAAAAATATTAAAACAAAAAATATTTTGGTCATGCAAAATAGATTTTCAAAATAAACTATATACAATATGGCACTTGAGGCGAGACGGGGTGCTTATGTCGGACCTGGTGGAGCATGGGCTTTTGGTATGCTAGGGTGCGCCTTAAATAACTATGGGCTGAGCTGCATTTTTTTATTTTCATTTTTATTTTTTTGAGCTATAAATTTTAAATATAAAAATAATCACAAACTGAGTATGTAGAGGTCCTACCCAGTGTCCAAGTCTCCTGCTTAATGTGAAATTTGAGAGAGGTTAGTATCTTGACAGCATCATTTTTATCTTCTCCAGATTGGTAGCAATCCTGATATATTTGTCCTGGACACGCCAGGTGTTTTGTGTGCTGATTGTCTAGATGTTGAGGCCTGGTCAAAGCTAGCCTTAACAGGTTTTGTTTTGAAAGCATTATTGTTGTTTCTTCCACGTGTGTATTGAAGTTTGGCCTTGGCATATTAATGATGCTTAGTTGATCAAATGGATATGGTCATGTATTAGTATGATGTCAAGTATTTTGTCCAAGAGTGATAAATTAAAATCCCTAGCATTAAATCAAATAAAAAAAATTAAAAAAAAAATAAAAAAAAAATAAAAAAAATAAAAAAAAAATAAAAAAAAATAAAAAAAAAATAAAAAAAAATAAATAAATAAATAAAAAAAAATAAATAAATAAAAAATAAATAAAAAGTAAATAAAAAATAAATAAAAAGTAAATAAAAAATAAATAAATAAAAAACATTTAAACTTTAAATATTAAACCCCATATCTTAAACATCATGTTTCCTCCCAATAAGCTGGGTGATTGCTCGTTCAGCTAAGAGCAGGACCCCTCACGACCACTCTGTCACTGCTATGGTGACATAGGAGATAGTTTATGAAGAATGAGCCATCTCTTCCATGTTTGTTTTTGTATCTGCAGATCTCAGTTTTATTTTGGCATTTTGAGTTGTGATACTGCTTTTTCAATAAAGGAGCTATTAGAGACAGTTTGATTTGGGAAAAGGAAGCAGCTCGTTGTTTTCTGGCTGTTTTGAATACGAGTGATGAATATCTAAAATGGAAAAAAAACCCTGTGCCCGGCTCTGGGAGCAACGTGGACTCCAGCTTTGAGTCTTCCCGTGGTTCTCAGCGTCGGCCGAAACCCATCAGGCAACATGCTGGTGACCACACCCAGGTCTAGCTGCATTTTTTTTTGATGCCACTACTTACGCCTATACAATACCCATGCGCCCGCGCAGTCACGCACAGGCACACGGGTATTGGCGCCACTACAACTGACGAATTCATGGTTTTCTGCACATGTGGTGCTGCTGCGATGCAGGACTCTGTCGTGCATGTTGTTCGGCAGAAGCTTTTGGAGATGATTTCTTCCATGGAAGAGGTGCTTGACATAGAGGGCGAGGGAGATTTGGGAAGGCTCCTTGACATGCAGTCGTCTGCCTTGAAAGAGGTGCTTGCAGTGCAATCAGGGCTCAGCCATGATGGAGATGCTACGTGCATTGTGGCTCACAAGTTGCTTAATCTTTTTCGCACAGGTAGGCTTGGGCATTACACATTAGACTTTATGTCTTCCAAACCTATTTTCCAAACGACTGGATAGCTATAATTGAGGCAGGTAAAAATACAAAAATTATGGTTTGAATTTAACTTTACCCTTGCTCCATCTTCTTGGCTTACTACCCAATTTGGGCGTGGGCCCCACCTGGTAAATAATTGTGGGGTTATGTTTTGGCGTATCAAAAATAAAATAATTAATATATATATATATAAATAATTGTTGAATAAATGTGATTAGGTAAATTTGTGCTTATAACTTATAAGTCTATATATATTCATAAATTTGTATATAGATTTATATCCTAAATTAATTAATATGTTGCTTGTGATTGGATATTTACAGGTAATGTGGTATGGTAATATATATATATATATATATATATATACATATATATGAATGTATGTAGATAAATATGTGTTTTGCAAAAAAAATGTAGCTTCCCAATTTGAAAATCAGTTTAATCGAGATTTATTTTTTTTTTAAATATTTGAGGAATAAAATCCGATCAATGTATCAATATTTAATTGTTTTTGAGTTGGGTGTAATATATTTTCTAATTTTTGAAATATATATATTATTTATTTTTTTTTATTTTTGATGCACCAAAATATAAATCTCCCAAAAAAAAAATGATTTGGAATTGAATTGCTCTAAAATTGTTCAGGCATAACTTTCCAATTCTTAGGGATAAAAGCATAACGCAAAGAGCAACGAGGTGCTGATCAATCCTCGTCGTCGTCAACGACTACGGTGAGGAGACCCTTCAGGTTGTTCTGAGGAACAGGGGCGACAGTAACCAGAGAATAAAACTCCTCCTTCGCATCTTCCTCGTCGTTCCTCTTCCTCGCGATGCGGACGCGAACCCTCCTAGGCACGCCGCGGATGCCGCGGCTCCATATGTGCTTGTTCAGCTTGACATCAACTCGGACATCACCAGTTTTCATTTCTTTCTGAGCGAACTTTTTGATTTCCTTGATTGCCCTCGGGGCTCTCTTTTTGAACGTGCTGCAAGAACAAAAACTCAATCCGCAGCTCCCTTGCGTTCATTCAAGCGAACAGATCATAACAAAGACCATTCGCCTCGCAACGAACCGAACAATAAAAAGGGGCGCGTATCTCACGTTGCCAGAGAAGGCGCAGATTAGAAGAAGAAGATCAGGACCCACCCGGAAAAAAGAGCTACGAATTAGAGGAGAATCGTACCATTTATAGAGGCGCTTGTGAAGATTGATGGTGTATTCCCTGGTTATTACCTCCGGCTTTCGGGCCTTGGCCGATCTCTCCTCCATTTTTGAACTCATCGACGCTGAAGAAATCTGGAGTCGTATATTTTGGGGGAAACGATTTCCTCCGATCTCCGTCTTAGGGTTCCAGGATGCAAAATGTCCGACGGCGCCTCAATGGCTCAATATAGGGTATATATAAGTCGCCAGACCTTCAAAATATTTAAAATAATTAAAATAATATTAACTTTGTTAAATAAATTTTAAATCTTTAATTTACAGATATATATTAGTAATTGGTATATCGAGACATGTCAGAAAAATAATTATAATTATTTATTTTATATATATATATAGTATGTACATATATAAATATCTGGAAATATATATAACCATTTATAAATGTTTAAAAACATATATAAATGAATATAAACAAATATAAATATATTTATTAATGGTTATATATGTTTACATAAGTTTATATATAGATTTATATAATTGGTTTATATATATATTTGTGTGTGTGTGTGTGTGTGTGTGTGTGTTAATATATGAATGTTCATATTTATAATAATATATAAATATTATTATATTGCATTTAAATATATATGTGTGTGTGTGTGTGTGTCTTCTCAAAAATATTGAAAAATATTACTGTTTTTTGATTTTTTTTTTTTTAAACAATACTTTATTTATAAGTTAAATTATGTTTTTTTAAATGATGATGTATAAATAGTGGGAGACAATTAATTTTTTGATTTTAGTACATTAAAATAAAAATATTTTATACACACACACACAAGCATATTCATACTTAATATAGGAAGCTCAAATCTGATGAGAATTTTTATTATTATTATTTATTTATTTAGTGTTCATAAATAGCACCCATTGTTATCACCTTTGGGATTTTTATTAATGATTTAAAAATTGATTCCTCTACTTATTATTTTTTATTATGTTAAATTTATTGTTATTTGTAGTTGATATATGTGCTTTATTGGTATGTCAATGGAGCATATGAATGATGTTAGTTGTTTTTTGGTCTCTCTCTCTCTCCCTCCCTCTCTCTCTCCCTTCCTCCCTCTCTCTCTCCCTTCCTTCCTCTCTCTCCCTCTCTTTATCTATCTATCTCTCTCTTTCTCTACCTCTCTCTCTCTCTAACTATCTCTCTCTCTCCCCCTCTGTCTATCTTTCTCTCCCCCTCTGTCTATCTTTCTCTCCCCCTCTGTCTATCTATCTCTCTCTCTCCCTCTCTCTATCTTTCTCTCTCTCCCTCTCTCTATCTTTCTCTCTCTCCCTCTCTCTATCTTTCTCTCTCTCTCCCTCTCTCTATCTTTCTCTCTCCCTCTCTCTATCTTTCACTCTCTCCCTCTCTCTATCTTTCTCTCTCCCTCTCTATCTTTCTCTCTCTCCCTCTCTCTATCTTTCTCTCTCCCTCTATCTTTCTCTCTCTCCCTTCTCTATCATTCTCTCTCTCCCTTCTCTATCATTCTCTCTCTCCCTTCTCTATCTTTCTCTCTCTCCCTTCTCTATCTTTCTCTCTCTCCCTTCTCTATCTTTCTCTCTCCCTCTCTATCTCTCTCTCTAGTTACAAACAATAAAAATTTTAAAGATCATAAATAATTAAAAATTAGTTCTTAGGGTAGTAATCTATCTATTTGTAGAAAAAATATCGATAAATATCAAAAAAAGGAAGGATCGTTCAATAATCTATTTTGCATGGAACGGAGATTGATAGAGTTTGTGAACTATTTTATATTTGATTTTTTGTTTTCACATGAAATAATTAACTAAATTTCTTCCCAGATCAAGGAATTTATTGTGGTCTTAACAACATTCTTGCCTTTCAATATGTTGTAAATTAATAATGCTGAAATATAATCTCTTCAAATTTTAGTGAAACATTTTAGAATTTATATTTCGTAAGAATAAACTAGTTTTACTTTTTTCATGTATTTATAGTGTGTGTGTGTGTGGTGGCTACATAAATAAAAAATAGCTCTGCATGTGGAAACGCATATATTAGCACACTCTCGATCTCAAAAATTATAAATAAAAATTTTAGTTCTCAAATTAATTCTAAATGAAAAAAGTTATAACCCTTCTATAACAAATATTTTTTGTCATAATACTTTTGTCTCTCAAAATATGTTTTCTTTTGTATTTGATATTTTAGTAAAAAATAAACTTATAAATAATATATTATTTTACTTGAAGTGTAAATTAATTATTTGATATATATTGTGTGCTCGACAAAAACATAAATTATTTTTTATTTATATTATTAAAAACATAATATATAGCTGTTTTTGAAATATTTTCAAAAATGTATATGTATATATAGTCTTTTTAAAAATATTGAAAAATATTACTGTGTTTGATTTTTTTTTTTTTTCAAAAACAATGCAATATTTATAAGTTAAATTTTGTTTTTTTAATGATGATGTATAAATAGTGGGGGACATGAATAATTTTTTGATTTTGACTACATTATATTTTTTTAATTATTGAATGTTTGAATATTATTTTGTTAACATTTAATGGTTGGGTACCCAAATATAATTTATTTATATATTTAATTGAAATATTTTGATTATTTACATTTTGTAAATTTTGTTTTTTTTTTTTAAATAGAACATTGTTTTTAAAATTTTTGAATTAACCCTTTTTTTTTTTTTATTTGGTGCATTGGTTTCATGGTATTCACAAAGAAGGTGGTTTTATTGGCTGGGAGTTTTTCGTCGAAAAAATGTCCAGTTTGGTTTCCTTAGAAGCAGAAGCAACGAGCTGGGGGAAAGGCAGGGCAGAACCGAATTTGGGCTGAATCGTGAAAGAAGAAGAAATGATCACTGATGCCAGCACTTCTACCTTGACAGTCAGTAAAATGTTGAGGGAATTAGGAAATATCGTAAGAGATAAATGGATAAAGGAAGGCATGCACAATCCTCACATGGAAGCTGCTGCTGCTGCTGCTGCTGCTGCTGCTCAAGCCATTAAAGAACGAATCCCGCTAGTTGATTTCGTAGTCGAAGTTAGAGATGCCAGGGTTTGTGTTGCGTCCCTTGAATTCTCGCAACACTTCGTTTATTGCCATTGATCGTGACTTGAATTTTGGTTCTCAGATTCCTCTGTCGTCGGAGTGCAACTTGTCGAGGAACCAGGGGCACCCCGCCAAGAGAATTGTAGTGTTGAACAAGGCGGATCTCGCTAATCGAATGCGCACGGAGGTCTTCCCTCTGTTCATTCTTCTGCTTCCTCGCGGAGGCGATTTTCCAGTTATTGTTCGCTCCCTGATCATTCTTTGCTTTTATATATAGACTGGGAAATTGAATTTCATTCTATTGCATTTTTTTTGTGTTAGTTTCCAATTTCACAAAATATCAGAACCACAACTTAGGCAAGAGGAAAATCAAAGCATGTTTGTGTGCACGTGCCTGGAACAGCAAAAATGCACGTGTGAAGAGTATTAGTCATGATGGAGTCATGGGTAATAAGAGAGCCTTATTTTAGTGCACTTCTTGTAGGAGAAGTGATCATATTAGAGAGAGTTACTGAGTGTTATTTCCCGAGAAGAGGTCAAGAGCATTGTAGATTATTGAGGATAATATTGAGATGATTAATTACCTGAAAAGTTTTGGTATTGTATGTATCTTTTTTGACTCTGACAAATAAGACTGTCGAGATGTTTGCTAGCCCATCTATTTAACTTTATAATAATCATTATATTTATATATCATATAAATTTAATATAAACTATTTTATTAATAAATATTCTAATAATGATCAAAAAATAAATTATTAATCTATTATTAATAGGATAGATATCAATTATATATTACTATATGATAATTTATTGTTTTGAAATTTTTTTTTGTTTTAAATAGTTTATCTATATAGTTTTGATTAAAAATAATTTATATAAATTATATTTGGGTAACTCATAATTTATGTTGTAATATATATTTATATAAAAATAAACAAATAAATAATTAAATTTGAATATTTAAAATTAAAATGAAAAAAAAAATGAGATTTATGAGTTTTTCAATTATTATGGGGATTGAAAAAAAATCAATTTAAAATAATTCTTTCTCATGAAGAATGGCTTGAATTTCTATTGGAAATTATTTTTGTGCATGCTGTGATAATTTTAGCAGATAATCCCTTTTTTTTAACTTAATGCCGTTTGAACAAAAATATATATTTTTTAATTGTTGTAGGATAATATTGGGAAACAATAACATATTAAAGTGAACTTTTTTATGGGCTGGGAGAGATTAAAATTCAAGGATATCTTTTTCTTAAGAAAGGAGTGTATAAATTCTCGAATTTCTAATTCGAGCATTTGTTTCAAATATGTCTCACTACCACTGGGATGCACATGTTGTGAGTGCTTTTAGGCCTACTGGTTTCTTTATTGTTGGGCTCCTGTTGGGCAATCATGCATGACTGGACAAATTTTGGTTAGTTTGTATTTTTACTTTGGTTCAGTTTTATTTGATTTCTCCCGTGTGATAATTCATGTTGGTTCACATCGAATTTATGCTTCAGAAAAAAGTAAAAAAGCAATTATTTTGGTTCAAAGACTGCAACTATGTTGATTAACAAAAAAGTAATAGCTCATTGCTTGGGGCATGTTTTTGGGATAATGGATTAGATTATCATTAGAAAAAGTTTTTTTTTTTTTTTTTTTATGTTTGCGTGATTGTTCATGTTTTTTTTTTTTTTAATTATTGATTAATCATAGTTCCATTCAGTTTTGAGTTTTATTTTAATCTTTACTTTCTGGTTTTAAAGGTGTTTTAGAAGCAATCAGATGTTGGTGGGTGCCACCAATAATTTCTCATTTTTAGTTTTAGTTATGTAAGATGATATGTTTTTTCTTGGGCATGTTTTTTACAGGAGTGGATCGCTCACTTCGATCATCAAAACTTTAGTTGTCACAGTGTGAATTCTCATAACAAGAAAGATGTACAACAGGTAACTCAATTTTTTGTGGCCAAAGTGTACGTCTAGATATTCATCCTTCCGTGCTTAGCCTTTTTCTAAATTTATAAATTAATAAGTCTACTTACGTCTTCCTCATTTGCTATTTAAATAATTTAGTTCTAATATTTCTTTTAAAAATACATATGTAAAATATATGAATGTTTAATTTTATTCATTATTATATTAATAAGTATGACTCCTCGGCAGACTCATTTTTAGTATGAGAAGGTTGTGGACTTGTCTCTTTTCTTTAGTATAAATTCTAAGTTCTAGGCGATCATGTCTCTTACTTGTTGATTTAATATGAGGATGTACTGATGAAGACTCATGGATTACCGTATCATTTGGATTTAATATGATTTAAATTTATTAGTATATGTGATAATTTTATAAGAATAATATCATACCGAGTACTAACATGCTTAGATATAGTCGAATTGTGACTTTTTTAATCGATTCATGGTCCAAGTAGGGTTTAGGTAATGGAGAATTAATAATGAATTTAAGTGTAATATCTAGATTAATATTTTTTTTGGCTCGTTAAAAAATGAGTCAGTTAAAAAAATAAAACATCAACACTCACTAAAATTTTATTAGTTCATGATAAGAAATACTTGTATTTTCTTTGGTACTAGAGTATCTTAGCAAAGTATATTTAAATGCCCTAGATGCTAACTTGTGATGTCTTAGGAATGATCGATGATAAAATAAGTATATCAAATTAATTTGAGAGATAGGCTAAATTAATTCTCTCTCCAATGTGCAGGTTCTGAGAGAGTATGCATTGAGAAATAATAGAAAGAATATTAGATTGGTGAAATAGATTGTGGTTAATACTATTTCTATAAAAAAGTATTTTGTAACACTCTGTCTAAGTAGAAGTGTTCAAGACATCTTAATTATACGTTTATTCTTTTTTTAAGTTGTCCCATTATGTTGGGATGTGTAAACATATAAAATCTTATTTATAATCTCATGATTCATATTAAAAATATAAAATCTGTTTGATATGTTTAAATACATTATTAATTTTAGATGTTTTTATCAAAATAAATTTTTATTATTTTAATAGAAAGTCTGAAATATTAAAAAAATTTATTATCTATGATGAAAGAGATATATCCATGTATTACTTGAATAATTATCAATGAAAATAATTATATACTTAAATTTTGCTCTAATTATATCTCTACTATGTTTTTTTATGTCGTAGTTTATTAGTTTTTAATAAGTTCTTACTCATACCATAAGAAGCACGGACATGGGGGATACGATATGGTAGGATACGGGGACACGACAAATTCAAAAAAACTAGGATACAGATACGGCTAGGATACGGCATGATAAAAAAAATAAAAATAAAAATTATTCTTTATAAATATTAGGTATTTTATAAAATAAAATAATATAGTAAATTTTGGATAAATATTAGGTATTTTATAAAATTATTATTTATACCCTAAGAGGCATGTCCGACACGTGGACATGCCTGTAGGGAACCGTATCCGTGCTTCCTTGCTCATCCCTGACAAGTAGGTTAAATTGAAAGTTATGATAAATTATTTAATTAACATATTTCACACTCTAGGATTGAATACTCTTAAAATTATAGTTAAATATTTTTTACTTTGGATAAATGATGGGTTATCAAGCTTATAATGCACAAGTATCAAGTCCAAAACACTCAATTCTAGAGAGATTATATTGTGGATTATGTAAATTATAATTTAGTATGCTCAATCTCAAATAGAGTTTTACATAGAATATTTTGATCATGTAAATAAATATCAGTGAAAATAAAAATAAAGTTAAAGTTGGGTTATCTAGAAAGATAACTCATAGAGAGTAAACTAATAGAATAATCATGAATAAGCATATTACATAAGAGTAATAATAATTCAAGTTAGATAGTATTATATCCAATGATTTTTTCATTGTTTATAATAATATTTTTAGAACGAGAAAATAATATAGAAAATAAAATATGATTACTAGAGATATAAATATATGCTCATATATTGATAATCAAAGAGCCAAAAATGAGAATACAAATAAAATAAATGAGTAATAATTGAAAGAATGAAATAATCTGCTTTTGTCATAAATATGACTTTTGTATATTCTCCTTTAGTAAGTGTCTTGATGAATAATTTTTATGAGAACTCTTGTATGATTTTGGTTGTTAGTCTATCTCTCTTATTATTGTCAAATATTATTGGTTTTTTTTTTTTTGAAAATAATATTTAATAATTATTTATGGTATAATCTATTCTTTATTATGAGTACACTAGACTGAGGGCCCATGGATGACTCAGGTCATCAAGTGTACCATTGTTTTTTGGCATCACACCACCATGCTCACCACCACACATCATCATGCTCATCATTGCTCACCATTTGCTTGCCTATGTGCTCGTCACAACATGCACTTTTGTGCTCATCATCAATTGCACTATTGTGTTAATATTTACTAGCTCACCACATGCTCCATTGTGCACATCATGACATGCACCACTGCATAGCACCATGCACCATCATACGCACCATCTTGCCCACAATATTGTGTTGATTGTGTGCCAGCTGCCTAGCATGCATTATTTTTTTATTGATAAGTGCTTGCATACATTATTAGTTGCACACAATGGGTGTGTGATTCTTGCAAAATAATATGAATGCACCACCTATTATAGATAGAAAAATGAAAGCTAGTAGATATACTTTAAGATTTACAATCCTTGATTTGATATATTGTTAAACTTAATAAATATAATTAAAAAATAATAATACTTGATAATCAATAATATACAACTCACTCTTATCTAATAAATAAATATGATTGGGGTAGCTCTTAAGCTTGGTGCTCACATCAAAAAGAAAAAAGTGTAAAAATGTGAATAAAAATTTTTAAAAATTAGTTATATCATTATTATTATTAATTTGATTAAACTTATATTTTAAGTATTCTTATTATTTTATGACTATTTGTAATTACATTAGACTTAAGTTTATCCTTCTAAATGTAGAGTTTACTATACAACTCTTCTTTACTTTTATTAATTAATAAAATATCATCTATAAATATCACATATCATAAGAGAGACATTTTCTTGGATGTTTCTTATTAATTTATCCATAAATATTTATAAAAATACCAGGATTGAATGATGATCATAGTATAATCTTACAATTATTGAAAATTGGTGAGCGATATCTTGAATTAATCCAATTCTGAACATCATTCTTGTATATAAATTCTTGATTAGTTGAATATGCAAACTTGTTATATTTTCTTATATAATATATAACAAATTAAGTTTTTTTGGATTTTATCATAAGTTTTTTTTTAATTTCTCTTTCTTTTTTTTTGAATTTTTGATTATTTATTTGATTAAGTAGATGAACTTTATAATAAATTTATCATTCATAAATTTAAATTGATTCTCTAAAATATTCATTTCTCTTTTTAATCTGTTTTCATTTATTTATTTTCTAAAATTTTATAGTATTATTTATAAGTTTAATAACTTGATATTTATTAAGAACTTGAATGTATTCTTTTTATAAATGAGAATTATGTCTTTGTATTCGCTTATTTGATATTTTTTATGATTCTCATAATCTTGTTAAACAACATAGATCATAGTATTTGTTTTTGGCATTTATTTTCTTGAGATGTTTTCTAATCCCAATGAGTTTGTTTTAGTTACATATCTAATGTTATTTAGTCATAATGTAAATATATCTTTTATCTCTTCTTGATTTCTAAATTTTTTATTGGATTTGATTATTTTAGTTTTTAATATGATTTACATGTCTAATGACTATATTATTTTTTTTCGTCACCCTAGTCAACTT
Source organism: Sapria himalayana (assembly GCA_029783825.1). Lineage (NCBI taxonomy): Eukaryota > Viridiplantae > Streptophyta > Magnoliopsida > Malpighiales > Rafflesiaceae > Sapria > Sapria himalayana. The sequence continues at coordinate 1,181,576 of JAREIK010002985.1, forward strand.
ATTTTTGTCTTCTTTATTCTATAGTTTATCTTATAACGTATCATATGTATTATATTTAATGGTAATTATTATTATTTTAATTTTTTTTAATCTTGTATAATTTTATAATGTCTTAATGATTGTACTTGTTTATTTCTATAAAATAAATTTAATTTTCTTTAATAGTTCGTTTAATCTAAGGTTTTCACTATTAGGTTTTTTTATGTAAATAAATATTAATTATAAATATGCTTAAATTATTTTGAGATATATTATATATATATTATTACTTTATTTAACATAGTATGTGCATCTATGTTAATGTATATATTTTTTTCTCTTCTTATAATTTTTATTAGTTATAGAAAGATTATAAGCTAAAACAAAATTTTAGATTACTTTTCTTTTTATATTTTTTCCTCAAATTTTATTTCATTGATAATGTCTGTCATAACCCTTATTATTTATACTTATATATTTATTTAAGTATTCATTAATTATGATTATTTCTTTTATTCCTATATACTTTGTATTAATTTATTTAAATCTTCTCAAAAATTTTATTTATTTTTTCATTCAGTCCTATTTGTGGAACATATATACTAATGATATTTAAGATCTCTTCATTTATTATTAATTTGATTGTTATAAGTGTATCATTAGTTCTCTTGATTTCCATACAATTTTATATTTTAAGTCTTCGTTTATAATTATATCAATATTATTCTTATTTGTATAATTATATTCTTACTCAAATACCAACATTTATATTATTAATTTTCCAAGATCTCATTTTTTTAGTCTATTTTTTTGTAAATATCTTATATTAATATTTTTATGCTTTAATATATCAACTAATTCTTTACTCTTATTATTTAATAATTTAATATTTTTATAATTTATTCTAAACATATTAATTTCGACCAATTTTCTTACTCATTTTTTTTCTAAAAAAGTAAGGGAATTCTTGCTTTTTTTGCCTATAAGACTGGGTGACATTGCTTAAAGTGGGAAACTTGCTAACATTAGTGTATATTTGGTAATTCAAGGCGTATAAAAAATTTACGATAAATTTATTAAGGTTGATTGCCTTTTTGACATCCTCCTCCTTTATTATGGTTTTGGACCAATAATTCAAGCATTGCTCACATTGATCAAAAGGATATATATATATATATATATATATATATATATATATAGACACACATATTTATACCCATAACCCTTGCACACATACACCATCATCTTTCTTTTGAGTTTGGGACTTACAAAGCAAATGTAATTCATACATGCAAAGTTTAGAGGTTAATATCTCGACAATCCTTACTACTAAAGTAAGAAATTATTTCTGATGAGTCTCGAACCCAAGACTAACCAATCTTGAACGAAGACTCTTGCCATTGCATTAAGACATTACCTTCAGTATATGCTTCTAACACGAAAATTGTGCTTGTATAATTGTGCTTGTATCTTTTCCATTTAATAAATGGATCTTTTTTTGTCTTGGATCTTTCTTTATTAATTGTGGGCCCAACTTTAATTTTTTTCTTCATTTTTTATATATTTTTAAAATAAATTAATAATAAGATAATAATTATATTGAGAAAAATAAAAAAAATATGCATAATGTATTATATAGTCTAAATATATAAATTTTATTAACGTATTCAATGTTTTTCAAACAACTAAAAATATTTAAAAGCTTCATTCTGATTGCTTAATAAATTTGTATAGTTTGTTTTTTCTTTTTTTTTTGTTAATTTTCAGATTTTTTTTTTTTTGATTTTGCATATGAATTACCTGAAATTTTCTTATTTTTTCTAAGTATTTTTTGAATTTTTTTTTTTCATTTTATAATAAATTCTTTGAGAATATTTTTCTATTTTTAAATTTTTATTTTCAACAAGAATAGGAAAATTGAAAAATAAAATACTTATTTGTGTATTTTTTTTTTCTCTACAATATGAGTTTGTAAGTGTGTTTGAGAGGTTTTTTTGAGAGTTTTAGGGTACAAATCAAGAAACACTAGGGTTTTTATAAGACCGAGGGCTCGGACGCACATAGTGATGCCGTTTTGGTCGTTAGAAGCCAAAAATAATGTCATTTTGGCGGTGTAGTATTTTTTTTTTTTTATTTTTTTTTTTTTGAAAAATGCATTAACCCTAAAATCACTTTGTTTCGGGGTGTCCTGATTTTAAAAAATAAGCTAACCCCAAGGTGATGTTGTTTTTGGGTTGGGTCAAATGAGCAATTTTGGTGCCTCTCACCCATGTGCTCTTGGGCTTTACTTTAGGCATGCCTCATATCTTTCACAACTAAACATGGTATGAACTATGAATCCACAACATCTACTTTTTATTTAAATTTTCAGAGGCTTACTAGGTCCGTAATTTAAGTCGTTAAAAGGCGATATCATTAGCTCGGAAATTTTATTTATCAGAACAAAATTATATTGTGAGTCATGTATTATCATTATCTCATTATTTTAAAGATATAAGTGACAATGCATGTTTTTACATGTAGTAATATTAGAGGTGTCAACCGGGCTGGCCCGGCCCGGCACAGTTCAGCCGTGCCTGTGCCGGCCTGGCACGGAAAAATTCTGTGCCCGGGTTAGGCACGAGCCGTGCCATGTCGTGCCTGACCCGGCACGGTTCGGCCCGCGGCACGCACACCGGCACGGGTTTGTCCCGTGCTGGGTGTCCCGTGAGCCCGACTCCACGATTGCCCCTCCCGCAAAAAAAGACCGCGGGTAGGATTTGATTCGACCCGACCCGCGGTCCCCCCGAATCCCGACCCGTACGAACATGCAAGCCCGAGCGGGCCAGACAAGGCACGGCACGGCCCGCCGTGCCTGGCCCGGCCCGTTTGACACATCTAAGTAATATATGTTGGTGTGGGCTTGCGCACGCATGTTTGTGCGTTGCTAGTTCCACGTGGTGGAGAATTATGAACAATATTCTTGCCCTGCCTCTGCTGTTCGTGATTCTTTTCTTCTCGTGCAGCTGCTCGCTGCCATGCTGTCCCATATCCGAAAGTTGAAGCATGATGTTGATTCTGGGTGCGCCACAACTCTCCTGATGGTTGGGATTCCTAATGTTGGCAAATCTGCACTCGCCGGCTCCTTGCATAAGATTGGGAGGATAAGTGCTGAGGGTAATTTGTCCTGCTGGCCTGTTCTTCGCCTCTCAGAAAGCCACAGTTTTTCTGTTCATGTTGTGGTTTTTTTTTTTTTTTTTTGTTGAATTTTCTAGAGAAAGGTAGACTGAAGTATCCAGCGATTAGCCCACATCCAGGGGAAACAAAAAACATTACCAGCTTTAAGGTTAGTTTTTTTTTTTTCCATTTTATGATAGTCAGGGATAAATTATTGTGGCTGCATTACTCGAAACTTGTTAGGATTTTCTTCATTGATGTGTTTTTGTATTTTTAGTTATTATTTGACATCGTTTGTTCAATGAGGTGTAAAAGTCATTTGAGTTCTTGAGGCGTGAGACGTAGTCAAGGCATATTTTTTTTTGTGAGACCTACTCTATTTAATATATATATATATATATATATATCACATATATATATATATATATCACATATATATATA